>JARYHS010008074.1:382506929-382741789 GCA_031002005.1 Vandiemenella viatica
CTAAACTCTGATTATAAAATATTCAGTCGCATAATTGCAAACAGACTATAACCAGACACAATAACCAAGGTAATAGGGAAACATCAAACATGCATAGGTAACGGAAGATCCATAATTCAAACTGTAGCAGACATACGAGATATTATCACGGTATCAAATTTAGCTAAAACAAACGTAGCAATTATGTCATTAGACTTTCAAAAAGCCTTTGACCGCATCAATCATAACTA
Source organism: Vandiemenella viatica (assembly GCA_031002005.1). Lineage (NCBI taxonomy): Eukaryota > Metazoa > Arthropoda > Insecta > Orthoptera > Morabidae > Vandiemenella > Vandiemenella viatica. The sequence goes on from JARYHS010008074.1 coordinate 382,507,160, forward strand.
TTTGCTGCAAGTAATAGAAAAAAATGGGATACTCCAAGCAAATATCTAAAGTATTTCAAGCCTTGCTCTCTGGGGCAACATCGAGAATGTTAATAAATGGTCAGATAAGTAAAATCATAAAAATTTGCAGATCGGTGAGACAGGGTTGCCCCTTATCAATGTATCTTTTTGCGATAGGTATCGAACCTTTCCTAGTAGCATTGAATAATAAAATCACAGGTGTGACCTTCCAAGACCAAAGAACAGCAGTGTGCGCCTACGCGGACGATGTAAACCTTATTCTCACAGAAACTAAAGATATTGAAGAAATAAAAACATTGACGGAAATTTACTCTAAAGCGTCTAGTGCAAAGCTAAATATACAAAAATCCAAAATCATGGTCTTGGGCCCTGAACAAGGAATAGACCATGAAGGCTGGGTCCATAGCTCGGAGACATTAAAGATATTAGGTATTCTTTTCACAAAAGAATTAAAAAGAACAATAGTGCTGAACTGGAGAAAACAATTGAACCTTCTAAGACTTAGAATGAGAGAAAATTGCTTTAGGGACCTATTGTATAATCACCTGATCCAAAAAGTATGTTATATTAACTGTGTAGCATTATCCAAATTATGGTACATTGCGCATTTCCTCCCCATCCCACGCGAAATAGCAAAGAGAATGGATTCGGCAATAGGATGGTTCATACAAAGCGGAGAGATATTCAAGATAAAGTATGACTCACTGAAGTTACCCTTTGAGAAAGGAGGATTACAACTGATCGATGTAAACACAAAATGTGCTGCCATACTCCTGAAAAGTACATATAAAATGTGGAAAAGTGATACACCCGGGTTCTGCGGAAAGATTATGGCAACCACAGAACCTTGCAGCATTGAAGCTCCAATTGACATCAGTCATTTAAACTCACATCTAGTTCATATTCGACAATTCTACGTAGAATACAGTTATATAAACAGAGAGATCAAGAGCAACAACCCTACAGCAAAAACGCTTTATAACTTAATGACACTCAACAAATACATCAACAGCACGGAAAAAATGTATAGCAGAATGGACTGGAATACCATATGGGAGAACGTACAGAAAAATTACTGCGCTCAAATGTTCGGGCACTATGGTACAGAGTAGTAAATAGAGCAATAAACACAAACAGCAAGCTGTATAAAATCCACCTCTGTGACTAAAATGTAACTTACAGGATACGATAGAACATCGACTTCTGTGCTGTGAAGAACCAAAAATTTGGAATTGGACGAGGGAAAAGCTAGCTTTAATAAACAGATCAGCGCCAAACATGTACACACCCGATAGCATCTTGCTACCAGATCAGAGGCAATTTCCATCAAGTAAAAGAAACGCCCATGTTTGGCTTATAGGAAATTATACTTATTGCATTGTAACAAATCGAGGAAGGGCAAAACTGCAAGACTACTGGCATTACCTAATAGTAGAACATAATAGAACACTGAGACTAAACACGAATAAGGACAATTTTGTTAGATTCCTGCAGGTAATAATGCCATATTGACAACCAACTTGATTAAAAAAAAAAATGTTCTTGTAAAATAAAAAAGTGTTAGAATGTACGCTGGGCTACAGCAGGCAATATTCAGCAGAGATGCGCTTCATCCAGCAGCCAAGAAAGGAACTGAGCCGAGAGCTTGAACGGTTCCGGGAATCAGTGAATTTTTTTTTTTTTTTTTTTGTAACAGTTTAACGTCCCTTTTTAACAACGTGGTCTTTAGAGACGGGAAAGGATGGGGGCAAGGAATGGGAAGGAATTCGGCCATGGCCTTTTGAAGGAAGCATCCCGGCATTCGCCTGGAGTGATTTGGGGAAACCATGGAAAACCCAAATCTGGATGCCCGGACGGGGATTCGAACCGCCGTCCTCCCGAATGCGAGGCCAGAACGCTATCCGTTACACCACCACGCTCGGTCGGGAATCAGTGAACCTGAGCTACAGTAAGACTCAAATGTTTAAAGTTTATCAAGTAAGATACATTAATGTAAATATGTAATATTTATTCTCTCAATAAAGATAAAAAAAGTGAAAAAAAGTGGTTAAGCGCTTGCTTTCAAAACATTCGCTGCTCCGGTCCCGGGTTCGAATCCCGGCAGACGCCGGAATTTTGAGAGTTGTGTTTGATCATATGAGCTATGCCAGGACGCTCCGTGGTTCGGATTCCACGTTAAACTGTAGGTCCCAGAGGAAAGGAACTGGCCGTCCTAGCTCTGACAAAATGGCTTAGTATGCTTCCTTCGGGAGGATCCAACCAACCTTCGGGTTGTGGACTAAGTTAAGTCATATAATATTCATTACAGTAAATCAAGTGTACATTCAGAGGTTTTCTGTAAGATCCATGTGCTAATTACTTGACTTTAAGTTTTATCCGAATGTACAACTTAGCTAAACTTATTTTATTAAATGAACAATTTACTTTAATTTTACCAAGTACGAACGAAGTCGTCCCGTATGCGAAACGATGCGATGCAATGCTTGATGCTAGTATTCGATTGTACCGAAAGTAAAGAGTGTACCTAAAGTAACGAGTAACGAAGGATAACCGTACGAGGCTCGACTCGATACAATGCTTCATGCTATTGTTCGATTGTACCGAAAGTAACTAGTAACGATTCGAAAGTAACGGGTATTGATTGGTTTAGTAACGAATACATACGGGTACAGAATTTCTCGTCACTTTTACAGCTCTACTACTAAAACTGATACCAAACATCCTCCCTTCTCATTTTCTCAGCTGCCAATAAGGCCAACTACGTTACACCATTGTTATCTGTGTAAGACCAAGATCTTATCTAACTTTTATATGTTAATGTTTCCAATAGTCTGAATGAGTTAATAAATCAATATGCATGAAAAATACTGTCAAAATGAAATTAAAATTATGAAAAAATAAGGAAAGTATTTTGTATTTTTCAAATAGAAAATATGTTTGAAAAAGTACTTCAAATAAAATAAAAAAATGTTTTTTTTAATGAAAGTATTTTTTAATACAAAATAAAAATAGGTATTTTGTATTTTCATTTGAAATACATGTATTTCAAATAATGCACATCTCTAATCATGACCACAAACAGGAAATCGATTTCAGGCACGATGGTGTGAGATTTTCTCTCGTAGGTTAGTGGATCAGGGATTGGAATAAGAGAAATGATGAATAATTTACCAAAAACGTTAAAAGTTGAATTTTGTAGATGACATAAGTAGGAAGTAGGTGGGATAGGGAAATATGGATGTTTATGAAAATTATCATCAGAGCAAGCGCTCCGTCGCAAATGAATTAAATTAAAATATTAATAGTGATTGATATTAGCATTACTATTAACTCCTTTAATTTTTGTATAGGAAACTGATTTTTCCCATGAAGTTGAGACTATAATATGTTTGAGTTATTACTTTTCTTGAAGTATTTCCTTGAAGAATTAATCTAATTGTTTTAGAATAGTTTTTGGTATTCCTTCTCGTCTGATTTTTGTGCATTAAAGAATTCACAGAAAAGAATAAATGCTTCGTCATTCAACACTTTCTGTGGAACTCGTGTTACATTTTTAGAATGCATTCAAATATTTAATTTCGAATGGTTTTAAGAACATCTTTGACGACCGTAATATTTTTTATGTGAATCTTCAAATATGTATCTAACTAAGATACAAAACTTATAAAGCCTCTAAATTTCTCTTGGATTCAGACTAGGTATTTTTCCTAATTTCCTCCAAAGGGATATTCAAAGTTCCGCAAAAGAAAATACGTTCTGATAAACTTTAACAGTTCTATTTAAATTATTGAAATTTTGTATGCCTAAGTTCTATCAAAGGCTTTTGACAGATCAGACACAAAATGACGATAAAAAAGGTAAAAACTATTGGAGCAGATGATAAATTTATTCACTAGGTAGAAGAATTCTTAAAAGGTACAAAGCAAAATGTTAGGTGTAGGCAATGTAGTATCAAACGAAGTGGAAGTGAAAATGGGAGTGCCACGCGGTAGCATACTAGGACCATTGCTATTCATTATTCTAATGAATGATTGTGTTAACGGATTACTATCAGAAGTTAGGTTGTTTGCAGATGACATAATGCTATATAATAGGATGGAAGCGGTAGAGGACTGTGAACAGCTGCAGCGTGATCTGGATATGATATCTAGCTGGCTTGGTAAACGTGGGAGAAGATAAATGGAAAGAACAGTTTATTAGATACTCAGATAAAAAACTAAAGGTTGACTATGATTATAAGGTGGAGAAAGAATTGCTTGTTGAAGACTCGAAATGCAAATATCTTGCCATAACGTGATTCCGAAAGCTTCTGCGGTCACTGTATGTATTATCTTGGTTTTCCAGGTGGAGCCGCGTCGATTTATTAAAACCTAATGTTTCTGCTATCGTGCTGTGGTTTCCATCATTTGATAACAAGCTTAACTGCTCAGACCACATTGGACAGGTTGTAGGAACAGGTTACAAAATATTGTACTTGTTGGAAAGAGTGATGAGGGGATGTACCAGCAAGGGAGGAATTGGTTTATAAAACTTTGGTCAGGCCATTGCTTGAATATGGTGGTGTAGTATGGGACCCACATTTCGGGTAAAAAGAAAGGCTACTAGATTTGTCTCTGGAAATTACCGTTGAACACAATCAGTAACCGATACGATAAAAGAGCTATAATCGGATTCATTGGAAGACAGTAGGAGGGTGAAAAGGGCCATGGCGTATCTCGGAAGCGGCTCTAACCATTTGGACGATGCTTTATACTTAGATAACGTTTTTCTTTTTAAGTTTATCTAAACGGGTGTTTTCCCTCGATTTACTGAATATATCAGACAAAAATGGCCCGATTTCCGCCGCATAGTTTGAAAATACTCTTACTGGAATTCCATCCGGGCCCGGTGCTTCCCCCACTTCAGGCGCTCTAATTGCTTAATGATACCTGCGGTATCTATTCGTAATGATTCCATCGCCAACTAGACATGGCATGGGAAAACTCCCAATGCTATCCTTATTTTCATCAGTAAATGAATTTTTGAATACAGTATTTAGTACGTTAGCTTTATCATGGCTTTCATTAACTTCGGAACCTTCACGAATTAGTGCTGGAGTATTGCTATTAGTAAAATTGACTTTCATACTTACGACCAAAATTTCTTTGGGTTTTCTGTGAGACTCTTAGAGAGGGAGTTGGAATGAAAATCGTTGAAGGCCTCGCGCATTACATTCTTAATATGTCCTCATAACTCAGCTAAGGTTTCTAAATCGCTGCGACACCCCTTCCTTCTTGAGCATGCGTGTATTTTCCTTTGTTTTTTGAGTAATCTTTTGACTTCGCATGTGTACCACGGTGGATCATCCTCCCCTTTTATTGTCCACTTTGGAATATGTATTTCCATACCTTCCCTGACTATCTGTATAAATCGATGCCACATCTCTTCAACGGTGTCCTTTGTTGACTTGAAGTTATGGTAATTATTCCTCAGGTAGGTTCTAAAACACTCCTTTGAGACCTTACTGAATCTGTATACAGTTCGCCTTTTTCTCCTTTTTCGATTGGTCATTAGTTTGATAGTGGCAATTACTGTTTTGTGATCGCTTATTCCTGTGGTCGTTGAAATGTCGGTGAATAATTCTGGCCTGTTGGTAACCAGCAGATCTCAAATATTTTTGCTACCATTATGACACCGCGTAGGTTCATTAACTAGCTGCTCGAGATTATTTTCAGACAACAAATTGAGAATTACTTCAGAAGCTGCCTTATCCCTGCTACTTGTAATGTGAACGTAATTACGACAGTCAATATAAAGCAGATTGAAGTTTCCTCCTAGAATCATAGCATGATCCTGAAAACGGCTAGCTATACTGTTTACATTATATCTGAACTCCTCGGCGATAGCTATGTTGGAATCGGGTGAACGGTAGAAGGACCCTATAATGAGTTTTGTCCCAGCAACATTGAGTTTAATCCATATGATTTCACAGATCGTGTCGACGTTTATTTCATTACATGGGAGAAATTTACTCACAGTTATAAATACTCCACCTCCAAGAGAATGTAATCTGTTTTTACGAAAAACGTTCATGTTGTCTTTAAAAGTTTCGGCGGAACTTATTTCCGGTTTTAGCCAACTTTCTGTACCGATAACGATATCCACTTCTGTGCTACAAATAACGCTTTCAAGTTCCGGTAGTTCGTTACAAATGCTTCTACAGTTAATTACGAGAACTTTTAACTGTCGAGATTCTTTTACGTTCCACCTACATTCCAGTGTTGCATCTGTTTGGGTTGCCCGTAACTGTATTTCGTGTCTTCCTCCCTCAGTCTAAAAAACCACCCAGTGCATTCCACACGGCCCCTGCCACCCGAGTAGCCGATTCACGTGTGTAGTGCACACCTGACCTATTAAGGGTAACCCTACATGACTCGACCCTATGGCGAAGATAGAGAAATTTGCAGCCAATATCATCACAGAAACGTCGTAGTCTCTGGTTCAGCCCCTCAATATGGTTCTGAACCAGAGGTCCACAATCAACTCTGTCTACGATGCTACAGATGCTCTGCCGATATCTTCTGGCCACTGGCCACAGAGTTCACCCTTCAGCCAGCCGCCGGAAGAAAGAGATATGAACTAAAAGGTTAAAAATAATCTTTAAATACAAAGATTTTGTTTAACAGCGATAGAACGTCCCACAATTCAGCATAACTTATTTTTTTTTTTGAATAAGCTTAAATTAAGAATAAAGTCACTGATTAAAAAAATTAACTGTAATGTAAAAAAAGCGTGAGTGTTTTTTTTCCCCTAGCTGTTTGTAAAGATAGAGTCATTGCGAGAAGTATGAAGAGAGCACCCCACTCTCATTCTACATGAAAATTAATTTTTTAATCAGTGGCTTTATTTTTACTTTATACTTATTCAAAAAATTAATTTAAGCTGATTTGTGGGACATCCTATCACTGTTAAAGAAAATATGTATATTTACGGATTATTTTTAACCATTTAGTTCACATTACTACCATAGCTTATTTTTAGTTTTTTAAACTATAATTTTATTTTTTAGTTTTGATTGTTGTAAAAGTATGTTTCCTAGTGTTTGCTTTTTCTTCGCCAATCTCTCTTTTTCTTTGTGTTGTAATTTCATCTTTAATTATTATTCCCACGAGTAACCGACAACCCTAACATACGACCAATAGCAGGGTAAATGGGGAAGACTATTTTTCTATAATGGTACGAACTGATTCAAAACGATGTTTCGAATACTCACTGTTTAACATATCATTAAGTGACTGCACTATCATAGTTGCTTCTATCAAATTATCGTCAATTATGCACGTGCAAAAGGTTGCGCAACAAAACCACTTTTTTGTTGTTACTATCAAAGTATAATAAGAATACCAAGTGATAATTGTGAAATTATTGTATTGTTAAACGTTCTTAAACGTGTACAAAATTTCGAAAAATTAAAACGCATGGAAGTGGGTAATTAAATGCATGTGGCAATGTTTGCCGGCCTCAAAATGACGAATGTTTCTCGAATTGCCGCGTATGTGCACTAATGTCGCGGCTGCATTTGCCTTACGCGGCAATCCCGTCAGGTTTAGGGTACCTGCAGTTTAACTGAAATCCGAACCATGGGTCATCCTAACGTACTAAATCTTTGCCAGAGTTGAAAGTCACTTCTGAAGTCCGTTAAAATTTAAACAGAATCCGGAATTCGAGCGGGGAACGTCTGCTTAGCCATGGAGGAAGGAAATATATGGAGGAGAAGTGACATTAAATCTGTGACGCCGGATCTAAACTCTCGCGCATACGCGGTAGCGGCAGCGGCCATATTGCGAACCCATACAAATGCAAAGTTCACATTGTGTTTGATGCTGTGATTATTTCATTTTGTAATGTGTATAAACGTTTTATAATGCCATCTTGTGTTGCATAAGGGACAAAGAATTTATCTGTTATTGTTATTAATTTCATGAGAACCATGCTAGTGACGTGTATCGCGATGGAAAATACTTCCAGTTATTCCCAACTAAGCTTACGATGTATGGTAAAAACATAACTATTTTTATTCTGGTCTAGGCCGCATTTCAACGTAACCACAAGTTGTAGTAATAAAACTGAAATATCCATTCTGCATGCCTATCATGTAATTAATTCATTGTGGCTTTGGCAGAATTAATTTTTGGTCCAGGCCGCGTCCCAACCCAATCCCCTCAATTTGGAGACAGTATATCCCGAAAACTAAGCAAGATAGCGAAAAATTTTATTATTTATTTTCGATTTTTTTCGTCGTGTTACATAAGAATCCATCATCAAATTTGACTTTTGCGAATTTTTTCTTCTCCGTTTCAACTCAAGACACCTCACTTTTGATACAGTATATCTCGAAAACTAGGCGAGATATCGAAAATTTTTATTCTTTATTTTTTATTTTGATCTTCTTTTTCAATAAGAATCCATCATCAAATTTGACTTTGACTAATTTTTCCTTCTGAATTTCAACCAAAAACATCTCACATTTGAGACAGAATATCTCGAAAACTAAGCAGAATATCAAAAAATGTTATTCTTCATTTTTTATTTGTCTCATCGAGTTACATAATAATCCATCACCAGATTATCATAGAGTCCCCTTGAGGTTTTTGTACATATACCCCGTGTCTGTATGGGTGCGGCCAAGCCCCCCACTCCTCCTCCGCCCGGCGTCACTTCAATGCGTGGTGAAGTTCTCTTGCGTCGTCTCTATATATTTCTTTCCTCTATTTGCTTAACCAAGGCGAAGCGGAAATGGAGCCACATCATAATATGGTTAAACTACTTTTCTGCGTTTAATGAGAATAACAAGACATAGATATGAAATTATTGGATTTTAATGACTAGATATTGTGGGCCATTTCCTCAATTGCAAGTTAATCAATTTTTTATAAAGGTGAATAACACGCCAATGCAATTGAATTTTGTTTTATTTTGGTGTCGTACGCGTTTCGCTCTATATCAAGAGCATCATCAGCGACATCTGTTAGATATTTATTCATTTATTTAGTTACATTTGATTTACAAAACAATATAAAGTTGAGGTGAAATTAAATCTACTTACATGTTACTTTTTTCTCATGATCAGGGTTGGCTTCTGTGTGTATGTTTTGTAGAATTTGCTGAAGGTATGAAGCACTACACTGCACTGACCAAATTTCACATTGATACTATTATTTACCGTTTTCAAAACATGAGAAAGTAAACACCACGCCATGTTTTTCACAGGTCCATAGAGTGTGTGTTTGTTTATGTTTCAGGTTTCATTGTGTTTAGAGGTCCTTGGTTTTTACAGTCTGCTTTGTGTTATCTTTGTTGGTAGGCGGGGATTTGAAATGGTTGTCTTTTTGTGGATATTTATTTCTTTTTTAATGGGGCATATAGTGTCTGATTAGTTAAGTTTGTATAGTCATTTATGATCTGCTTTCCTTCAATTAGTGCTTTTTGGATGTAATAATTTTCCTGAAATGTTAATGCCTGTGGTCTGTTATTGTTTATGGTGAGTATTTGCATGTCTCTGTGGATATCTGTCGGTTGGTGATTGTGTTCTAGAAGGTGTTCTGCAAATGTGGAGTGGTTAGTGTATTTCAGTGCTCTTAGGTGTTCTTTGTATCTTGTTTCGAATTGTCTGCATGTCTGGCCAATGTATTGAGCTTCACAGTTTTGACATGTGAGTCTGTATATGCCTGAATTATGGTATTTGTTTTTGTTTGTGATGTTTTTAATGTTTTTATTTATAGAGTTATTGGTTCTGAAAGCGATGTTTAGACCTTGTTTTTTGAGAATGTTTGCTATTTTATGTGTATTTTTGTTGATATAGGTCATAACATGCCATTTTTCTTTTTTCACTTGTGTGGGTGGTTTGTTTTCTGATGCTGCGTTTGTATTTGCTTGTAGCAGTGTTGGAATGGTGTTTTGTGTTGTCTTTAGTATTTGTTTTTTGATGTTGTTGTTTATTTGGTGTATTCGGTTTTCTTTATATCCATTTCTGGTAGCTATTTGTATGATTGTGTTCAATTCTGATTTGTAATTTTCTTTGTTTAGGGGTGTCCTATTTAGTCGGTTGAGCATGTGCCTTATTGCTGCTTCCTTATGTGTTTGGGGATGGTTTGATGTTGAGTTTATGATCATGTCTGTTGTAGTGGGTTTTCTGTATATTTGGAATTGATGTTGTGTTTTGTGAGCAGTTATGGTGAGGTCGAGGAAGTTGAGTTTTCTTTGTGCTTCCATTTCCAGTGTGAATTTTATATTGCTGTGTGTAGTGTTGATATCTGTGTGTAATTGGCTAATTCTAGGTTCAGGTTCATTAATTAGACAGATAACATCATCAACATATCTAAACCAATAGATAATGTTGTATCCTTTCTTCTGGATTATGTTTTTGAATATTTCATTTTCTATGTGGTTTATACACAAATGAAACCATACAAATTCTAGAATTACTAACATCACAAAACTACTTTCAGTTCAATAACAACTACTACTCTCAACATGATGGTTTACCAATGGGTTCTCCTATCTCAGGAATACTATCAAATATATTCTGGTACAAGTGAGGATAGAGCTGTGTGGCTGACCCTATATGTATATATATAGGATCGTGCTATGCCTATTGAAAGGGTGTGCCAGGATGACTGACACGTGGGTTCTAAATGGTTAAACTACGATGACCTATGACTTGCGCCGAATTTCTTCGTATCTTCTGCTCTTGACTTCTTCTCTCTTGAGCCTATCCTCTTCTTCTCTTGCGCTAGAAAATAAACATGAGCATCGGGGGTAACTTGTAATTAGGAGAGGGAGCGGGCAGCTACGAGCTACTTGAAACAAAACAATGTCTCTGGAAACCCCATTTAATTGTACTGGACCATAAATCAACTACAGTCGATGTTGTACAAATTCAGAGGTATCCCGTAACCCGTAATACTGACCCTAGGGATGAAACTTTGCCCTACAGTTCACAACTAACAGAGAATGGTGAGGTTGGTGCAGCGAAAATCTATCTCCGAGGCCTAGATGTTATCTTGTAGATCGTCAGTCAAGAAGTGAGAGCGATCAATGTATTCTAGCTTGCTGGAAAAGTATCGGCTTGCATGATCAGCACCGCACGTGTAGCTTGCAACCCGAACTGTCGATCGGCAGAAAATCGAACAACAGGACGTGCTTACTCGACGTCTGGCTGCAGTGAAACTTAGAAAACTTACATGATTTCGGTATTAAAATATTATAATAAATAACGTCCCGTCACAGCTGCATAAAATGAATCTAAATTACCAGCATTTGGGGGTTTATATGCCACAGAAATTAAACACATTTTATTTTGTATAGTTAATTCTAGAAAAATTAATTCGGGGTATTTTTCCCTAGTACTATCGGAGGCAATCCTAATTGTAACTTTTATGTTAGATCTGAAGTCAACAGCCACTCCACCTCAACTTCTCTTTAATCTATCATTTTTGTAGATAGTGTAACCATTTAATTCTATGAAGTTGTCGCTAATTGATGGTTTCAACCATGACTCTGAGACAAGAATTACGTCGAATCCGGAGTTTTCAAAAATATATTGAAACTCAATAAAATGTGCGACGAGAGATTGTGTATTAATGTGTGCCACGTGAAGTGCTTGAGAACTTATCTCGGTAACTTTTTGCAGTTATACACAGCTGGGGTGGTTTGTTATGTAAGCGCGCGTGAAATGTGGTGGTGGGGGAGTGAATGTCGACATTCACAGGTCTGTACAAACTAAACAAGAAGCTGTAAGCTAGAAGTAATGGTCGGAAGAAGAGCGAAAAATTTACAGGGTTTGTGCTTGAATGTGCCACAACTGTCAACCAACACTTTTAAAATTAATTTTACAGAAATAATAACTTAGCTAATACAAATATTAAATTAGATAGAGATATAAACTAGTTGCGATAAGAAGAAATAAAAAAATAATTGAATTAATTATGTTACTTAAAATTAAAACTGGTTGAAAAAACTTAGAAAACAAAAATTACTAAAGTTTAAACTCGCAAATTTTATTTTATATTTTTCAGTTCCGCTACTGTGCGGATGGAGGTTTTTGCACTTCCGTTGTTTATTGCAATTCGACCGTCATATGTCCAAACATTTTTAACTACGAACTTATCAATTGCTGCGTTCAGCAGTTTCAGACGTTCGGCCGTGAGGTCTTCTCGGATAGTGACACCAGTTTTTGCCAATTTACGTTTTTCGCGAAAAACTTTTACAATTATCGCTCTAGGATTTTTAGCGCCAGGTATATGCCGACCAGCCCTATGGCTTCTGTCAATATCTGCTAAATTAATGTAAACCCAAAGTTTATTTTCTAACACGTCCGTCACAATGGAATCAGTATTCTCTCCTTTTTCTTCAGCGACACCAAATATGCGGAGGCTATTTCGCCTTTGATACTGCTCGAGTTCGTCAGTGACACTGGCGAGTTTATCTTGTAACTTACATACCTTTTTCTCGCTCTTGGTAAATGACTCGTTCGGCTGAGTTATTTTCTCACCATGAAGTCATGCTGCTTCGTAGATTTTCCACAACTGCTGCAGTGACTGCTTCACTGATGACACGCACTATGAGGTCGACGGTTTCTTGTCCCAGTAGCACCATCTCCACTTGCTTTCGCACCAGGTCGGGGATGTCGGCCGTCATTCATCCTCCGCGGGTCCGCTTCTTAGCTGGTTTGCCCATTTTTACACAGTAACGCGAATATGACAGTATTGTGTTAATTCTGACTCTACAGGAACGTTCTTTTCAGGATAACAGAGAAATTATACTATGCAGCGAACACAGTAATCACATATAACACCTTCTGTATACCAAAACTTGCGAACTACAAAAATACGCGTCTCACACACTAGCCGCCATAGGTTTTTAATATGTGTACAATATTTCATACAACTCGGACTTTTTTAAAAGGGTGAAAATTGATCGAAATTTTCCGTTACATTAAACCACTTTTAAGTTGTTACTGCCAACGTAGTGATAGTGAAATTATTGTGTTTTTATCAGTTCCTAATTTCAAACGATTTGGACTTAAGGAATTGGGTGAACATAAATTAAATATTCCATTGCATGCAACCATTTTTCTATTGTTACTGTCAAAGTAAAGAGAATAGAAAGACGTAATAAGATTATTGTATTGTAACCGGTTCTTAATACGCGTGCAGACATCTGGAAGTGGGTAAAATAGAAATGAAAAATTCCGTTACATTTCTATATACAGGTTAAGCTAATATAAAGCCTGTAAAAATCGACGTCCAGCTGAACAAGTGTATGAGGGTAATAACTGGCACAGTAAAATCCAATCCAGTCCACTGGTTATATATCATCAGCAATACACCACGTCCAGAGGTCAGACGCCAAGAAGCGACGGCATGTAAGTGAATAAAATTACATCATCCTGAACATCCATGTGATATCCCAAATCCACGAGATCCTAAATGACCTACCCTCCCCTCATCTTAAATCCCGAAATCCAGTATGGCATGATATGGTTTCTTTAGAAATGTTCTACATATTCAGGTTGGAGAAACAGAGGACGAGGTGCTAGCACCGATCGAGGCTGCCTCCAGCCCTGCATCCATTCATCTCCCTAATTCAGCTGGGGTAAGTGGTCTGGTAGCTCTATGTTGCCTCAACAACTTGTACTGCTTGTATCACTAAGTGTCCTGCATATCCCTGGCATGTACTGTAGAATGTTAACTAGGATTGTTGAGGATGTCATCTTTGCGGATATTCAGTGCATGACATCCGCCGATGCGGATGTGGAAAAGTAAATTTATAATTATTTAGATTTTAATATTTTATCAAAAATAAATTTAAAATCAATCTTTTTTTCATAATTAATTTTTTTTCTTCTTATAACACTGCCACATTGATTTATTTTTGCCTCATCTTTCAACAAAAAAAAATGTGGGATGATTTCAAAAGTGAATTAAATTATTTACATAATCACGCACGCGTTTAAAAACCAGTATTTGTCACATGAATTTTGTGGAGTTCGTGGCTAGACTAATTCAAGCATCAAGCACAAGGCCACGCCACCGCGCATCTCCGCGCTAGTTTTTTTTGGAGTGATTTGAAGAAGCCATGGGAAACGCAAATCTGGATTCCCGGATTCGAACCAGCGTCGTTCCGAATACGAGGCCAGGCCGTTACCGCCTACCTGCCATGCTCAGTTCCGAGCTCACCACCCACCTTCCACCGCTCTAGTGACGCATTCACACTACAAATTGTAGGACCTACGAGGTCCGATTATAAATAAAATAACTCTTGATGGTCCGTGAAAGCGGTTACAGCAATACATGTAGTAGTAGGTGTTGGACTCCCAGGCAACCAGAATGGGTCCTTGCTGTCCAACAAGGCCCCCCAAGGATATTTGAGGAAGTTATTGGAGTAGACATCCTACGAGTGTGCGATAAGGACACATGGTGTGCCACGAGAAAGAGTGGAATGGATTGCTTGGAACATCTAGAGCATATATGGGCAACCACCGGCCCCCGGGCCGGATCCGGCCCTCCACCAGCTTCAATCCGGCCCGCGAGAGATTCAGAAATTTCAAATAAGCTTCAAACTCAAGTCTCTCATTTCCATTAATATTGCCGCTACAAAATCAAACTATGTAGACACACCTTAACACATGAAATGCATCGCGAACTACATTTCGGGCAACAACGTTTATTTAATCACGTTTAGTAGTTCGCACAGCACAAATTATCACAATTAATTTCATAGTACACTTTCAGTGTAAACTGAAACTTGAGTATAACCTGCAGAATACCATCTTCACTGAGTCGTGATGTAAAATTGACCCGCTTAAATTAAATTTTCAACACTTGTCTACACTAAGGCTAGCTTCTCAGGTGCAAAGTAGTAACATATGCTAATTTTCTATACTACACCAACAAAAATTTGAGAACGATATGATCCTATTGAGAGCAATGAATAAATTTAAAGCGATATGTCCTAATGTTGCAGTTACCTATCAAATACTTCAAGAACGATAATTACAATGCGACTTACTTATGAAACGCTATTCCAGGTTGTTTCCTATCTTGTCTGTTTGTGCAAACCATATGCAACACAACTTTAGAATATTAGAAAATGAAATATTCTCAGCAGCTGACACAGTGCAAACAACCCAATGTTTTTGGGGGATCCCTATGGCCACCGCGCATGCGCCGTAGGAGAGCAGTTTTTTCATGAGGTTTCGCGGATTTAGACTTCACAAATCAAATATTTGCCAGAGGTGACTGTCAATTTTAAAACCCATGAAAATTTCAACTAAGACAGGGATTTGAACCAGGGACTTCCGGTACCCCAATCGTACGCTGTTTCCTCCAAGGTCAAGAGACAAATCTGGAAGTAATGAAAAATAAATATTCAAACATAATAAAATCAAAGTAGTTTTTTCTATATCATTTATTTCTGTTACTTCAAACCACAACTGTACTTTTATATGATTGAATACATATTTCTCTGTACTTCTAAATTCAGATGTCTGCGGCGTGTGATTCGGGTATGGACAGGGGCGTAGCTACGACAGGGCTAGGCGGTGCAGTGCATAAGGGCCCCGAGTGCTCCTCAGGGGTCCCGTAGGCCTTCAGGGCAATGACCAGACTTGGTAGAGCTAAAAAAAAATTGCCCATCTGGCCTGAGGGCCCGAAAAAATTTTTTGCACTGGGGCCCTTGCTGACCTAACTACGCCACTGGGTATGGAAGGTTCTCGGTTCAAAATCAGGGTCTCGGATGCAATTTTTACAGGCCTTAAAATCGATCTTCACCACTGGCAAAGCTTTGATTAGTTAATGCGAACAAACAAGGACTGTACCTATATTTTACGAACATCTGATGAACCTAAAGTAAGGCTGAAAAAATGACACTTTTCTAAAGCAATCAGTAATGCTAAAACAACATTTAGTCCTAAAGGACCAGAAATTTCTGAACTCTTTGTACACGCTTCTCCATATTGACCAGCCCGCACCCTCAAACATTAAACCAAACTAATGACTCCAACAAACGATGCAGTGTCGTTTGAACTCACTTCAATTGAGTGTGCGACAACAATAAGAAAAGTGTCGGTCGGTGGCAGTGCTGTCTATTGTAGCCCGACCTTTTTTACATTCAAGTTCAAACTTGTGAATTTGTCGCTTAGGTAATAACACCGTTACAATTATTGCAAAATCGTCAAAAAACAACCACTATTTTTGCTAGCTAAGCGACGATGGGCAAAATCTCCAAAAAAGAGAAAATAGTAATATATATTGCAATGTAAACTAAACATCCGCTACACATCCACATTAAAAATTGCGGATGTAGGATTTCACGCGAAAGTTCCGCACTTGCGGATACGGATATCCATTAGGCCTACATCCCTAATGTTAACCTACCGGATACCTCAATTAGGGAATCTGTTGCCTCCCTACGTCATACTTACGGCAAGGCTCTGTTGATCCATTAATATGAAAAACCACATTTTACTATCAGATAGCCTGTTTAATTCGAGCCCTTAGTTCCGAAGCAAAATCGTCACAATTTTACTGTGGCTGCTCTCTGTGATATACATGGCAAATTTACATGTTTAAAATGAATTATTTGGTGGTACAGACAGGGGAGGTCCTGCAGACCAACACAGTGTAAGGTAGGTATTCTCCCCAATTTTCCTGAAGTCAGTTTATAAAATGACTTAAGTATTCAGCCATGATCATGGGTGATTGGAATGCGGTAGAGGGGGAAGAAAAAGAGAGGACTAATGTAGGCAGTTTTGGATAACGAAAAAGAATTGAGCGGGGAAGCAGGTTGTTAGAATTTTTGAAAAAATATAAACTCGTCGTGGCGAATACACTATTTAAGAATCATGTACAAAGAATATATACCTGGAAATGTCCTGGGAATACAGTTAGATTATATCATGGTCAAACAGATAATCAGGAATCAAATTCTAGTCTGTAAAGGATACCTAGGATCTGTTGTAGACTCTGAAAACAATGTGATATTTATGAAATGTAGCTTGAAATTGAAGAGAATAAAGAAGAAACACAGGCAGAGCAGATTGGAAGTAAACAGACTGAAATAATCTAACATGAGAGAAAAATTTGCGGTGGTGGTTGACTTTAGTCTTAGAAATAACTCTGAAAGGAGTTCAGGTGAGGAAGAATGGAATGTATGAAGAGAGAAATTATCAAAGCTGGTAAAGAAATATCAGGCTTTGAGAAACACGCCGTGTGAAAACCTTGGATCACTGAAGAAATATTGGAGTTAATGAATCAGAGTAGAAGGCACAAAAATGCTCAGGAAGAGGCAGAAAAATAGCAGTATGGACTGTAATGGTGTAATGCTTGCTCTCAAAATTACTGTTAAGATATTAATCCGCTTGCACTACATCGCTACTCCATTTTCACTTTCAATCATTACTATTTCGAATTTAAAAGCTGCAGGGGAGTAAGTAATAGTTTGCTGGGAAGAAAACTGTTAATTAATGAAGTTAACAAAATTGAATAAATATAACTTTTAAATTAATCTAAAAAAATCTTTAATGTTCTTTTTAACTTCCGTTGACTTGAGCTCATGGGCGCCGGCAGGATTACGTTAAGGGGGGTGCATCTTTTTATATATAAATATATAACACTCGTTAACTAAGGATACTGAATTTATTGAGAAGGTTATGAACAAATTTTGCCAACAACCTAGGCGCCTTAGTTATTATTCAACAATGAATTTAATAATAAAATTTTTGTTTCTTAATCTTTTTCGTGTATTTTCTATCATAGCAGAGGGTGCATGTGCACCCCTTTGCACCCCCCTCCCGGCGCCCATGCTTGAGCTTCTGTTAACTTTAGTCCGTTCATGTCATTTTATCTGTTTGAATTGTGTGCCATGGCACACTGAAATGATGGCAAGTTGAATAGCAAAAGGATTAACAGGTAATGCAAAGTACGAGTGTGATGTAAATTTAACTGTGGGTATGACCAGAAATGCAAAGAGTTGGGGAGTGTTTGCATTTTACGGCACGTTTCAAATTCGATCAATGATTGATTTTGTTATTTTTAGAATTTAACTTTTTCACTGAGAGGAATATAGTGCCACTTTTTAGTTTTTTAGTGAAATAACTTAAATTGATAATCGTTTCAATATTATATCATTGAAACTGGAGATCTAGAAACTGTTAGTGAAAGCATCGTTACTAGCAATAGCATCAAGGAGATTAAAAATCCTTGGTCACATTTATACGATTATAATGCATTGAAATCAAGATTGGGAGAACAATTGATTTATGAACTCAAACTGTGTTTGCCCAAACTTTCTACAACCAAGCCACAATTCAAAATCTTCTTAAATTGCTATGGATAGCAAGAGTCCTTTTTTTAAAAAAATCTCTATCTGCTAACAAAAGGTTACATCAAAAAAGCATTGGTGAATCTTTTGGCATTATAGTTACCGACAGAAGTGTGTCTCAAGCTGGTGTGGACCAATGCAACACAAACTTTTTCATTAACAACATGATTCTACTTCATGTTATAGAATCCGATACGTTTGAGAAGCTGATTAAAATGCTGAACCCCAGTAAGAGCTCAATTTCCCGAGGGATGGTAACATTTATGTATAACTGTAAAGTTTGTTAAATTTACAAAAATGTACACTTTAAATGATTATAAAAGTTAACTTTGTGAGTAGCGGATTAACAAAGTTAACTTTTTGATTAACTGTGCCCAGCTATGATAGTTTGTTAAAAGTCACTGTAGTACTTCCTTCAGTGGACGGGTATGAAACTTTAAACAGTGTGGTACTGAGTCTCACAAAACTTTGTCAGCAGGAGAACATAAAGGGCTAGTCCCAAAAATTTCTATATCATGTGTGTTTTTGTGTTTTCTATGTGTTCGCATCCCACATCCATCTTCTAATGGTAAGAGGTGGCTCATTTCCCTAACCTAATTTAATTCCATATATTTGTAGATAAAAAGGCATCAGCATACTGGATTGGATAGGAACCAGACCAGGTTCAAGTACTGGAACCTGAATATTGTATACCCTGATTGTGATTTCCAACAATTACTTAGAGGAATACAGCAATGGTTCCCATTATCTACCTCATAAACTACACATTTCACAAACAAAAATACATTTATCTTAGAGAACATAAGTTACATGAATCACAGACATTTGGCAACACATAAGTTCCCCCCATTGCTCCAGGAACTTACAATCCCTGGTTCTAACATCCAAGTGGAAACACTGTACAAATTCTTAATTACAAGCCATGATGAGAATCAAAATTAGTGAACATCCTACTGTTCAATCTGGACTCCAATCTGTTATCAGCATTTATCATCGGTAGCAAGGGGAACTGAATGTTAATGTAAAAAAAAAAAAAAAAGAACATAATTTAAGCACAAAGGTGACTGAATTTCATGAAACTTTGACTTTCAGCTATACAATTATCAGTTTCTTTCATATTTAATGCATGAATGTTCAGTGTGCTTTAAGCAGTTTCTTTATTATGTTAAAATATACCAATTCATTTATACACACGAACTGCACTGATACTCTTTCATGTCACTGACAATACTAATGTAATTATTGACTTTTATGGCTTGTATGTTCAAAAATAGATTTAAGGGCATAATTAAAATAAGAGGACATACGGGCAAGCAGATTCACTAGCTTATGGCCAAAGGAAGCAAATTAGAAATGTTTTATGTATTATACATTTGATGACTCTTTAAGAAAGCACTGTATCATTTCCACTGAATTTTATTATAATTTTATATTTATTTTTTGCTGAATGAGACCAATGTAAAACCTGAAATTTTTTTTATACTAGCACTTGTTCAGAAGACACATAGTAACTTTAAAATTCCTAATGAAGGTACAAAAAAATGCAATTAATGTTTGTGTAACATTTATATTGCCAAAATTTAATCACTATTTTAGTTTATAAAATGAATATCTCAAATATATATATTAAATTGGGATAGGGAAATGAGCCACCACTTACCTTTAGATGATGGCTGTGGGGTGCGAACACACAGAAAAGACTGCCTCACAGAAAGCAGTAAGGCAGTCTCCCACAAAACCCACCTCCCTCCTTCTGTTGATAAAGGGCTCGTCCTGAAAATTTCTGTATCTTGTGTTTTTGTTTTTTCTGTGTGTTCATGCCCCACATCCATCAACTAAAGGTGTGGCTCATTTCCATATCTTAATTTAATTTCTTTTCGCTACTTAGCACCTCTGATATAAAACTGAGGAAGGATAGGGAAACATGACTTAACTGTTACCACAGATAAAGGAAGCTGGGAACGGTGAACACAAAAACGAACAAACACAAGAAACATGCAATATTTCAGCGTATATCCTATTCTTGCAAAAGTGAGACACCAGATGGAGCCAGACGTGTACACGATGACGTCTGTCTGGCGAATGGCTTGGGTCATATTTCCCTATCCTTCCTTAGTTTTATTGCCTTAAAGAATTTTCCTGCTTATTGTTATTATATAGATATATGACAGATGAATGTCAATTTTGGACAGTCATGTGATTGCACCATCTACAACATATAGGACATTTCTGATAGATGTTTATAAAGACATGAATAAGCTGCAGGAAGAAATGTACAGATGAGTATTTTAGGTCATTTGAACATATAATGAGTCCGAAAGAAAATTGGCATATACTCTTACCTTTAATGCATCTGTAGTGTAAGCATTTTTTTGATCCCTTGCAATATCCTCAGGATTTATTTTCCGCTCATTTCTTCAGATGTACAGAAGTTCCTCCCCTCCCCCCATCCCTGAACGATAGTCCCCTTACAGTCTCATCAAATTGTTTACTCAGAATCTTTGCCCGTTTGATATTCTTGGTAACTTCTGTTCCATCCTTATTTCTAATTTCTCTTTCCCTTCATTTTGTGACAAGACACCCATAAAACCATTCACACACCCATCTTCAGCTTCCCTCTTTGCTGCGCTGAATTTCTTGTTTTGTTGTTTAATGTGTTCTCTGCTGTCTCCTCGTTACCTTCCTGCTCACCTCTTCAGCATTCTCACCACCCAATACTGTATTTTCTTTATTTTTTGTTTTGGAATTGTATCCCTCTATTAATTCTATTGGTGCTTTCTCATTCTTTGTGACAGTTACTCCTGTAATTTTCTGCATTCTTCAGAAGGCACCATCATTCTTCATGCAAAATGTATTCTCTAGTAGCTGTTCGATGTATGACATCTGTTGCTGCATGGAATTAACACAATATGTGATAACTGCAGTTGACTGCAACTTCAGTTAATGTGGCTGCAGTAAATGTATTATAGTCTTGTTCATGAAAGGACATTTTAATAAAAGCAGCAGACTGAGTGACTGTGCAGTGGCATCTGATATTCCATCTGCCTTAAGTTCCATGTTTTATAAAGGAGTTAAGCGAGTGAGGAAAAAACGATAATTTCTTTAAGCAGGCAAAGCAAGCTTGAAGAAATCCAGCAAACTGGAATTACTTAAGTATAAAACATTTTCTGCAGTAGATTTTAGATAGTGTTTGTTGCATTATTGACGTAAAATTTAATGATGGAAAATCTACTGCAGCCACAGGGTTTATTCACTGACAAATTTGCAATTGGTAGTGAGAGTAGCATAATGCAGCACAATCTTGGTAGTGCTAAAAAATAAATATTGAAGAGTAAATTGCAGGTTCCAACTTTCATATTTTCAATGTTCTTTACTGTAGTTGTGTGAAGCTATTAGAAGTATTACTTTATTAACAGTCAGTTATCAATTTTCTGGTATGTGTGAAATTTACTGAACTTGAAGTCATAGCACCAGAGATACATTATTATTATTATTATTATACAAGAAGAAACTGATAATATGGCCGGGTAAAAATATCACAAAAGTTAGCTTCCAATTGAGGAATTTAATTAATTTAAATGTGATGAAGCACATGCTCTGTTGACAATTTACTTAGTCATCTATATAACCATATCTTAATTTATTACCATCTTATTCCTACAGGCCACACAAGCGTAAATGAAATTCAGTGGTGTAATAGACACATGTTAGAAGTCATTACTTGCGTTTCAGATACCACACTTTGCAATTAAACATCCAGAACATTTCCTGGGTCAATTCTACAGTTGCAAGAGGTCTACCTGTTTTATGCTTTAATACATCATTTCAGTAAGAATTATGATTGAAAAACACTTCCAACTGAACTGACTGTCACCTACATTCATCTATTGGCTCAAAGTCACCAAGGTGGAAAATTTGCTTCGCCAGTAAATTAATGACTAATATTATATATATATATATATTTTATCAAATGAGGATTATTAAATGCTAAACATTATTCATTTTAACTGTACATTATATAATATACCTAAAAAATAAATAAGATTTAATATTATTTCAAAATACGTGTATAGAAAATCATTTTGAGACTGCATCCTAAAGTAACGATCCTTGAAAACAAATACCGATAATTTCCATAAAATAAATGACATTGAAGAGCTTTTATTATTTATTTGCAGTCAATTTTATCTAATGTTTAAATCTTGTGAATATTATACAAAAGTAAATTTATTTTATAGAGAAATATGCAAAAATATTTTGTCGGGCAACATGTGTACATTTCAGTGAACACTGCTGTAATTGAACGAAAGTTACTTATAAGGAACGCAACGTTGAGGCACTAGTGTGCAGTAGTGGTATGAGAAGGTGCTATAACTGGAAGTGATAAATTTTTTCATCAAATTAATTAAAGTTATGAGGTAAGTACTATTACTATTACTCTGTGATTCACTAAAAGTGTGTGGCAGAGGGTGCATTGCACCTATCTGAAAGGGTAATAGTTTGGAAGGGAAATACGGGATATGGTAGGAGGCGCCCATGGGCTATTGTGAGGAACCATCCGAGCATTCGCGTGGAATGATCTGGGAAAACCCAGATCAGGATGGCCGGAGAGCTTTATCGAAAGCTACTTCTGTCGGAAATTAAGTTTACTCGCCCGGTAAATCCTTTCTATTCCATTCCCTAATCGCTCGCGGAAAAAATGAATACAGAAAAGAATCGGTTCGGGCCCTGATTTCTCTTATATTATTTTCACGGTAATTCCGAATGTTGCTGGTAGCAATATTTCTTTGCTGTCATTCTGAAATATGTCAGTCGTGAATTTTTCAATTAGCTTCCGCTGCTAGCAATGCCTTCGGTGTTCCAGGTCTTCCCAACCTAACTCCTTCAGCATCGCACTTATGCTTGCCCTCCAACTATATATTCCTGTCACGAATCGGGCGGCCCTTCTCTGGACCCTCTCTAATGCCTCCCTTAAGCCCTTTTGATGGGGACCCCATACAGAACAACAATATTCCAAGTGAGGACGCACTAGTAACTTATATGCAATCAATTTAACTTCAGGAGTGCATTGTTTTAAATTACAACCTAGAAATCGGAGCATACGATTTGCTTTCCTAATTACATTCTCGATAGATTCATTCCATGACAAATTATTACGAATTGTTACCCCTAGGTATTTAACGGAAGCCACAGTTCTAAGGACAGTACCATTAATTGTATATTCAGAGTTAAATGGTGTCACCTTTTTACTTATACGCATGACTTGGCACTTTTTAATATTTAACTCCAACTGCCAGTCTTTACACCACGCAATTATTTTCATAATATCGTCTTGTAACAAAGTGCAGTCGTCCTGGGTTTTGATTTCATGATAAATAATAGCATCATCGGCAAATAATCTTTTCATCCCCGTTATTATGTCACACAAATCATTAATGTATATGAGAAACAACAGAGGCCCTATCACGCTTCCCTGGGGAACCCCGCACCTCACCTCGGTAAATGATGAACTCTCACCGTCGAGAACTACACACTGTGTTCTGCCCTTCAGAAAGTCGGCAACCCTGTCGCATATTTGTCTAGAGTACCTGGGTGACCGATCTACGCTCGGTATCTTTAGATTTCTGTTCAATATCCAAGATTTTGAGTAAAGTTTGATTAAAGTAAAAGGCTTGAAGGCTTCCTAGGCGTTTTGAGGTGCACAGTTCACCAAAGAGATTCTTAACTAACATCAGTAGGCGTACTGGTACCTGAAACTTCTACGTAATGAGGTTAGAGCCGTTTTCGAGAAAACAAATACAAATGTGCTCCTTTCATTTAAAAAAAAAAAAAAATCGTGTTAAAAACTTGAAAAGCAAAATGTTATCTACATGTGAAATTTCATCCAAATCGCTAGATCCATTTGCGAGACCGCCTCACATATTACTTTTAAAAAAATGCTATTATTATGTAAAATAGAAATCTTAATGCCAGTTTGATAGGCCCTATTAATTAATGGTGTGAGATTTGTGGTATTTCAGAGGATTCTACGATAACCCTTGATGATGGATTCTTATGTAACTCGACGAGAAAAATTGAAAGTAAAAAATATTTTTTTATATATTTCTCGCTTAGTTCTCGAGATATCGTATCTCAAAATTTACGCGGTTGGTTGAAATGCGACCTGAACCAGAAGACATATTTCGCCATAGCCAAGTTTGATGGTGAATTCGTATGAAACTCGTCGAGACAAATCGAAAAAAAGGAATTTTTCTGATATCTTGCTTAGTTCTCGGGATATTATATCTCAAAAGTGAAGAGGTTAGGATTAGCTCCAGCCTGGACCAGAAAAAAAAATCCACCAAAATGACCATGTCTATATGGTGGAAATGTAATTTCAATGTTTTATTTTGTACCTAGTGGTTGTTGTTAGGTTGAAATACAGCCTGGACCAGAAGAAACGTCGCCAAAAGCACAAGGAACTATACCTATAAATGATTTTTGACATGCTATATCTCGAAAACCAAGAACATTTATTCTTTATTTTCGATATGGTTCATCGAGTTCTATAAGAATTCATCATCAGGTTGTGACGTTAATAGAACATCATCTGTGCTAAATTTATTCACTCTGATAAAACTATGCTCATACATGGCAGTAATCTCACATCTTCTGATCAGCATTTCAAAATGCTAATAAAACAATTCCCATAAGAAGTAACCTTCGTTATAAACATTAATAAAGCACAAGGTCAGACGATTCAAAAGGCAAGATTCTATTTATCAGAACCCTTTTTTTCGTATGTGCACTCGCATGCGGCTTTTTACTTTATTATCAAACTCTACTCGAAATCTTGTACATTGAACAGAAATCGAAAGATGTTTTATAATTAAGGAGGTAGTATTTAATGACTAACTAACAACCACTTTTTACAGTCAAAAAGTAAACGATGATTACTTTATAAAGAAGTTTCTGATAAAACCATTGATAAATTTTTAATTATCTTCCTTTTTAAATATTTTACAATTAAACTTGCAGTGTTAATATTTCCACGGGTCAGCCAGTATACAAGATCTGTTCGTTTAATTATTCTTTGAAATCAAAGAAAATCAATTTGTAGGCTTTCTGGTACCTGAATTGTCTACGAGATGACGCTAGTGCCGTTTTCGATATACGGAGTGACAAAATTGTTCGTATTTTGTAAACTCGCTTTTTTGTAGGGAAGACAACTATTTAGGTAATCTTAAAAGTCAAAACGTTATCTAAATACCAAATTTCATCCAAATCATCACAGCCGTTTCCGAGATCCGAAATATATATATATATATATATATACAAGAATTGCTCGTTTAAAGATATAAGATATGCCGTAACCATGAAGTTTCCTAAGTAACCTAGTGTGAGGCACAGTGTCGAAAGCTTTTTTAAAATCTAATAAAACTATCAACCTGGGATTGCCCATCTACAATACGGCACAAGTCGTGAATTAAAAGTGCAAGTTACATTCCAGTAACTAGTTTACAGTGCTTACATCAATAGGTCATCATCCCAGGAATGCATTTTCCAGTTTGGAACATTGAAAAAATATCTTTTAGAGAACAATGTTGAAAACATACCCCCAAACATTTTATGCTAACAGTATGAGACTGCATATAAAATGGCTGCTGTCAAACGAATAGCGTGCATTTTGGGAATGTTCCCAGACATGATGACATGTTCTCAAAATAATGATGACATTCACAAAATAAACAATTTCATTCTCGAGGTGATTAGCTATCGAAATTTCTCTGTAAATTTACTGTAAGTTATGTGTTGGTTTTGTATAGTTTTTAGTATTTGTTATTTTCTTTTTCTCAGCAATATGGGGGTTCACAAAGCTGAGGAAAACAAAAAAATGCAACCTAAAAAGGAAGATATGGCTTATTTGTGCTGAAGAGAAAAAGCTGATGCAAGATTTTTTTATAGATGACTGTTGAACAGAGAGAGATAAACAGGGCTAAGGTCAGTGAATACTAAAAAAGTGAAGAACTTTACTGAGATGATAGACCGTTAGAAACGAAAACAGGTAAAAAGTTGGAATAAAGCATCAAGAAAATAGTAGTTAAAGAGAAAGGCATTAGCAAATATAGTGATCAATATGACGCCACATTCAGATGATGATTTAACCATGACAGTGAGAAGACATGTAGGAAAAAAAAATAGTAAGGAAAGATAGATCCAAATCATACCATAATAAAACAGGAACAAACCTTAGCTCTAATGAAATGTAAAATAGAGTCTTTAAAGAAAAAACTACAAAGACGGAATGAAAAAAGGGAACCTGTACCTATAACTCCTAACAGTAAAGTTTATTCTTTAATAAAACATGTTCACTTTCCTTTAGAAGTACATGAAAACATATTATTTAGCGAAGTATTGTCAATACAATTGCAACAAAAGACTGCTACTTTACAGAGAGAGAAGTCTTTCAAAAACGTATTAGTGGAAAATCTTGAGTAAATACAGACTGATCCATATGGCTAAGAAGTTCTGATCACAGGAGAGAAACAATAATTCTTCAAATCAGATCCTCAAGTTCGTGAGATAGTTTTGAAGCCAGAAGTTCATCAAAAGATCATAGATTTCTTTGAAAGAGATGGAATCAGTAGGATGTGCCTAAATAAGAAAGATTTTGTAAATAATAATGATAATAATAATAAAATGGTGTTAACAAACAAAAGTGCATCATTTTACTCACATTAAAGAACTGACTTCAAAATTCGTCAAAGAAACTGGAGTTAATCTAGCTTATGTGACACTACTCGGAGCAAAACTGTGTTGGGTGGTAGCTCCAAAATTAAGAGGTCAAGGAACTTGTTTGTTTGTCAAACATTAAAATTTTAAATTTAACAAATAACAAAAGCTACCTGGACATTCAGTGAACCTGGGCATGGCAAAAGCACCAATGGATAGGGTAGGTGGTTATCTTAAAAGGACTGCTGATAGTCATGTGTTGATAGGAAAGGACAATAAAACAGCCTCACACAATTTAAGCACTTTTTTAAAAAATTTTTTTTAAAAAGATCATTGTTACATTATAAATGTTTAATTCTGTGTTCCTAAAGTTACTGTGACAGTTGCTGATATTTTTATGTATAGAAAATTTTACACATACAAATAGTAACTTTTCCTCATTTGTGGTAGTATTTTGTTTTAAAATGATTTTGTATGCAATATTTTACATTTTTTAAATTTATTATTATTAACTTTACACCTAAGCTATAGTTTAAAGCAAAAATAATATGTTTAAGATTTCTTTTGGATACTTCATTGACTTTACAACAACATTCATGAAATGACCGATTTTTGGGTTGGCTCTAATTAAAAAAATATTACAAAAAAAGTAATTAGCTCTGTGCTTGACCCATTGATTGCATGTTTAGTAGCAAATCAATCTTATTTTCATATTCATAGCTTCCAAACATTTTCATCATAAAACCAAACTTTAAATTTGCCACCTTGGTTATTTTGAGCCACATAATGTTCTTAAACAGTCCAAAAAAACTTAATGAATGTTAGTACCACTTTAACTGTTGCTGTTACTTCCAACAATTAATCATAATTTTCAGATTTTGTTAAAAACTACATTTAAGATATGGAATGTATGTAAAAAATCATGTTAAAGAAAAGCCTGCACTTTCCTAAGTATATTTTTGGTCAATTGTCTTGGCTATAGATTGAAAAAATTTGAGAACCATTAAATAAGTAAATTTTGGGATAGTCATTTTCAATCCATTCTGATTTTGGAAAATGTGAGCTACCAAATTACACACTCACCTATTTTATACAAATGTTTTTCAAAATTCCCATAACCTCAATAACTTTCCACTTTGTTTTACATTTCTTTCAGCAAAGGAAATTAGTCCTCACCAGAATTATGGTTCAAGAATTACCATTATCACTATCACTCCATCATTTATTAGACGGATTTTCTTTTTACAGCATCCAAACTCATAAATAGGTTTTTGGAGTAATGCGTTATTAGTTTATTTTTTATTTTTTTTAAACTTCAGGTAGCAGTTATTATTCTGCACAAGGAAAAACACCTAAATGTCTTGTAAAAAGTTTAGCTCCTTTAGCGACTTTCTAATTTCCAGTATTCCTATGGATATCATGAAGCTATGATTTTAGTTTCTGTATATTTTAACCTGAAGCAATTTAGAAAAGTTGAGAAATTAACTAATCAAATGCTCACAAAGGTACTTGAAAATTAGTAATTGTAATACAAACAGGAAATATTTCACACAAATGCAATCAAGTTTTAGTATCAATATCAAGCAGAAACTAGGTTAGGATTCTATCTGGGATTATAATGTAGAATCATTCTAACCTTTACCGTAAAGTAAATATCACAGTTTAGGGAGTGTCCAAAAACTAAGTGGTTCGGTCTAGAGGGAGGGGAGCAGGGCGGTTGACTGGAAAGCTACACTGGGCTAAGTGGAAAGGGGGAGGGGCTTTCCCAGCCAAGCCAAGCCACATAGCTTTCCAATCATTTGTTACAGTTAAAATAAGGTACAGAAGTTGTAAGCACTTTAGAATTTTGGTAAATTCTAGATTCATAGCTTCAAGCATAAGGAGGGAGGAAGCTTTCATTTAAACATATAGTTTTCATTGCATACACAGGTTATGGGAGGAACATTTCATATAGAAACTGATACCACAACCTAACTTATTAAATAAACCATTTTAAAAGCTGTAAAGACCAACAACAGTTAATAAAATTACTAAATAAACTTTTTATAAGAGTAAAGAAAATTTTAAACCAACCTGGAATAGGATAATCCATTACTGCCGACTCTCAAACAATAGATTTTTGTTATGACCATTTCACTATTTCTGAACACTCCTCTCCTCCAGTTAAACCTAAACAGTCAGTGATTAATCTCTCCTCCACCCCCCTGACTGAACCTCAAATATCGGTCTTATCCAAAGGACTCACTTTTTCTACGACCCCCAAGTTCGACCATGCTGCTTTGGTCCGGGACTCATTGGCGTTCTGCCGCTCACTTCTCTGGCGGTACCATTTTACCGTCACAGGAGAACACACCAGTCGACAGAGCGAGATTGAGCCCAGTCTACAACAGTTTAAACCTGCATCTTCTCTGGATCCTCCCCGGCTCCCAAAAAACCATCCCCTTATTCTATTCCAGGAATTCCTCACATCCTCTCTATCCTCACCTTCTTTCCTAAACCCCATCCCACACTCTAAAAACCTCAGCAATATGGAAACTCGAGCTATGAGAGAACTGTCCAAAAACCAGAACATCATCATCCTCCCTGCCGACAAAGGCTCAACCACAGTAGTGATGGACCGCAATGACTATGTGGCTGAGGCCCTAAGGCAACTGTCGGACACTTAACACCTACCTTCCACAAGCTACAGATCCCACTACCTCCATATGCCAGGAAATAAAAAATCTTCTTGACCTACAAGGCCCCCTGCAAGGCCTCTCTCCTCAGTCCATCTCCCTCCTGACTCACCAGAATCCCTGCACTCCCACACTGTATCTTCTTCCTAAGATCCACAAGACTGGTAATCCTGGGTGACCTATAGTTTTGGCATATGGATCGCCCACTGAAAGGATTTCAGCTTTTGTGGATCAAAATCTCCAACCCCTTGTCCTAAATCTTCCCTCCTACGTGAATGACACTCCACATTTCCTTGAACGCCTATCCACAATCCACACACCTCTACCTCCAGACTCCTTCCTGGTCTCAATTGATGTAACTTCCCTTTATACCAATATTCCACATAGCCAGGGCCTCAGTGCCCTAGAATACTACCTAGACCTACGACCACCACATAGCCTGCCTAGTACATACTTCATTTCAACCTTGGCCCATATAGTTCTCTCCAAAAATTTCTTACCTTTAATTCTGTAGTATATCACCAAATTCGCGGTACCGCCATGGGCACCCGCATGGCCCATCCTATGCCAACTTATACCTTGGTTATCAGGAGGAACGTTTCCTGAACAAAACTCCCTTTAAACCCACTGTGTGGTTCAGATACATAGATGACATATTTATGATCTGGACCTACAGCGAAAACCACCTCCTTGAATTTCTCCACTCCCTTAACAATAGCAACAATTCCATCAATTTCACCTGGACTTACTCCCACTCACACATCACATTCCTCGATGTTGACATCATGCTCAGGCACGGTGTCCTTCATACCGCAGTCCACATCAAACCCACTAATTTACAGCAGTATCTACACTTTGATAGCTGCCATCCATTCCATACCAAACGTTTCCTCCCATACAGCCTTGCCATCCGTGGAAGTCGCATTTGCTCTGACGCTCATTCTCTCCATCAATACTCACAAAACCTATCCCATGCCTTATTTCCCGTTGTTACCCCAGGGATCTTGTACATAAACAGATCTCCCGCGCGATCAACCACCCTCCACGTAACCACTCTCACTTGTCTCCTACAAAAACCAACCATAGCCCTGCCTTTGTCACTCAGTTCTCTCCTGGCCTCAAGTCCATCAACCATATCTTGCGACAGGGGTATGACTTCCTTCACTCATTTCCGGAAATGCATACTCTCCTACCCAAAATTCTACCCAATGTTCCTCGTGCATGTTTTAGCAGACCACCCAATCTTAAGAACATCTTAGTCCACAAATACCCTCCGTTAGACTCTCCAAAAGCACCATATGGATCTTATCCTTGTAATAGACCCCGCTGTAAACCTGCAGCATGCTTCCACCCACCACTACATATTCCAATCCCACTACAGGAGAAACTTTCCCCATTATTGGACATGCCACCTGTTCAACCACTCATCTTATATACCAACTAACTTGCCGCTTTTGCACCAGTTCTTACATAGGCCTCACCACACAGCAACTCTCTGTTAGAATGAATGGCCACAGACAAACAGTCCATACTCGTAACCTGTACCTTCCAGTACCAGAACATGCCAATAGCCATG
Organism: Vandiemenella viatica; assembly: GCA_031002005.1. Classification (NCBI taxonomy): domain Eukaryota; kingdom Metazoa; phylum Arthropoda; class Insecta; order Orthoptera; family Morabidae; genus Vandiemenella; species Vandiemenella viatica. Next base: position 382,538,507 of record JARYHS010008074.1, read on the forward strand.
ATTCCAACAACCTCAACGACTGTTTTACTGTGAGAGCAGTCAGAGTTTTCCCTGACAGCACCACTGCAGCAGAACTCCGGAGATAGGAATTAGCGTACCAGAATATCCTGGATACGAGACACCCACCTGGACTTAACCACCGTTAAATTCCAATTAACCCATCACTTCCCCCCCCCCCCGCCATGTTTATACCGTACCATTACTACATTTGCTCATTTTACCATCGCCGGCCAAAATATTAAATATAGTATCTCAGACATTGTATACCGATAGTCTACTTTTATCCGCCCCCCCCCCCCTCCACTACACGGTTAGTCATTAGGTAACGTTCGTTGTGCACACACGTTCCGAGCCTAATGGCCCGTTTTTCTATTTGTGAGCAAGGCAGATGCCGAAATATTGTGTAGTTGTTTGTCAGCATTAGTGTTCTCTCATCGCATCCGTCCACTTTGGTATGTGCTGGGTTAATTTCCCTTTCTTTTCTTATTTAAGTGAAGTAAAGATTTAAACCGACCAATTTACAACAATACCTACACTTTGACAGTTGTCACCCCTTCCACATTAAACGTTCCCTCCCATACAGCCTTGCAATCCGTGGCAGACGCATCTGTTCTGATCATGAATCAATCTCCAGTTACTCCCAAAAACTATCCCAAGCCCTTGTTTCCCGCCAATACCCCCATGATCTGGTGGAAAAACAAATTTCCCGTGCCATCACCCACAATCCTCGTTCTGCACCTCCTAAAGCTGACCGTGGTCCAACACTTGTCACCCAGTTCTTTCCTGGCCTGGAATCTGTCAACCAGATACTTCGCCGTGGGCATGATTTCTTACGTTCCTTCCCTGAAATGCGTCTCCTCCTTCCCAAAATCCTACCCACTGCTCCCCGCACTTGCTTCAGCAGACCGCCCAATCTGTACAACATCTTGTTCCACAAGTATTTACCTGCCGACTCCCCTAGACCTCCACAGGGATCTTTCCCGTGTAACAGACCCCGCTGTAAAACTTGCAGCATGCACCCTGCCACCACTACTTACTCTAATCCTGTCACAGGCGAATCTTTCCCAATAATTGGACATGCCACATGTGCTACCACTCACCTTATTTACCAACTCACCTGCATCCACTGCACTGCCTCTTACATTGGTCTCACCACTCAACAACTTTCCTACAGAATGAATGGCCACAGGCAAACAGTTTATACTTCCAACCCAGACCATCCCGTGGCAATTCATGCGAACTTCCATAATTCAAACAACCTCAACACCTGTTTCACAGTCAGAGCTATTAGAGTTTTTCCAAATACCACCACCCCTTCAGAACTCCGCAGATGGGAACTAGCCTATCAACATATCCTTGACACCAGACACACCCCTGGCCTAAACCTACGTTAAACCTGTCACTTGCCATCTCTCATTTCATTTTACAGTCGGTTATTTATATATATATATATATTTCTTATTTTTTTTTTCTTCTTTATTTATTTATTTATTTTTTTTTTTTTTTTTTATTTTTTGTATATGTATATATATATTAAATTCTTCTATCTCCCTTTATTTTCAATTATAACTTTCTGAACTAAGCTACACAGACATTATATTTATTTGTTTCACTTTTATCGCTGGTCAAGCCTATTCCCCCCCCCCCCCCCCCCCCCCCTCCCGGCAATTCTTCCACTACCACGCGTTTTCCGCCTGTGCTTCATTCATGTGGCAGGCTCGGATGTGACCACATCTTTCCCCCTGCCATATGTCTCGCCTCCTACATGAGTAAGACTAAAAAGTCGAAATATTGTGTAATTCTTTTGTATTTGTGTTTTTACGTGTTTCGCCCTCCTGCCTTCATCTGTGGTAAGTGACGGGTAACTGTTTTTTTTTCCCTATCCTATCTTATTTAAGTGAAGTAAAGTAATTTTAAAATAATAATAATTCAAAAGAAAGCTAAATTCACTAAAATTTCGTAGTTTCTGACTGTGTAAATAACATAAATAAATTTTTAAACACTTCGATAAAGGCACTTCACTTTTAACATTTTTTATCTCAGGTTCCTAGTAATTTTTCGAACTAAAAAGTAGATTTTCTGAAAGAACTAAAAATCTAGTATCACATATTTAAATTTCAGAACATTCCATGCAGTAGAACAGATTTTATACAAGTTTATAAATTATTTCGTCACTAAGCACACGTGGTTCGCTTAAGATTTATTTGTAACTAAACCCAACCACTTTCAGAGATAAAATAACTTTTAAAACACGTAATTAATTTCAGAGAAAATCCCGATAATTTTACCTTTTTGATATTAACAAAAAACAAGACGACTTCTAAATACTTAATTTACCAAATCTTGTCTCAGCTGTAAATTCATTACCTTGCTACCGATTTTTATAAAATTTATATCATTGAACTCAGGAATTTTTTTAGAACATTTTGGCACTAATTTCATTTAGATTAATTGTAATTCAGCATGTGACCTTAAAAAGTATGTAAATTTTCTAGAAATGGGGAAATACCCACTTGCTTCAAAGACGTGGTATCACTACACAAATTAAACTAATCATTCAAAATTTCTCACTAAACATCCTTTGAGCTTCTAGCAGATAAATCTACACACTGTCAAAGTTTGAACACTTTTTATAATCTAGATTGTTTAGTGCAATATACACACTTTTTGCTAGGCGGCAGCATCAACGTGTGATACAGCTGGAGTCAATAAAAAGCTGGCGCCCAGTGGAAGGGAGGTCTTAATGGTTTCGTCTTTAGTCTTTACTCCGGGAGCGTTATGTAAGGTAATTCACGCTAGTTTGTTTTGGAGCAGGGAGGCGGCGGTTGGAAACTTGCACTCAATGTCGGCCATGTTGGGTGTCGTTGTAAAAGACTGCTACTAAGAACTTTAAAATTTTCTAAAGGGGTCGGTTGGTATTATTTCTCTCCACAACCTACAATTTTCTGGAAACGAGTGTTCGATCGCCTACTCAACTGTTTTATGCAATATTTCATGAATGTGACTTTGAAAATAAATTTAAATTTTTTCTTGAAGTGAACTGTTGTGATTTCGTAGGTAAACCTTTCCTCAGCTTTGGGTTATAAAGCTATGTGGCGGCCGTAAAGCATTTCAGTTGAGTTTCTAAGTAGGCAACATGGTCATTTAAAATTATTAAAGTCAGTCAGAACAATTTTCATCAGAGAACTTTTCATTTCAAGTGAACTGCTAGATAAGGCGCTAAAGCGATACTACACCCCGGTATCAGTTTAGGGTCTTACAAACAACAGTATGTGAACATTTATTACTGTCATTTACTTATCTCCGTATATAATCTACAATAATCTGACAAGAGAAGAGCACAAAATGGCTTCTCGAATCAATAGGAAAAATAAGCAATGTGCCACATGGGCGGGGGGAAGGGGGTAGAGACAAAAGCCACGTTGGGCTATGAGGGGAGAGAGGAGGCCAAAATGGGGCTACATAGTTTATGGATGCTCCCTTATTACGTGTTAATCTTTGATGCAGTGGTTTGATTTGCATTCTCAATGTATTCTAATGTAGGCTGAAGAAATAAATAATCAATATTATATAATCAAAAACAATATTAACAGAATTGATATTTGTTCATTTGTGATGTAATGTGATTATGGTTGCTATTTTTTTAAATTAAGAAAGGGGTGTATATCTTACATGCAGTGTGATCTGTGACACCTAACAGTCCCAGTTATGAACAGATTACCATTTCATATATACTGCAGATTTTAACCTTGACCATAAAGCTTTCAAACTATGAAAACACCCATATTGGTTTATGGATAGGTAGATTTATGTATGTAATCTTTCTGTTGTCTGTCTCTACTGTTGACAATGTATGTAGTGTTTACTTATTTCACTATGAAAATTATTCGGAGATTTAGACTTACATATAGTCTGTTTAACATTTAAAAGATGATGGTAATAATTTGGATTTTTAGAAGTGATTTAAATTTAATTTCACACTAAAAGTAATGCAGAATATCGAATAACCTGAAACTTTTAAATCATTTAAGACAAAAATTGTGAAATATGAAGGCAGGTGTGTATGGAAAATATCTCTGGATATAGATTACTTCATTACAGATACATTTTAAAAATCGAGAGATTACTAATGTGTCACAAGTATAAGGAAAGGTGCTGGATCACAGGCTTCTTCTTACACTAGTACAAGCACCCTATCACACAATAGATGTCCACAAGCAAGTTTTTAGGCATAGTCTGTAATCAGTAATCAATTACACGTTGGTTACTCTAATGAGCCTTGAAACTAAAGTTTCACAAACGAAATAACATAATAATGTTCCACAATTGATCAAATTATTTCAAGAATCTACTCTGGAACAACAAAAAAATTTTAAAAAATATAATTTTCTTTCCAAATTTTGTCTTTCTAGTGCATGATATCTGAACCAAAATTTTTAACAGTAGTATGTAGAAAAATCAAGCTGAATGTTCCTTTTAAATTGAAGTTTAAGGGGAAAAAAATACTGTACATATATTGCATACCATTGACCTTTGTTATTTAAAACCAAGAATATTTTTATTGGTATAGAAACTTTTAAGTACTTATAATATTGAGAATCAATGTGTTAAACTACAGATATGTTAACAGTGAAATACATGTCATATATTAAACTAGTCAATAACATATGGCAAATTTTTTAAAAATATCTAGTATATTTTGACTAGAACAGATTACTCCACTTGGGTTTCAAAGTGGATGGGATGTGTGACTGTTTCTATAATGCGTTAGAATACAAAATGAAATGTCATATGAAAATAAAGAAGGTAAAACAAATTATTTTCTATTCAACAAAAATTAAGTACCTAGAATTAGTTAACAATTTTTGTAGTTATCATCTGTTTATAATTAGTTTACATTCCCAACCAAAATGCATTGCTTGTCTTGTATAAGCATCAATAGCTAATAAACAGCAATGGGTTTTTATGATAACTGTGACAATTATGAATCGTGTTAAGAAAATAATCACAACATCTGACTGTTTTTTTCCATTTGTTTTGAAGGTAGATGTCATCACAAAACTGAAAGTAAGGAATTTAACCCTGAAGCTGTTAGCTACTGAAAATCACATTCCACAATGACATAAGTTTTGTGACATATCAATTTAGAATCTCAGTTCAGAGAACAACACTCCTCTAGTACAAACATTTATTGTTTTAGAAAAATAATATATTTAATAAAACATGATATGAACTTAAATTCAATAACAGCAAAAATACACTAATCATCTTTTAAATTAAATTTTAACTAGCAACATTCTTCGTGCACATTTCATACCTACAAGTTTTGCATATTGTGAAACTTCTTCATCATCATTAGAAGTCCTGTTCAATGCTTTGTAGACGAAGTAAGGCATAGCTTGTTGATGAAATAAAATCAGGATCTAGGAAGAAGAAAAAAGAATAAAGTTAGAGAAAGACATATAATGGCATGAAAATTTCACATTTTTACTTATCATAAAACAAAGATTTCAAAGTTAAATTTCTTGAAGAGCAATTTCAATGTTAATACAATCACCACTAAATATTTTCTGTTGTTGCAGATCATCAAAAATTCATCCAAAATGGAGAATACTGACTTTGGATCCTTTATAAAGAATGTTGATGCTGTGGAAATTCCATGAATTCTACTGAATTATAACTACCTAGTTTTTGACTTTGGTTAACAATAAAAAATGTAATGAGGAAGAGGATGTTGCATTCATTGTAACAGGGACTCTAGATATACGAATGACTTTCTAAAGTTATTGTTGAGATCTACAAGGAAACTGTGGATATTTCAAGGGCTTTTGTCATTTCCATTACTCATGGAAATTAAAATGAACCTTGTAAATCCAGTAGGCCAATTTCCTATTCTTAAACATGTTAATTTCATGTATCCAACATTATATGTGACTAAGTTTGTTTCAATTTACTGGTCTTGTAGTAAAAATTTGGGGATAAGTTTAAAACAATATGGCATTAACTTTCTCCTATTTTCTGTTCAATTTTTAAAAAATTTATCTTATTTTATGTTTGATTTCCAAAATGATTTCTAATCAAAACACTGTTAATATGGCACAAGACAATGATGTAGCACTGATGATTTATAACTAGTATGCTGTAGAAATTACCTATGCAACTGAAGAATTTGGCAAAGTACTTACTGTGCAAGATATTTTGTGGGTTGTAGATTAGTTAACAGAGAAGGAAAAGTTAAGTTTCAGTCACCTGAGATTCAGACATTTTACAACACATTTTGCCATCTGAGTTATTTATTCATTTTCTTCTTTCCGATGAGATCTGCTAGAACCAAGTGCCAATTTCAGTTCTTGATGCTTTGTTGTTGTTTCTTCCATTTAATACAATATTCCTTTATCATTTCATTGAGTTTCTTCCTTTTCTCCTCAGATCACTTCGGATTGTATTTATTTTCTCTTCTGCTATGGAATCCTTTTTTTTCTAAAGATATCTCTTTCCATAGTTTTCTGTTATTTCTTATCAAATCTTTCTTGACTTCTTTAATCCAGCTTGCAGTTGATTTTTTCCTGAAAGGTAATAAGTTGAATATCTTCTTTTTTTTTTTTTTGTTAATCTGTTATCATTCATTCTACAGATATGTCAAAAAAAAAGAAATTTCCCTTTTCTTATTGATTATGTTATATTTTCTACATTTGGGTATATTTTCAAATTACTTCTTAATTTCCATAGTTCTGTTGTTTTCATTGGAACCAAGATTTTTATCATTACTCTTGTTTCTAGTCATTCCAGTTTATCTACTCTATAGTTCAGTGCAAAGCATTCACTCACATATGGACATTCTGGCTCATGACTAACATGTATTACCTTATTTTAAGATTTTTACAAAAACAGTTTTTTAATAAAAATTCTTAGTTATACCAAATACTCTATCCATCTTGTGTATTTTTCGTCTATAACAGATTTATACCGGGTGCTTCAAAAAAATGTATACACACTTTAAACTATTGTTGTTTTCCCGCTCTACAAGGCTAGTGTTATATTTCTTCGCCAGGTGCCAGCATAATCGTCCCTCTATGTTATATTATCAGTTGGAATTTGTAATATCAACATGGGGGACGTACGTTTGAGTTTTGAAGAACGTAAGCAGGTTATTAAGTGGTACTGGAAGTTTGAGAATGTAAATGAAGTTCAAAGACAGTGGAGAAGGGAGTATGATACAGAACCACCTTCAAGATTAACAATTACACGCATACGAGACAAGTTCGAAGTTCATGGAACAGTGTGTGATGTGCATAAAGGTCATTCAGGTCGGCCTCGAACAGCTACAAGTGATGAGTCATCAATGGCAGTCTTGGAACTGTTTCAACGCTCTCCTAACAAATCTTCAAGGCAAGGGGCACGTGAAAGTGATGTAAGTGCTAGCAGCGTGCTACGCATTCTGAAGAGAGGCAAGTATCGTGTTTACATTCCAAGGCTGGTGCAACAGCTAAGTGACGACGATCCAGATAGAAGGTTGCAATTTTGTGAATGGATTCAGGAGATGGTGATACGTGAACCGGGATTTATGGGTAGCATCATTTGGTCGGATGAAGCCCAATTCAAACTTAATGGAACTGTCAATAGGCACAATTGTGTTTACTGGGGTGAAGAAAATCCTCACATTACAATTGAAAAAGCTGTAAATTTGCCAGGTGTAAATGTGTGGTGCGGTTTGTCTTCAAGGGGACTCATTGGACCTTTTCGATTTGAAGGCACTGTAACTGGTATTAATTACCTAACAATGCTTGCTGATTCCATATTTCCTGCCATTCGTGCATTATACGGTAATGATGATTTTTATTTTCAACAAGATGGTGCTCCGCCGCACTATCACAGGGACGTACGAGCTTACCTGGATCAAAATTTGTCAGGCCGGTGGATAGGACGCAGGGGGCCAATCGAGTTTCCAGCACGCTCTCCAGACCTTACACCACTGGATTTCTTCTTGTGGGGCACAGTAAAAGATGAGGTGTACAAACGTAAACCACGTAACCTAGACATTCTTTGGAATGAGATTCAAGCAGTGTGTAGAGAAATCTCATTGGACGTTTTGATACGATGTACAGAATCTGTGGTGACTCGTACTCAGAATTGTATTGATGCTGCAGGTCACCAATTTGAACAGTATTAACATTTGTTGTTTATGTTTGATTTACATTGGACTTTTAGCTTTCTATTTTCCTGAAATTTAACTTTGTAGAACGGTAAATAAATTTTCTATGGAAGTTCAAAGTGTGTATACATTTTTTTGAAGCACCCTGTATAAACCATTTTCTTGAACTAATTCCTGCGGAAATTTGTTTACTTTCTGTATTTGTCCAACATTTGTTACCAAAAATTTTGGTGCATTTTTAATGTTTGTAATTATTATTATTTTTTTTATAACAGAAATTTTCAAATCTATTTTGTTGGTTATTTCTTCCAAGAGACGGATTTGTGTTGGTTCATTTTAAAGACTCTTTGAAAGAATAGCAAAATTGTCTGCAAATGTCATGTAATTAATTTCAACACGTTTGTTTTTTCCTCCCCAAAGTTACTGGTAAAATGTTCTTTCAATTTTATTCCAAATTCTTTCAATTTTCTCTAAAAGACAGTTGAACAACACAGATGACAAAACTATCACCTTGCAGCACACCTGTATTTATCTTGATAGGCTTTGATATTTCGCCCATAAATTTTACTAATTGTCTAAGGGTTTTGAATATTAGGTTTTGCAATTTCGATTTCACTCCAAATTCATTGATTTTTTTTTATCACAGCCCTTTTAAAATCTCTAAATATTACTACTGTGTACTTGTAGTTCAGTATTTGATGGTGAATTATGGATATTTAATTAAATATTTGCTTTGAGCAAGATCTATCTTTTCGAAATCCATCTTGATATTTGTCCAGTGGCATGTCAAGTGTTGTTTCTACTCTGTTCAGCAATATTTTTGAGAATACTCCTTCATTGTAACCAACAGTTTATTTTTCACCTTTACAAAGCAGTGGATGTATTAATATCACTTTCTTCAGCAAACGTACCAGTTCGACAATTATCTTCAAAAATTAACTGTAACTGTTGAATGATTTGTGATTGGAACCATTTTAAAAGTTTGGCTGTTATGGAGTCTTGGCCACTAGCTTTATTACTTTTTAGATTGTTAATTACTTCTTTAATTTCTTCAATCGTACGTTGTGTATTTTCTTGTAGATTTTCATTACATTCTGAAAATTCCAATTTATGGTTTAATTCAGGAAAGTTTAGAAGCTTTACAAGTATTTCACAGTTCTCAGTACAGTTTAGGGTCAATTCATCTTTGAAGCATAACCAGGGACTTGATAGCCATTTAATTTATTCTTAAAGTCTGTTAAAAGTTTTGGGAGTTATACATTTTATTGTTTTCACCAGGTTTGAATGTTAAGATATAACTGTGTAACTTTTATTTATTCATAACTTATTCCATAGATCCTTGCTGAGGAAGGACCTCTGAGATGTGGAATGTGTCATAGTTAATAGGGCTACATGTAAGATGAATAATAATCATAGTGAAAAGGTATTATATATTACAAACAAACAACAGAAAAATTAAGTACTAAGATTTATAATAGAAGTTTTCAAAAGGTGTATTTGATAACTTTATTGTTTTGTGCAAATGTTTTGCTGGAATAGGAGTCGGAAATAAGATAATAGGTCAATTTACACCTATGATTTCTACAACAGTTTCGGGGCATACTCTCCAGGCATGAACATCAATCCTTTCAATATAAATGCTTGGTGATCGGAGACTCGGTGTGCGCTCCGAGTATGCACATTTGGTACGCAGCTTTAACAGTGCCTAGTTTACATGTGCATTGAGAGTTTGATATGTTAAAACTTGTTTATTTTTTTGTTCAAAGTTCTTGGTGATCTCATTAAATTTTAGACAGTTTCAATATGTACCAATATAAAATTTGATAAATGTGTAATCGCAGTGGTGAGAATTTGTAGAACCACATAATACTTTTCCATGTTTGTGGAAAAGTAATTCAGATAAATAAAATTGGCTACTTTGGTTTTAATCAGACCTTATTGTTTATTCTTAAGTTTTTTCATGCTAACATAAATAAAACACTTCAATATTTTAGAGAAAGTGTTATTTAATACAAAAACAACAATGCAAACTTACAACAGAACTTTAATTGAATTTTGAATCATGCCAAAAGTCAGCACGCATCACCTCATTTCCACAAGGCCTATTACTATTTTTTTAAATTACTTCACTAATTTTATGGGTAAGGGATCATACCAGCCTAAGCTGTTTGTTAAAATCTTGTTGTGGCTGTTAGGTTGACAGGTGGCCTGGACAAGAAGGAAAAATAAGTTGGGAAGAAATAGTGAAACTGGACTAATACAAAATATCATTTATATTACATTTTAGTAATATTCTGTAGCGTAAAATTTTGTCACTAAAAAATTCAAGGAAGATGGGAATACTTCAGAACTGAAAAAGATATATTCGTGCAACAGTACTGCTTCTGCAAAAGAAGACATATCTTCCTAATTTCCAATGTTATGATCTACTAAAATTTTCTAAAAGGAAGTGTACCGAACAGATGTGTCCCAGAATAATTAGCTCCTCTTTGTACTAATAACAATGCAGTTAGCATTTTGTACAAGGTGTTTCTCTTTGTTGTATTGAAATTGTGTACCTGTGAATTTGATTTAAACAAGTTAAAATGTTCTATGGCAAAGCAAATTAGCGAATATTTATAATGAGAAGTCAGTGTAAGAATATTGACCTTTTTAAAGATTTGTCTGCAAGTATCCTTATGGCACTTTTGTGCAGTATGAATTTTTTTTTACCTTGTGAAGGGTTTCGCCAATAAATTACGCTAAACAATGAGATTGAAATAAATAAGAGGAATACACCTGTTTCATTACTTCCAGATCTTGGGCTTGATAAAAATTTCTATTTTATAAGGTGCCACAATTTAACTTCTTCAATAGTAAGCTGATATGTTCTTGAATACAAAGGAATTTTATATACTTTGTTTTGAAGATTGTATTGTTTTTATATTTTCTATATAAATCTTGCTTCACATATTTTTGTTTTGTTTTAAAGCTAATAGATCTTTTTTTTTTAAATTATTTTAGTGAATTCACGTCAAATCAGTTGGCTACTTCCTTGAGTACTTCATTTGTATTTAATTACAATTGCTATTTGATGTTATTTTAATGTTAGGTTAATTTTGTCTGTACATAAAATGCTATAGCCTTGTCAGGTAAGTTTCTAAGGTCATTAATGTAAAATCAAAACAGATAACAGTGCCTAGTGGAATGTAGTTTTTGCCATTCTGATCTTCCCTGATTTTATATAAAAAAGGGAAACTTGCATTTGGGTTCCCATACATGAATTACACCATTTACATGAACACCATATTACTTCATTGTTTCAATTTTAAATCATAGAAATGCCGCAAGATAACAAAAATTCCTACGGCACATTTTATTACGCAGTTCCTAAAATGTGTTGTGTAAAAAATAATATACAGCAATGACTGTGGATGAATCTTTTTGGATTTCAAACTGTGAAGTAGTTAGGGTGTAGAATGATTTATTACTCCTATGATATATGACTTTTTCAAAAATCTTTGAGAATCCTGGAAGCTATGGTCTTGAACCTACTGATTTTTTGGTATTTCTATTGTACAGAGTCTGTCCTATCAAAATAACGAAATGTAATGATTTTTCCACCATTTCTGAGAATAGGGGAAAATTTTCTCAATTTTTTTTTTTACCGATCTTACATTTTCAAGTTGCCTACTCTTTTTGTTGATATTTTATGGGGAATTCCTTGATTGATTATACGCTAAACATTTACCTACATATTGTGGAATGTTCCCAATATCTTTTGGGGAATAACCTTGTGCTGCCCCTGACCACACATCACATGCTTCTCTTCCCACCTTCCAGTGTCAAGCGCTCCACAAATGGACAACCTTTCTGCTCCAGTGAAAGACAAGAATTAGTTCCCATCATTTGTATAAGTAATCTTGGGGCTGTTGAGCAAAAATCCTTCCGCTGACCAGTTAGGTGACCTTCCGAAGTGTGACAAAATATGTGTCCTTGTGCCTTTATTTCATCATACTTTTTACTAATTTGACTCCAAATACTCCAACTGATCTAAAACTTTAGCAGTAGCTAGTTTGATTTAAAAGTGTTAATTTCAATCATCATAAATTTTTTTTTGTAGCTTTAATAGTTTGGCTGTAAAAAATTATTTTCTGTTTTACTCAAAAACTGCTTCTAATTTCCACAATTTGGCAGCTATGAGGCTGAAACAACTTTTATTTTACTTCTAATTTAATGCTCTTTCAATTGGCACCAAGAATATTGGGTTTACTATTCTCTAACAGGTTGAAGTTAAGTATTGTGCAATCATGAATTTTGATCCTACAAATAACTTTCTGACATCTGTGAAACCTACTTTATATGATACTATGTGTTCTAAAGTGACTGCTGAGCAAATTTGAAGTCTCTACCTGTTTTCTTTGATTTACTATGAATTTCTGAAGTAAATGCTACTTACGGATGATGCAACAAGCTATGCCAGCTTGTTCAGACATGTTTCTCAAAACCGTAAAAACCTCTACTTTGTTCTATCCTGATCAAAATACTACATATATCTTAGCAAGACTTATTGCTAACTGTTTCTACCAAATTATAGTGTGTTTTGAATATAGTTTATTCAAATGAATCTACGTATATTTCTAAACTCATTAGTTTTGCCTTCTCCCATGTGTTTGAAGTTTTTACATAATGCTCAAAAATCAATCTTTGTTCTTTAGTGAGGTTTTCCAAACTTAAATATGTTGTGTGAGCCAAGGTTACGCTTTTTTCTAACTGAAAGCTGACTTTCTCTCTATCAAAATAAGACTTCTAGATGTAAGTATGTACCGGCTTGTAACTTTTAAAGTAGTCAAACTTTTTAATAGGATTCTCCAGCTACATAATTTATATATTTTACTAGGTATTATTCTGAATACCTCTGAAAATGAAGGAAATGTTAACTTTTATGTAATTATTCTAAAACCAAATATTGAAAATGCTGATCTTATTTACAATCTTTCTATAGCTGTTTAGGTAGATTTATAACTTGAATTTACTGTTTAACTTGACTTATTGCCTGAATTGACTATGTAAATGACTCTAAAGATGAGGTACCATGTTATTTAATTAAACCCGCTGTTCTGTAAATAAATTTCGCTATACAGTTTGTGAAATTCTAGGTTAGCTACAGTAACAAATCTTGGAGTTTGAAGTTTGGTAGCCAAATTGGTGTCAAATGGACAAAAATTCATGGACAGCAAATTTTATCCAGAAAATTGAGGCTATATTTTTCATATAGCAATTTTGGGTACAAATATACTGAAACTGGTGGGAAGCTCTACTGATTTCACATACTGACATTTGAGACCAGTGCATGGAAGTAAACAAATTAGGATGGTAGTTATGTCAGTTTTGAATACTGGTTTTAGAGCTGAATATTTTAGTTCATTCTAAAATACAGATTACATAATGAATTCATTACAAATGTGGGCAAGTACTTAAACAAACTGAGCATCTTTTCAGTAATTTACTTGAAATGTTGAAATAACTAAAAGAATTCCTAGTTTTTAATTGTTTTAGGAATTTATTTATTTGCAAGAATGTTGCTGATGACAGTTGCAGCCTCACAAGTCTATTTGAGAAAGCAATCTGGATATTCTTTGTGTACGTGTAATTTCTCTACAACTGTTCTATCATGTTAATTAAATATTTTACAAAGTTCCCTTACTGCACTAAGCACAAATCCATTTTGTTTAATTTTTATGACTTTTGAGTGATTTACAGTTTTAGTTGTTTCATATTTTACAGAACATGATGGGTGAGCGGTAATGATGGTCTCACACTTTGTAGGATGTGGGTTTGTATCCCCATCTGGATATCCAAATTTGGGTTTCTCATGGTTTCCCCAAATAACACCATGCAAATACCAGGATGGTTCCTGAAAATTCATTTCCTTGCCCAGTTTCTCCCTGCCACTAAAAGATATTGATATCAACAAAAATAAACAAAAGAAAAAAAAGGGTTTATTTTCTCAAATAAATAAGAAAATGGTCGTAGGAAAAGTAGATGTTGCATATAGAAAGATCAAACAGAATTTTGGAGAAATGAAGAAAAGAGGTATGAACATTAAAGCTGCCGATGGGAAACCTCTTTAAGCTCAGAAAATAGAGCTAACCGATGGAAGGAATACATTGAGAAACTGTATGTGGCGGACGACTTAAACAATAGTGTAATGGAAAATGAAGGCGATGTCGACATTGATGACTTAGGAGATCCTGTTTTGAGGACAGAATTTAATAAAGCTCTGAATGACTTGAAAGCAAATAAGGCAGTTGGAATTGATGAAATCCCTGCAGAAATTCTTAAATCCCTAGGAGAGGAAGGAATCGAAAGATTATTCAAGCTGATATCAAAAAGTTATGAAACAGGATAAATTCCAACTGATTTTAATAAAAATATCATCTTCACACTTCCAAAGAAAGCACAAGCCGACAAATGTGAGAATTATCGCACCATTAGTCTAACAACACATGCTTCAAAATTACAGACCAGAGTAATATACAGAAGGATGGAAAGGGTAGTAGAAGAGATAGTAGGTGAAGATCAGTTTGGGTTTAGGAAAAATTGCGGTACAAGGGAAGCAATTCTGTCTTTAATATTAATACTTGAAGGGCGGATCAAGAAAAACAAAGATACTTTTATGGCATTTGTTGATTTAGAAAAAGCTTTTGATAATGTTAGGTGGGACAAGAAGTTCAAAATTTTAAAGAAGATAGGTCTAAAGTATTGAGATAGAAGAATACTCTATAAACTATATAAGAATCAAGTGGCTGTAATAAAAGTAGAGAATCATGAGAGACAGTCATCAGTTAAAAAGGGTGTGAGACAAGGTTGTAGTTTATCCCCGTTAATATTCTACTTGTATGTAGAAGAAGCAATGAAGAAAGCCAAAGAAAAATTTCCATGTGGCATAAGTTTTCAGGGAGAAAAAAATCAATATGCTACGATTTGCTGATGACATTGTCTTGTTAGCAGAGAGGGCTGAGGATATTGAGAAGTTACTGAATGGCATGAACAAAAAACTGAAGGAAGATTTTGGATTGGATATAAATCAAAGCAAAACAAAAGTGATGAAATGTAGCAGAAATGATACCAATACTACTAGATTAAATATAAAAATAGGATCGGATGCAATAGGAGAAGTAAGTGAGTTCTGTTACTTGGGAAGCAAAATTACAACCAATGGCCGAAGCAGGAATGATGTTAAAAGCAGATTAGCACTAGCAAAAAGAGCCTTCATGAAAAAGAGAAATCTTTTAGTTTCAAATATTGATCTAGAAATTAGAAACAACTTTTTAAAACTCTACGTGTGAGGCACAGAACTTTACGGTAGCGAAACATGGACTTTAGGAATACCGGAAAGAAAGAAAATTGAAGCATTTGAAATGTGGAGCTACAGAAGAATGCTGAAAATTAGGTGGACAGACAAAGTAAGAAATGAGCAAGTTTTGGAAATGATGGGTGAGGAAAGAAGTTTATCGAAGAAGCTTACAGAAAGAAGAGACAAGCTGGTAGGTCATATTTTGAGACATGCTGGATTGGTTAATTTGATAGTGGAGGGAACAGTCGAAGGTAAAAACTGTAGAGGAAGACAGAGATTAGAATATATGAAGCGGATAATTGAGGACTTGGGTTGTAAGGGGTATGCAGAAATGAAGAGGTTAGCACAGGATAGGAAAGGATGGAGGATTGCATCAAACCAGTTGAAAGACTGACGAAAGCAAAAAAAAAAAAAAAAAAAAAAAAAAAAAAAAAAAAAAAAAAATAAAAAATAATAATAATAATAATAATCTATAAAATGAATACTGTCTATATTTGCTCCCAAAAACTACTGATTTAAACTACGGGTTTAAATGGGGTATTCACCGTTTTAAAGCTCAGAATCAGAATTGAATTATTTGGTATGTCTTATACTTCAACTTTACCTAATATCAGAGCAATAAGTGAAAATCTGAATATACAGTGTGAAATACCAAAGATGAAATACCAGTAAGATATTGATATGTCATAAACTGCAAAATAATAATAATAATAATAGTTGCCTTATTTTCGTATTACTGCACCTACCAGTTCCTTCCGTAAATTTCTGTTTCTTCTTTTATTATTATTATAAACACCATACACAGCCATATTGAATGCGAATGGCACATGAGGCAACTGTGTAATTATGGAAAAAGAACTACCCACAGCTACTTCTTGAATCCACTATCTCAGGTCACAAAACTATAATCTCTGTCGTTTTGAAGTGACAATATACCAACTGTTGACAGTGAGTTATGCAGATCTGTTGGGTTTTGAAATGAATGTTTTCCTAAAATCAGTTTAGGAAAATAATTCTGGACAATTGTTATTCGACTGATGCTTGTTGAGTCACTGCTCGACTCCACAGACCAATCTAAAGTTAGCTTTGGATAAAGGAAACAAAGAAAATGCCGCGAGGCACTGAAAATAAGATAGGATAGGGAAAATAAACAGTTACCCGTCACTTACCACAGATGAAGGCAGGAGGGCGAGACACGTAAAAACACAAGAACGAATTGCCACAGGCAAACAGTTTATACTTCCAACCCAGACCATCCCGTGGCAATTATTGCGAACTTCCATAATTCAAACAACCTCAACACCTGTTTCACAGTCAGAGCTATTAGAGTTTTTCCGAATACCACCATCCCTTTAGAACTCCGCAGATGGGAACTAGCCTATTAACATATCCTTGACACCAGACACACCCCTGGCCTAAACCTACATTAAACCTGTCACTTGCCATCTCTCATTTCATTTTACAGTCTGTTATTTATTTATTTATTGTTTTGTTTTTTTTGTTTTATATATATATATATTTAAATTCTTCTATCTCCCTTTATTTTCAATTACAACTTTTTAAATTAAGCTACACAAATATTATATTGATTTGTTTCACTTTTATCGCTGGTCAAGCCTATTCCCCCCCCCCCCCCTTCCCGGCAATTCTACCACGCGTTTTCCGCCTGTGCGTCATTCATGTGGCGGGTTGGGATGTGACCACATCTTTCCCCCTGCCATATGTCTCGCTCCACATGACTAAGACTAAAGTCAAAATATTGTGCAATTCGTTCTTGTGTTTTTACGTGTCTCGCCCTCCTGCCTTCATCTGTGGTAAGTGACGGGTAACTGTTTATTTTCCCTATCCTATCTTATTTAAAGTTAGCTTTGGTACTACCGCGGTAATGCATGAGACATATGAATATATACAAGTATTTGAACTACCTCACATTACATCACCATTCCTGCCGTACCATTACATGTGGTCTTAGTTAGCCCAAATAAACATACACACATAATAATGGAAAAATTTATAATCTTAAAAATAGGGTCTATAAAACGTCAACAAACAGTAATAATAAGTGCTGGGTTTACTGGTAGGTCTTATTGGATTGAGACTAGGTGAATGTTTGGTATCAAGTATCTGTTGGTCCTTTCTTCTTTTTCTTTTTTTGTATGTCATGGCACTTTGTTTAAGTCAGGCCATTAGAGATGGGAATGGACAAGGGGCCAAGGAACGTCACTGTGGTCCACGACTATGGTTGTTGAGCCCTTGTCAGCCAGGAGGATGATGATGTTAATATTCTTAAGATAGTTGTCTTATGATTCGTGTTTCAATGGAACTGAGATTCTTGGAGTGGTGAACAGAGTTATGAAAGGAGATTAAAAATAGTTTGGATCTGAGGAAATCCTGGAACATAAGGAGGGAATGGTGTTGGGGAAGGAAAGGTGGGATGGGGTTGGAATTGCTCTAGGCAGGATTCTGTACTGCCCTCCTATATTTCTATGTAAAATATAAGACATTTAAAAAGTTTTAAGACTATATTCAGTTTTTAGTTAGTGAATCACACAAACAGTACAACTTTGAAGTCTGTTTAAGTGTTAGAGGTCTGTGAAAGACAAATGGAAGAGGGACAGCAATATTTACAAAAAAATATAATCACAAGGCTGAAATTCTAAAACCAAGCATGTGACACTAAAACGTTAGTGTATCTTCAAAACGAGCAATTCTTGTGTGTGTGTGTGTGTGTGTGTGTGTGTGTGTGTGTGTGTGTATATATCCGAAACGGCTATGACCATTTGGATAAAATTTGATATTTAGATAACATTTTGACTTTTAAGATTACCTAAATAGTTGTCTTCCCTACAAAAAAGCGAGTTTACAAAATAAGAACAATTTTTTTACTCGGTATCTCGAAAATGGCACTAGCGCCATCTCTTAGACAATTCAGGTACCAGAAAGCCTACAAATAATTTCTCTCCAATTTCAAAGAATATTTAAACGAACAGTTTCTTGTATACTGGCTGACCCATGGAAATGTTAACACTGCAAGTTTAATTGTAAAACATTTAAAAAGGAAGCTCATTAAAAATTTATCATTGGTTTCGTCAGAGGTGATACTTTACAGAACCTTTTTTGAACATAATATTACAGGTACCAGTTATAAAGTAATCATCATTTACTTTTTGACCGTATAAAGTGGTTGTTAGTTTGTCGCTAAATACTACCACGCGAGGTATGAGCATAGTTTTATCGGAGTGAATGAATTTAACACTGATGATGTTCTATCATTACCGTGACGTTAAAATCTGTTGATGAATTCTTATAGAACTCAACGAAACATATCAAAAATAAAGAATAAATGTTCTAGATATCTCGCTTGGTTTTCAAGATATAGCATGTCAAAAATCAGTTATAGGTATAGTTCCTTGTGCTTTTGGCGGCGTTTCTTCTGGTCCAGGCCGTATTTCAACCTAACAACAACCATTAGGAACAAAATAAAACATTAAAAGTACATTTCCACCGTATAGACATAGTGGTTTTGGTAGATATTTTTTCTAGTCCAGGCCGGATCTAATCCTAACCTCTTCACTTGAGATATCAGAAAAATAAATTTTTTATTTTCAATTTGTGTCGACGAGTTTCATACGAACTACGATGAAATTTATCTTCTGGTCCAGGTTGCAATTCAACCAACTACGTCAATTTTCTCAAGAACTAAGCGAGATATAAAAAGAATTATTTTTTACTTTCAACTTTTCTCATCGAGTTACATAAGAATCCATCATCACGGGTTACCATAGAATCCCCTGAATTAACACAAATCTCGCACCATTAATTAATCTGACTGGCATTAAGATTTCTATTTAACATAATAATAGCAGTTTTCTTTGAAAGCAATTTATAAGGTGGTCTCGCAAATGGATCTAGTGATTTGGATTAAATTTCATATGTAGATAACATTTTGCTTTTCAAGTTTTTAACACATTGGTCACCCAGGTACTATCTATATAAAAAGAAAGTTTGGATGTATTGTTGGTATCAATCACCCCTAAACCGGTCAATATATCTAAATGAAATTTGGCAGGAAGGTAGTAAATTGTGTACGAAGTGCAAAACCGAATAGTTCCTTTAGAAACTGCCATGATATATTCACAAACTTCAAAGAGTTTCCTACAACTGTGCAAAGTTTACTCTTTGCTTCTTACATACATCACAAAGACTTCCTTTCAGAAATAAAAGAAAAAAGCTTAGTTTAAAAGCACTAAAACTAATGCACTTGACAAATAATAGGAAGCAGGAAATATAAATCTGTATGTAACATTATTTTTTTTTTTAAAATCGTACTGACGTAAGTTCATGAAGAGATGTCTTCAGTTGCATATGTGAAATGGTATAAAACCTCACGTATCACACCGTAATTCCATTCGTAATGTATACGTCATAATGTACAAGAAAAATCAAAGCTTGAAAGAAAAAAAGTATAGTACTAAGAGTATACCAGCACAAAAGTCGTGTCACTAAAAGTGATGAAATGTTTTTGTATGTTAACGACAAATATATAACGGTTTCAATTCCACCTCAGTTCAATTTATTGCTTGTGTATCTTTTTTTCTTCTACTATACACTCTCTGTAACATTACAAATTATATTTACCAAAATTTAAAATTTAACAGAAGTTAACTAACCCTTTTTGTTTTATGTTCAAAATTTTTGTAGAAATCAGTTCAAATAGTTTTGTAGAAAACAGTGTTTTTTGCTTACTGTTCAATATTCTGCGAATAAGTCTTAAATCATTCACTTCAAACGAATGTATTCAATGGTCTAAGGTAGAAATTTTTTGTTTCAAGAAGCAATATTAGGAGTAGTTTACATTGTGATACATGTCATCATTAATACGGGGCTTATGAAAGCAGCTGATTTATTACCAATAATTACCATAACTCCTGCTGCCTTGTGCTATAACAAGAACATTCTGGTCCAGCCAGCTATTCAACCTAGCCACTATCTTCACTAATATTGCCACTACAAAATCTAACGATATGGACATGCCTTAACACATTAAACGCATCGGAACTAATTTCGAGTAGTAGCAACATTTTCTATATCAGCATAAATTATCACAATTAATTTTATTAAACTTACATCTTCAGTATGATTTTGCATCTGGACTAAAACGCACAAACTAACACAATCACTGTATCTTAAAAACTTTCCAATATTAATGTCAGCTGTGTTAAAGAGTTGTAATGAATTCTGGACTTTTCATAGTACAGCATAAGTTATGAGCATTTTAGTACACTTTTTTAAATTACGTTGCTTTAATAATTGTCATGATGCTGATGCCATAGTTCATGTGGCTGGATGTAGTTCCACATGTATTCATAATTTACTTCACTTTTATGACCGCCATATTGAAAAGGTCATTCTTCAGCCAGTTTTTAGCGGTTGTTTTGATATCACGATCTGAAATTGTGAGTCAAGTTTATATAACAATTCATGCTGTCACTAACATGCAATATAGTGTATGCGTTAATGTGTGGGTGATAGAACCCTTGATTTTCTAGTGACAATATTGGTGGAGTTTGTGGCTTGGTTGAAATACAGCTTGAACCAGGATGACAACTAAAACTTTATTAGTAATTTAAGCTGCTTTTGTAAATGCCAATGTATCACACTGTACTTAAATTCTATGAAAAGATCAATAATAATAGTTCCATTTCAGGAAACTTAAATCTGTACTTAACCTAATTTTTTTTTTTTTAAATCGTACTGTCGATAAGTTCATAAGAAGATGCCTTTAGTTGCAGACATGAAATAGTGTCAGGTACCACACCATAATTCCGTTTGTAATATATGTGCCACAATATATATAAAAAATCAAAATTTGAAAAAAAAGTACTGCTTTCCAAGGAGTTATATTAACGAAGGTTGTGGTATGGTTGAAAAACAGCCTGGACCAGAATGACTATTAATATTCCATAGTGCACAGTGGATTTGGAGTGCAGAAGGTAGCTGCCTTGTCGAATTCTGCTTATAATGTCACCAGAATCTGCTCAGGACATCTACTGCCACTAAATGAGTACTGTACGTAACCGTTTCTTTCGGCAAGCGTTACACTTTTGTTACCCATGTCCCGGCTTTGAGATACACTTTTAATTGAAGAAAAAGCCAAAGAAGCAGTTGACGATACTTTCAACCCTAAAGGAGAAATTTTTTTGCTGGTTGTACTCTGAATAGAAACAAAAACTCTTATACCATAACACACTTTCAATCGGACGAAGTCACTGGTAACTTGTACTTAGTATATAATTCACATTCAAATTCATGTTGTTTGTAGTAGTTGAACAATTAATGCAATAATTAAATCAGCCTCCACATGTAATACACTAAATCTGACAAAAATAAGTAAAATTATCTCCTCCCCAACACATGTAAAATTAATTAAAAATTAATGCACTATAGCTGAAGTCAAAATTGAAACTAAATAAGTTAAAGTACCTTGTTCATATTACTACTGTGTGGAGTGTTGTAATTACAAAAAAATTACATATAATGCCATTAACATACCTCATTAATATTCACTAACCCATCTGTATCAATTACTTTCATATCATCTTCAAATCGGCAGTAGCGATTTTCATCAAGCTTCTTTCTGCATGGTTCTATTGGATGCCAAGAGTATGTTTCTGGGCAAAGAAGGAATGAAGGACTGTAACTTGCTTTATACCTCATCTTAGGGCAAGTGTGTATATAGAAGCCCATGTAGTAGTATCTCAGTGCGGATGCATTAGAATGTAAAGAGCGCACTAATGCAATTTCTCTGTAATGGAAGTGTTAGCCATTCAATAAAAAAGAGTGCACATTTTACATTAAAAATGAAAAAATAATACTAAACATTTATCAGTATTTTTACATATAAGGGGACATCCAAAAATTACGTCACATGAATTTCATGATTTTTGGCCCCCTCCCCCCCTCCTTGTCACATTTGTGGGACCCCCCCTTCTCCCCTGGTGTGACATAACATATTTTGCAATTTTTAATTTACAAAAATAAAACAGCACTTCCAAAATGATTAATGTATTTCTAGTTAAAAAATCATATCAACAATAAATCAAACATTTAAGAAAATATAAAAAAGATAAAAATCGAATTAATGATACAAAATTGAGTCATCATGTGTCCATGGATTTTGAACCCATTCCTTGATACTGTTTATTATTGGCATAATAGTCACTTCATTCTTGATTTCAATAGTGTTGGGAACATTCGATGTGTCAACATAATCTTCATCCAACCATAAAGCATCGTCATCATTTAATAAGCAATGAACTTCAATGTTTCGTCTAGCAGCAATGCTTTGTGGATGAATCTTCATGATGGGGAAAATCTCTAGTTGCCTCTTATGTAATTGCTTATGTTGGTTAGTGGCTATGTATAATTAAAAATATAGTCCACAGATGCCACATGATCATTAAAATAAGTATGCCTCCACAATGGGGCAATAGCAATCGTACAGAACTTGCTTCACATGTGATGATTCTCGGAGATTCAAAAAGAGCTATACTAACAGCGGAGCGAATTTACATTTAGAGTCATCATTTCCTACGGGTATATACCCATTTGAAGTCTGCTTCATCAAAACGGGTGGTGGTAAAAACCCTTCTGGTAATAATCGCCAAAGGCTAGATTGTCGCATACCGCAACACGCCACAACCTTGCATTTTACTATTTCTAAAAAATACTGTGATTCATGTACATGATTTTTGTACCAATTAGCATCATTTTTTAATGTCCTAGCCTGTATGACATCCAGTGTGTTGTCTGTTGGTATAATAAATTTGGCAACCACAGGAAAATCGTCAATGACCAATTGGCTCCAAATACTAGCCAACACGGCATCTGCACTATCAAAGTTTCATTTTTCTAGCTCCAAGTCAGTAGTTCGATTAGTGGAATCAAAATGTGAACCGAAATTATTATGTTTTAATATGACACCAGTAAGTTCGCGACTAAGAGGTGCCATTAGTCACTCCACGCTATTAAATGCACTTCTTTCTGAGGCATTTGTGGTCAAAAAGTGATACAAATTATGCATGTGATGTCACAAAGTTTATGACACGTCGCCCCCCCCCTTGTCACACTTTGTTGACTCCCCCCCCCCTCAAAGTGTAATTTATGGATGGCCCCTAACTAAACTACAAATAACAAAGGATAACAAAAATGACTCTTCACTCACCAAAGTTGAAGGCTGAGAAAAAGTGAAAAACATATGTGATGAACAAAAACATACACAATATATTGGTTTTGCATCTTATTCGTGTGATAGGGAATGAGCCATATGGTTCGGAATATGTGAACAGGCTGAAGATAAGAAGACAGGGTAGGAGAGGATGTGGTGGGGGTGAACTGTAAAGAAGTGAATTATCAATATGCCAGGAAAGATAATATATATTACAGGCGGTGATAAAATTAATATATATATAACAAAAGGATATGGAGTGTTAAACTGAACAATCAATACACAAATTTGGAAGAAATTTGTTAAAATTAAAACTAGTTAAGTGGTAAATGAAAATACTAGCAATAATGAGTGCTGCAAAAGGTAGACTTATATCAATGGTTGAGGCCAGGTGGGAGTTTTGACCCATCATTTTGATGTTGCACCGTTCTCATATATAATTATGTATACACGTTAGATGTGTGTGAGAGTTATAAAGAATTTTTGGTGTGAGCAGTTTTAGATAAGGATTCTGCAACCTTGGAAATATTTAGAAGTCTTATGAGCATTGTGATCACAATGGATGTGGGAGGGATGTGGAACATTAATTAAACTTTCAACTGTCAATTCAAAACTTGTTTTTGTTTTTGACCATCTCAGCAGTTTGTTCCTTGAAACATTTACAGTAAAATGTGTTAAATCCCAACATCCACAGACATTAGTGTATGCCAATCGAGAGTGAAATGCGACATGGTGACCATGACAGGACTCCTGCCACCTATGAATAAACTGATTTATTATGTAAAGCGTTGAGAAAAAAGTTAGAATGGTACACCGACATACTTGCGAACTCAATATAGTGTGTTAGAAGAGCCAGTACCAAGGTAGACGAGGAGCGGAGATATTTTATGTGACCGCAACAACAGAGGAAGACCCAGCAGTGACAGCAACAACAAACAATTGACTGGAAGAAAATTGGAGGGCTCAGGCAGTGCAGAATGTCGAAAGATGAGTGCAGATGAATTTAAACAGTTGAAGAGAGATTCTTTTGTGCCACTTTATTTGAAATTTTCACCATGAGTAAGGAAAACAGTGTTGAAGATGGGGGGGAGGGGGGTGGGAAGTTGGTAAAGAAGATCCCACAAGCCAGGAATTCTTGTTATTATCATTAAACCCTGAAATACTTTCACCAATCAATAGAAGTTCATCATTAGTTCCTGAAAGCAGTCCGCCAATCTCTGAAACTTGCTCTCCCATACTTACCACAAATGCATCAATATTTGAAGCATTTGAAGGTCCAGCAGATCCTGAGAAGGATAATCCCAACCTGATAATTAAGATTTTCACTATATTATCAAACTTGTCAGCTGATATCCAAACTAAGTTTGAAATGCAATCAAATGATATCCAAACTAAATTTGAAATATAGTCAACTGATATCCAAAATCAAATTAAAAGTCCTGCGGAAGAGACACAAAATTATTGCAAATTTAACAAATGGAGTCAAAGTTGAAATAGGGAATAAAATAACCAACAAAGATTGAGGAATATAATTCAAATTATGAAAGGATTAGGGAAGACATAAATAAAAGGTTCAGTAGCGGCCTAGAAGATCTGGAGTTACAGTTAGAGGTTAAGTTATGGGATGACAGAGAAACTTGAAAGAGTCTCCAGCGAGACTGAAATGTGTAAAAATTCATGCCAATTTGTTAGGCAGGAGAGATAAAAACAAATTAAAGGTCTTGAAGTTAAGATCAAGAAAAGAATTGAAAGTCATGAAAACAATATAGAAAATATCAAACAGCAAAATACTCATTTGGGCATAAGACTTGAATAAGTTGAAGGAAGAGTAGATGAAGTTAGTGAAAATATATTAAATTGGGAGTGGCTGTAGATGAAGTTACAAAAAGCTGGGAAACACTGGATAAGCGAGTGGGGAATTTGAGTAATGAGATGAATAAAATTCCTAACTTTGAGAGTCAAGTAATCAAATTTGGGGAAGAATTACAAGTGCCATCTGAAGAAATCGTGGGTGCAACATGTAGTTGGTGTACCAACCCCAATGAGATCTTTACTGACAGGGAAGTATCCACCAGTTAACTTTTCTATAGTTTTGAGAAGTACAGAATTTTCAGTGATTATGATGACAGTGAAAAAACGAACAGTGTATATCAAAATTTAAGGGGTAGTGCTCGAATTTAGGGAAAATGGCAACTTCAGATTTGTAAAACACACTCAGAATTAAAGCAAATTTCCTAAATAATTTCTGGTCAGAGGAAAGGCAGCATGAGGTTAAGAGGGGCCTCTGGTATGGAAGGAAATATCAACCTGGGAGGGAATCACTTAAAGACTTCCTTTTGAATGAAACTTCCAAATATCACCATCTAAATAAACTGCCACCTGAAAGGGAAACTCTGTTAGATGTTGCTCACATGATCTCAGGGGAGATCCAAAAGCTTTTTGTCATGCATGATGTTAGAACGACTGAGACAGTGAGCGAGTTTGTGCACCGATAAGAAACCCAGTGCACCAGAGAAAGATTGAAGGAGCACTATCAGAGCAGGAACCATTTTCAAGTTTCCATCATGAACAGTGAATGACATACAATCAGGAAGGAGGAAGAAATCAATTCCACACAAGCAAAGGTGGAAGGGATTCTCCACCACAGAGGCAAAGGAATGGTGGAAACGTTCGAGAAGGGGAGGACCTCAAAGATACTTTAGCCCACCACAGGTAGTAAGTAGTAGTGACATCACAAATGATCCCTGTACAAGCCAACAAACTAATAGTAGTGGTACCAAAAATTGCAGAAAATTTGGGTCCGATGGTGGCAGAAGGGTTAATAGGGTCGATCCAGTCCAAAAACTGGAGCCAGCCTAGAAGTATTTTCCACAACAATCTGAGAGAAGACTTAGCAGAGGAAGAGTTCCAGGATTAAGAACAGTTGGTCCAGGCTCCCATAATCTCAGTGACATGTCATGGAAAACAAATTGAAGTGTTGTTAGATTCAGGTGCAGAAATTTCATGCATCTCAGAAAATTTGTTTGAGACTTTCTAGAAGTTACAAATGAAAGAACATATAAATTAGCTTCCTTACCAGTCAATGGGATGTCAGTTATCACTGCCACAGGGGGCTAGAGGGCAAGAGCAAATTAGTGAAAATGCAGATGTTGTTAGAAGTAAAGCTGGAAGACTATTTCTTTGAGTTTGTTTTATTTATGGTTCCAAGACTTACAATCAATTGTATTTTTGGCATAGATTGGTTGTGTGCTTTTAAAACCATCTTGTATTTGGAACAAGGATTATTGGAGTTTCAAGTAAATGGGAACAAGTGAAGAACTATTATGAAGAAATTTTGGAAGGAGAATAAAGTGGGCTCAGTTAATGTACTGCCATGAGGAAATGCAGTAGCCAATGGGAAAGAACCCCAATTTCTTCTCAAAAGTTTATACAGTTTTTTAAATACATTTGAAAGTTTGTATTTAGTTAAAATTAGATATTAACATATAAATTTTAATTGCTATTCACTGCAATGGTCTTGGATATACAATGTTTTTGGTGATTCCATTTGGCATAATTACAAAAAATCTCTTGGTTTGTTTTGGAGATATATGATAAACATGGAAAAACTGCACGTGTAAGTCAGTCTTAAGACAAGTGAATGAGGAGAGCGGGTACAGTTTTGTAAACAAAATGTAAACATCATTTTCACTTTTTTTAAAGCAAATGTGTGCAAACTTCAATTGATATCAAATAAAAACTACATTTCTGTGTTGTCATAAAAACTTTAAAACAATTTTTAAAATTCATGTTCAAATTTCTTTGTCAGCAACTGTTGGAATGGAATTGGACCAATGGTGTTTAACAGGAAATGTTGTATACTCTAGGAATATCGCTGTCTGCTATGGATAACTTCTCCACTGTTTTTGAGATATTTACAAAAAACTGTCTGGTTTCTTGATCAAATTTTGTTTAATTAGGGTGATGGGGGGAAAGTAGGTGGGTTTTTGTAAACCAAATGTAGACAGTATTTTTCTCTTTGCTTTAATGTATAGTTGTGGAAAGTTCCATCCATATGAAATAAAAACTGTGAGTTTGTGTAATGAACATTGAAAATTAAGAGAGGAGGGATTAAAGTGGGAGAGGGGTTGGGATTTGGTAACCAAGTGATGACAATATTTTTCTGTCTGTTTTAAAGAATATGTTTGCAAATTTCCATTGAAATCAGATAAAAAGTGTGAGTTTGTATAAAAATTATGGGGTATAAAGGGTAAGTGGGTGTGGTTTTTGGATTTTTTTTGGTCAGAAATCTCCATGAAAAAGATGGTTGAAACAGGGGGGGGGGGGTCAGGTTGGTATTTGTCAACTGTATATGAACAGTATTTTTCTCCTTGTTTTAAAGTATACATGCAAAGTCCCATCAAAATTGGATAAAATTTGTGAGTTTCTATAAAGATAATTGGAAATTAACAGGCAAGGTTATAAGAGGGGAGAGTAGTGGCCTTTGGTAAACTAAATACGGACAATATTTTTCTGTTTGTTTTAAAGTATACATGTTCCTTCAAAATTACGTAAAAACTATAGCTTTGTATAAAGAACATTGGCAAAAATTAAGGGGATGTAAAGGTGAAGAGGGGTTGCTTTTTTGGAAACCATACGTAGGCAGTATTTTTCCGTTTGTTTTATAGTATAAGTGTGCAAATTTCCATCAAAATCAGATTAAATCTGTGGGTTTGTTTAAATTAAGGGGGTGTAAAGGGGAAGAGAAGATTTTTTTATTTTTTTTGTTAGGAATCTTTGCAGACACGCACTCAACAAATCAACAAAGTTTCACAATAATCGGATGAACGGTATAGCAGCACACAGAGGCCAAACACCAAACATTCATTTTTATATATAGACTACCTGACCTGCCAATGGTACACTATTGCTTAAGTTGAGTACACATATAGTTTAAAGAAATAAATTTTTAAGTTTGTATTTACTTAAAATTAGATCTACATCTACATCTACATATATACTCTGCAATTCACAAAATTGTGGGTGGCAGAGGGTGCTCAGCACCAAAGCTAATCTCTTTGCTGTGCATTCCAATCTCTAATGGTACGAGGGAAAAAAGAATTCATATAAGAATCACTCCGGCACCTTATTTCTCTAATTTTATCTTTCCTGTCCTTCCGACTCAAATAGGTTGGTGGAAGAAGTATTTCACTACACTCATGAGTGAAAGTTGGAGTACGCATGTTTTCCAATAAGTTTAAACGAAACGTGTGTCGTCTATCTACCAGAGACTCCCAACCTAATCTACTAATCAGTTCTGTGACGCTTTCATAAGGACTGTAGCAAGCGGTCACGAATCGAGCGGCTCTTCTCTGTACTTTCTCTATACTTTCGATCAATCCCTTACGAAACGGGTCCCAAATGGCACAACAATAATCCAAATGTGGACGCACAAGAGATTTGTACACTATCTCCTTTGTTTGTTCATTACAATTTTTCAAGATTCTACCTATGAATCGCAGCCTAGAATTTGCTCTACCTACTAAAGAATTAATGTGTATGTCCCATTTCATGTTCCTTTGTACTGTTACTCCCAAATATTTAATAGAATCGACCATATCAATAACTGTATTGTTTAACTCGTATTTCTGAACAATCGGATTCTTTTTGTTAGTTATGCTCATTGTCTTGCACTTTTTACAGTTTAGAGTACGTTGCCACTCAGCCAAAATAACATCCAGATCGCGCTGAATTTCTAAGCAATCGGCCAAAGTTCTTACTTCCCTATAAATAATCGCATCATCAGCAAACAATCTAAATAGGCTTTTCACTTTGTCTCCGAGATCGTTTATAAAAATTAAGAAAAGAAGTGGTCCTATTACACTTCCTTGAGGTACACCCGATGTAACATCTAGATTAGAAGAACTTTCTCCTTCAACGACAACATACTGCGACCGACCAGTTAGAAAATCCTTTATCCATTCACAAAGCTGATCCGATATACCGTACGCTCGAAGCTTCGCTAAAAGGCGGTTGTGTGGCACAGAGTCAAAGGCTTTCTGGAAATCTAAAAAAATTGCATCTACTTGTGAACCTGTATCGATAACTTTCATTACGTCGTGTGTAAATAGGGCCAGCTGTGTTTCACATGATCTTTTCTTCCGAAATCCATGTTGATTTGTTGTAAGCAAATTATTATAATCTAGAAAATTCATAATGTTCGAGCATATAATATGCTCCATAACTCTACTACAAACAGATGTTATAGATATGGGACGATAGTTCCCAGGATCACTTCGATCACCTTTTTTGAAAATTGGAGTTACTTGCGCGATTTTCCAGTCTGAAGGTACTTTTCGCTCTTCTAATGATTTACTGAATATATCAGACAGAAATGGCCGGATTTCTGCAGCATACTCTGAAAATACTCTTACTGGAATTCCATCCGGGCCCGGTGCTTTCCCCCACTTCAGGAGCTCTAATTGCTTAACGATACCTGCAGTATCTATTCGTAATGATTCCATCACCGACTCGCCACGGCGTGGGAAAACGGGAATACTATCCTTATGTTGATTTGTAAATGAATTTTTGAATACAGTATTTAGTACGTTAGCTTTATCGCGGCTTTCATTAACCTCGGAACCTTCACGAATTAGTGCTGGAATATTGCTGTTGGTACAATTAACTTTTTGTACATACGACCAAAATTTCTTTGGGTTTTCTGTGAGACTCTTAGAGAGAGAGTTGGAGTGAAAATCGTTAAAGGCCTCGCGCATTACATTCTTAATACGTCCTCTTAAATCAGCTAAGGTTTCTAAATCGCTGCGACACCCCTTCCTTCTTGAGCGTGCGTGTATTTTCCTTTGTTTTTTGAGTAATCTTTTGACTTCGCATGTGTACCACAGTGGATCATCCTCTCCCTTTATTGTCCGCTTTGGTATATGTATTTCCATGCCTTCCCTGACTATATGTATAAAACGATGCCACATCTCTTCAACGGTGTCCTTTGTTGACTTGAAGTTATGGTATTTATTCCTCAGGTAGGTTCTAAAACACTCCTTTGGGGCCTTACTGAATTTGTATACAATCTGCCCTTTTTTCCTTTTTCGCTCGGTCATTAATTTGATAGTCGCAATTACCGCTTTGTGATCGCTTATTCCTGTGGTCGTTGAAATGTCGGTGAATAATTCTGGCCTGTTGGTAACCAACAAGTCTAAAATGTTTTCGCTACCGTTATGACACCGCGTAGGTTCATTAACTAGCTGCTCGAGATGATTATCTGATAACAAATCGAGAATTACTTCAGAAGCTGCCTTATCCCTGCTACCTGTGATGTGAACGTAATTACGCCAGTCAATATAAGGCAGATTGAAGTCGCCTCCTAGAATCATAGCATGATCTTTAAAACGGCTAGCTATACCATTTACATTATTTCTTAACTCCTCGACGATAGCTATATCCGAATCAGGTGGACGGTAGAAGGCAGCTATGATGAGTTTTGACCCAGCAACGTTGAGTTTTGTTTCCTTGCATTTCAAGTTCATTGCAACGTTCTTGGATATAAAATGTTTTCAGTTATTCCATTAGGGAAATATACAAAAAAATCTCTTGGTTCATTTTGAAGATACATGCTAGGCACAGAAATGATGCTCGTGTAAATCGGTATTAAGAGAGGTGAAAGTGGAGAGCAGGTACAATTTTGTAAACTAAATGCAAATATAATTTTCACTTATTTTATAGCATGTGTGTGCAAACTTCCTTCAATACTGAATAAAAACTTTAAATTTGTGTGTTGTTACAAAAACTTTTAAATATTTTCCAATGTTTAAGTTAGAATTTCTTTATTAGCAATTGTCAGATCAGAATTGGTCCAGTGCAGTTTAGTGGGAAATGTTGTATACTATAAGAATATTGCTATCTACTTTGGCTAATTTTGCCACCATTTTCGAGATATTTGCAAAAAACTGAATGGTTTCAAGGATAAATAGGGTGATAGAGGAAAGTGGGTCAGTTTTTGTAAACCAAATGTAGACAGTATTTTTCACTTTGCTTTAATGTAAACAAGTGCAAAGCTCCATCCAAATTGAATACGAACTGTGAGTTTGTGTAAGGAACATTGGAAAGTAAGAGAGAAATGAGTAAAGGGAGAGGGAGTCTGATTTTGGCAACCAAATGTAGACAGTATTTTTCTGTTTGTTTTAAAGTACATGTGTGCAAAGTTCCATCGAAATCAGATAAAAAGTGAGGGTATGTATAAAGAACACTGGCATAAAATAAGGGAAGGGGGAAGTAAAGGAGATGTGGGGTTGGGTCCTTGCAAACTAAATTATGACAGTATTTGCCGTTTGTTTTAAATTAAGCATGAGCAAATTTCCATCAATATCATATATAAACTGAGGGTTTGTATAAGAAACACTGGCATACATAAGGGGTTGGGATAAAGGAGGAGAGTAGTTGGCTTTTTTAAACCAAATGTAGACAGTATTTTTCTCCTTGTTTTGAGATATACATACACAAAGTTCCATCGAAAATGGATAAAAGCAGTGGGTTTCCATAAAGGTCCCTGGAAATTTTGAGGAGAGGTGGTAAAGGGAGGGGGGGGGGGGCTTTGGCAAACCAAATGTAAACTGTATTTTTCTGTTTGTTTTAAAGTATAGGTGTGCAAACTTTCTTCAAAATCGTATACAAACTATAGCTTTGTATACTTTAAAAAAGTTCCATTGAAATCAGGTAAAAAAGTGGGTTTGTATAAAACTTAAGGAGTGTCAAGGGGGAGTGGGTGTGGCTTTTGGATTTTTATTTGGTCATAAACCTCGGCGAAAAAATACATATATGTGCCTACTTTCAAGGTGATAAGTCAAACGATAGCAAATGTAGCTTTGTATAAAAAATAGACAAAAATTTAGAGAGAAATTCTTCTTGGTATTCTGCTGGATAAGTTCTTCTGTCCACAATGTTTCGACAGCAAGCTCGACTGCCTTCAACAGGTGAGATCCTGCAGAATATCCGAGAAGAATTTTTGCCAGCCATACGCTGGGAAAAACTTAATCCTCACATCAGATACCTATACGGGGAGGAGATGTTACATAATCTAAAGCACATCTCACCTGATTAAGGCAGCGGAGGTTGCTACCGAAACGTTGTGAACAAAAGAACTTAATCGGCAGAATATCAGAGAAGTATTTTTGTCAGCCACATGCTGGGAATAACTTAATTTTCACAGTAATTAAGAGGGTGGAAAGGGGGAGAGGGGTTGGTTTTTGTAAATCAAATGTAGACAGCACTTTTCTCCTTGTTTTAAAGTATACATATGCAAAGTTCCATCGAAATTATATAAAACTGTGGGTTTCTACAAAGATCATTGGAAATTAAGAGGGGAGGAGGTAAAAGGGGAGAGGGGTGGGCTTTGGCAAACCAAACCTTGTTTTAAAGTATACATATGCAAAGTTCCATCGAAATTATATAAAAACTGTGGGTTTCTACAAAGATCATTGGAAATTAAGAGGGGAGGAGGTAAAAGGGGAGAGGGGTGGGCTTTGGCAAACCAAATGTAGACAGTACTTTTCTATTTGTTTTAAAGGATACGTATGCAAAGTTCCTTCAAAATTGGGTAAAAACCATAGCTTTGTTTAAAGAACATTGGTAAAAATTAAGGGGATGTAAAGGGGGAGAGGGGCTGCATTTTTGGAAACCATATGTAATCGGCATTTTTCTGTTTGTTTTAAAGTATATGTGTGCAAATTTCCACTGAAATTGGATAAAATCTGTGGGGTTTGTTGAAATTAAAGGTGTAGAGGTGGTGATTTCTTTGGATTTTTTCCCCAGGAACCTTCACAGATGCACACTCTACCACTCAATGTAATCGGAAGAATGGTTTAGGAGTGCCTGGAGGACAAACATACATACCAACATTGAGTTTTATATATATGAAGAAGATAAATAACCATTCCACCCGCCTTTGGTGTAAGCACTGCTTGCTAACCCTAACATTGCTAAAAGCTAATTCTAATTATTCCTAACACTAAGCACCCATTGAAACAGCTTATTAAATTATTTTTCATATGTTTTTGATACTAAGAATTGTAACAATATCAAATGACAAAACTTATGTTTCGAGATAACGATATTTGATCCTTCGCTCACACCCAACATGATCAATGATGATGGCTCAGGGGATGCATTAAAATCTGGCAAGAC
Organism: Vandiemenella viatica; assembly: GCA_031002005.1. Lineage (NCBI taxonomy): Eukaryota > Metazoa > Arthropoda > Insecta > Orthoptera > Morabidae > Vandiemenella > Vandiemenella viatica. The sequence goes on from JARYHS010008074.1 coordinate 382,572,401, forward strand.
ATCTTTTCCAACAAACGAATTTCACTAATTGTATATTTCATAAACAGTAACTGCCCAAAATCAAATCATAATATGACCAAACACCACATGTGTAAAATCTCACATACTTTTTCTGTTTTACTATTTCAATGTTCTTATTTAATACATTATAACCTCACTATACTAGATGTCAACGGCATTAATTTTTTACTTAGCAATCACAAAAAAAAAAAAAAAAGCCCTACCACAAACCTCACATGTTCGAAACAGCAAGCGTCATTAACTACATGCTAGGATTACCTCTGGTCCAGAGACCATAACTGATATCATGTAAATACCACTTTCAAAAATATTTCATTTAGATTCTGATCCACACATATACTTCCTTTGGTAATCAAAAATGCTTATTTTCTCCTATCTGATAGAAAAAAATTACAAACATTATTAATAATATAAATTTTAAGCAAAGATATTCAACACCACTATCTTTGTTCCTTAGTACCTTATTTTTGCTTGTTAATTATGATCATCATAACCTGAATTATACTTCAGTGCTACCTATCGGAATGAATTATAATAAAATACTTTTTCCCCACCTCAATAATATTTTGTATGATTATAGCCTAAATTGATCCAGTTTGTCCATGATGATGCAGTTTACATATACCTAGGATTTTAAATTTAAAGATAAAAAATTTGGATAGGATAAAAACCACCCCTTACCACTGCTGAAGTCTAAAATGCATCAAAAAACAGATTCTACCATGACAATGGGATATAAATTCGAAAATTACAAAGCTCAGTCAGTATGAATGTTTGTCTGTATTCTGATGCTATTCCTGCCTACAACTGTAGTAAGTGGTGGCTATTTTATTATCCAAATATTTAACTATCTCATTTCATACAGCCTTTTTTCCCTAACAATCAATATATTCATTGGAAGGAACCAATTTATTATCCTTCTTAAATTTGTTGGGCACTGTGATGCAACTTGCTGACGCTATATTATAGTTGACCAGAAGTATGTGGGTTAACAACAGAGTAATAAACAGACAGATGTGTGTCACACTAGCAAGTGGATATTCCACTGAGAAGCAAGGGAATCATCACCTGGGAGTATTATGTTTCTATGCTAAACTGGGCTTATAAAAAATGGGCACTGGAAAAACAGGATGTTGTCAAGATGTAGGCAAGCAATATGAAATTCCTTTGAGGTTAAACAATAGTAACAATAAATGTCAGGATCATGAATGAGGAAGATAGGAACACAGTAACTTTTATGTGACAGGATATAAAGTCAAGTCTGATATGGCATAAACATGTAAAGAGAATGGTAGAGAACAATTCAGACAACAAAGAGGAAGGTGAAAGGATGTATAGTCTGAAAGGATTGGAGGAGAGACTAAAGAAAAGAAAGAAAAAAAAATGGACGGTGCAAGTAAATCCACAGACAATAATTCCCAATAATAACCAGAAAAGTTATTTTGTATTGAGTAGGTCAGAAGATATTAGCTTAGTACAAAAATCATGACATGTTTTCAGATTATGTAGTGGTTTCCGCACCACAGCTCCCAAAGGAATTTCATGTTGCCAATGGTACTGGTAGAAGAATCATTTGGTTCCAGTAACATATATATTACAGGTATTTTAACCCTTTAACTGCTACGGTTCGCCCGGCCGAGCCCTCGCTGAGTGCGACTTTGTTTACGCCTAAGCTGTTTACCTGCCCTGGAATACCGCGTTAGACCGGACCGCTGTGTACTGAATACGTCTGGAGCGTTGTGTGTGACGTTCTTCTGCTGTCGCTCTGCGATTTGAAACCGCAGATACAAAATAAATACAGTTAATATAACATCTAAAGTTTTTCAGTTTAAAGCTCCTCTAAAAGTGAATGTCTGCGTAATCAAACATGCCGGTACTTCATATACTAAATAGATATTACAGCAACTGAAATGTTTTTAGTTTGTGAGTGTAGTAATTTATCTGGAAAGAACCTTTCCGAATACCTTTCACAAATTCTGCACAAATTTTCCAGCCTTCTTTTTGACCAGGGTTTTTTTTTTTTGTATTTCGTTTAGTTTTAGAGACGTATAAATGTAACATAATTATTACTCTGCAGTTAACCATGGTTAGTAATTCTTTTTGTGTGATAAGCCTTGAAAAATGGTACAACACACAGTGATACATTACATGTTCTGCATTGGTTTCTCGACGCACTTTCTGTATCGAACATACAGCGCATTTATGCATTGGCGTGCTCTTCTTTGAATTTGCAATATGAATGAAATTTGGAAAAAAGGTCTCAAAAAGTTGCGAGGGCGATTTCTAGGGGGGGGGGGGCGTCTCACGGACCTGATCTTATAAGACGGGGGGGGGGGGGGGTCAGGAAATCCTGAAAAATACCTTACGAAATTCAAATTTATGGATGCAACAGACGAAACTCTGCAGCTGGCATTTTTCGTCCGGTTACTACTCGGTGAAGAGCGTGAGCATTAAAAATGCAGTGTTCGAGAATGTGGAAAAAGAACTTTTTAAACCACTTCATAGTGAAAATATAGTGTGAATTGATTCTCGCGTATCTGTTGGTCTCATCAGCAATAGATATCATATGATATTCCGTTAGAAATATCAGGAAAAATGACAAACTGCTGGAATGTTAACGTAATCCACACTTGTGTCCTGCAGCATAATCGACAAGCACATGCTGTCAAACGCGTCACTAAAGCATTCTCTTTTTCCACACATTTTGCTCGCACAATCTGTAGCTTCAAACTCTGAAAAATGGACATTTTCCACTAGCTGATGTACACAGCTTAGGAAAATTACATCGAGATCCTGTCGAAGGGTTATCACTGTCATCCATATCAAAGTGATCATATTCACTGTCGCTTCTAGTAAGAATCTCCATGATTTCTTCCGCGGTACAAACACGATGGCGTATTCGGGACGACGATGGTTCGAATCCCCGTCCAGGCATCCAGATTTGGGTTTTCCATGGTTTCCCCAAATCACTCCAAGTGAATGCCGGGATGCTTCCTTCAAAAGGCCATAGCCGAATTCCTTCCCATTCCTTGCCCCCCATTCTTTACCACCTCAAAAGACCTCGCTGTTAAGAGACGTTAAGCAGTTAAAAAAAATAATGACTGTATGCCATTTTCTCAGCGAAAACTAAAAGGAAAAGAGCAACACAAATTAGATCGCAGCTGCCAATTCTCAAGGGCCGAATGAGGAAAACAACTAACCACCCTGGGTGGAAATATGGCTTCATAGCCAGGCCGCTAAGAGGCTAATGTGTTAACACGTCTGGAGCACAGACATGGCGGCGAGGCGGCGCGTGTATACACGTCTGGAGCACAGACAGAGCGGCAAGGCGGCGCGTGTATACACGTCTGGAGCACCTGGGCGCAGTAGTAGCCATGCGCGTTAACGCGTCTACAGCAGTCAAAGGGTTAGTATGTTATGAATTCTAAATTAAGAACACTTTTCAATTCAATTGAGGTACATATGGTATGATGACCTTAAAATAAAAATATTTGCTTGTTTCACTCAAAACATAGAATCTATCTTAGCAATAACAATTTTTAATTTTTGGTGTTTTAAGTACAAGATATGATAGATACTGAGACTAATTTCAAATTTCTTGGTAACACAATTTTTTGACAGATCCAGCAACAAAAATGGCCATAAATCGATAACTTTGAAGTGTACTCAAGTATTTATTTTCAAAACAAAATAATTGTTTCAAGAAAATAAAAACTGCCATAAAAAAAAGAAATATCTCAATAGACAATATTTTACATTACTATTATTGAAATTTTTACATTAATCAGTTATTTTTTGGTCAGCGCCAACTTTCACATCACAAGGAACGATTTATTGCACTTTATTTGCTGTTCGAGGTGACACGGGGAGTACAAACGAAAATTCCGAATGTGCAGTGTGGCAAATATTGTTTTTGTGCAGACAGTTTAGAGGAACAAATTAGATGGTATTTTAATCTGTGGCATGGCCTCGTTGGTGGTGAAGGCATATGTCTGGCACTACATTGGCAGATGGTAGGCTGTATGTTGTGGTAAATGCTTTACAGTTAGTATTATATATGTGTATCATCTGTATGTTTCAGTTTTTCTTAACATTTTTTAGCATTAATCATAGGTAAGTACTAACATGATTTTTATGTATTATTGTCATTCCTTATTGTTGTCATTATTTTTTTTTGGCTGGCACTGACTCCAAAAGTAACTTAAAATTTCAGTAACAGTAATGTAAAATACTGTCCATTTAGATATATTTTATTCTAAACAAGGTGTAAAGTTATTTTAAAATATTTGGTGTGATTTTTGAAGAAGGTTTTTATTTTTTTGAAACAATTATTTTACTATCAAATTTTTAGTGGTATTACAGTTTGTTTTGCATTTTAAATGCGGGACAGCAGTTCTCAATGTGCGAACTTTCTGGTAACTCAATTTTTAAGGTGCTTGTTTTCAAAAAATTCTGGCTCCAACCCCAGATTCCGATCCTGCTGGCAGCAGGAATACTTAAGAGTTGTGTTTGATCATATGAAGTACACTAGGTCGTTCAGGGGTTCCAGAGGAAAGGAACAGGCTGTCCTACTTCTGATAAAATGACTTATAATGTCTTCTTAAGGGTAGATCCAACTACCCTTCAGATTGTGGACTGAGTTTAACAATAAACATGCAACAACACTATGATATTGAGTTCACTGACCACTTGAATAGCTTGCGGTTTGGTGAATTAATGATAACTCAGCTGCAGTTATTATGTGAGCAGCAACAAGTATTTTTTGCCAGGTGATTTTGTTGATGGTGCTGCGATATGATCTTAACAAAATAGGTCAAATAGAGACCTAATTCCAAATTAGACAAATATTAGAATGAAACCACTTGAACATAGATAAGGGAATTCTGAGTTTTTGAAATACCTGACTCAAGGACTGATTTATCAATATTACTAGTAAAGTGCCTGGTGTTGTCTGGTCAAATTGGGCTTGATTTACACGTACATTATTTTTATATTTCTGAAGTGTACCGTGTGTATCAAGTTCCATTACTTTTGCACCAGTCATTTTCAGAAGTAAATTAAACATTGATATATCCCCATAAATCGCAAAATGGGGTGAATTGGACACTGTCATAGAGAATGTCAATTTACATTTTGGTCCCGGCTGCATTTCAACCTAATCACAACATCTTTTAAAGTTGCACCTCGATAATCAAAATATGTACCATCCGGGCATTGGCACATACCATGCACATAAATCTGTATCTGGAATATATCTGTTAGATCAGGGTTTTCACAACGTGAAAGCTGGGAACCGAAGTTAAATTCTGATATACATGCTGAGACATTAGGAAACATTTATTTCATGACTATTCTGGCACAACTTAAAAACAGCTGAATTAATTTTGACAGGGTTTAAAGTTGTGGAGTTGTATAAAGAACAATGTAAATTAAATGGGTGGGGGTAATGTGGGAGAGGAATCAGTCTTTTGTATACCAAATGTAGACAGTCTTTCTCTGTTTGATTTAAAGTATACATGTGCAAATTTCCATTGATACTAGATAAAACTGTAGGTATGTATAAAAAACAATTAAGCAGGTGTAGAGGAGGAGAGTTGTTTGGTTTTTGTAAAACTAATATGGACAATATTTTGCTTTTTCTCTGTTCTAAAGTATGCGCATGCAAAGTTCCATTAAAATCAGACAAAAACTGTGAATTTGTATAAACATTAAGGGGTGTAAAGGGAGAGAGGGTTTGTTTTTCAATTTGTTTTGATCATAAACCTTATCAACGAAAAAACACATATATGTGCGAACTTTCATGGTGATTGCTCAAACAGTGTCGACTCTAATATTGTGTAAAGAACGTTGAAAAAAATTATGGTGGTGAAAAGGGGGTGAGGGTTGGGTTTCTGCAAATCAAATGTTGAGAGTATCTTTCTCTTTATTTTAAAGTATATATGTGCAAAGTTCTTTTGAAATCAAATAACAAATGTGGATTTGTTTAAAAATTCTAGGGGTGTGAAGGAGAAGAGAAAGTTTTTATTTTTTGTCTAGTCAGAAACATTCTTCATGAAGAAGTATATGCGAACTTTCATGGCTAAGGGGCAAATGGTGTTGGATGTAGATCTGTTTAAAGAACACTGACAAAAATTAAGAAGGTGGAATGGGAGAGGAGGGTTGGGTTTTCGCAAACCAAATGTTAACAGCAATTTTCTGTTTATTTTAAATAATACAAGTGCAATGTCCCATCAAAATATTTTAGTTCTCTAATCAAAAAGTTCTAAATATGTATGCCAGTGCATATTTATTTTTTCAATTGACTTTATTTCTCTGAAAATTCCTCAGAATACAATTTTAATGAATTTTGAATATGCTACTTAATTTCTGTCCAATATAATAAATAGTATATGCAAAGTCCCCAATTTATTTCATTTAAGTACAAGAGATCTGGGACAAGCAGACAGCAGGGCAGTGTCGGCAATAAGGTTGCATAGAGACTAGACCAAGCTGACAAATGGGTGGAAAGAGAAAATAAAATAAAGAGTTCCGGTTCAAATTAGAAATGGCCAATGGATGAAAACTGGGTGATGGTAAAAACTGTTACAGATACCTCAAGAAAACATACCATCACTTATACTAAAATCTCTAACAGAAAGAGAGAGAGTCAACTTACCTCAAAGAAGCATATGTTCCAAGTGACAAAAAACTGAATTCTGGGTCATAATAGAAGTAAACAGAAGATACACAATAAGGCAGTATATCAATCACTCCAACTGCAATTAGTCTTCCATCAAGCCAGTACTGCTGATGAAATGAACCATAACCATGAGGAGGACCATCAGTTGGTTTCCATGGCTAAAAGATTGGAGAAAGAAAATTAAAAATAAAATTCTTATTGGGAAGACACAATTCGTACTTTAAATGCAAACAGTAGTAAATATTTATTATTATTCAAATCTGCAGCACAAAACTGCTAACATAACTGAGTTCAATCAAATGTAGCTCTTTTATATGTAGACAGTATTCTGACTAAAGCATTGACACAAACTGTTATCTCATAACAACACATAGATAGTAAAAATAAAGCAAAAATCTCCAGCTATTAAGTGCAAAATTTATTTTATAAATTCCTTAGTCATAATTATGTACACTACCTCAAGAGGTGAATCAACAAGGAATGAAATGAAAGCCTCAGTGTTGCATTCCTCTGCAGTTTCTCTGTGAATAGCAATCTGATACTTAGCATACAGCGCATGGCTTTCAAGAAGTGTTTTATTTAACTCTCAGAGTTCACCAATACAATCTTTATCTAGAAACATAAGTAAAAATGTCAATCAGAACAGAGGAATGCAACAATTTCCATTAATGTTTTATGCTCATATTCCTGTGACCTCATGTTGTGCACATGATGGTGTATTGATAACAAATGCTTCTATGAATGACTGAACTAACTGTAGCAGAAAGTATAGAGCAATCAAAGCTATGGGGGAATGCTATATGAACAATGAGTGTAGTATTCACCAATTTGTTGCTGATAGTGTTGCAAGATCATGAAAATTTGACAGTGCATTTTACAACAATATCCAGTGGCAAGCATACAAAGTTTTTATCATACTAAAAAAAAACCACTCCATTTAAACATTACATGAAAAGCAATTTAAATTTGCTGAGACACCACTGATTTTCCCAGGCTTATGAACAAAAAAATAATTAGAGTATGCAGAAATCCCAATGTATGAAGGAGAATCTAATTTATATCAAAGACAATATTTTTTTCAATGCATTCTTTTTGAAAAAGCAATGATCTGAAAAAAAAAATATGTTAAAATTTGATTTATTGAGAAAGATGTGAACCATCAGAAGAACTTTTAATCACCAAACATCAAAATACATTCAAACAGCATATTAAGAGAAGTAATGCAATATTAATAACTTAAAAGCAACTTGCATTTTTATTTTCCTCCTCCCAGGTGAAACCCAGGAGGCAGACTGTTGTAGGGTATCAGTGATCCTTTTCAGTCAAACCAACCTAAGGAGACAAGAGATGAGAAGGAGTTTGGACATGGCCTTTTACAGGAACCAACCCAGCATGTACTGAACTATAGTAGTGCAGTCAAAAACAAATAAATCAATATAATCTTATATATATATATAAATAGACGTGTTTTTTCCTATATTTCACTTTTCAGCCTCCACTACCTAGCACAGATCACTGATGTTTGTGGGTGGAAGTAGCATGGAGTTTCCTGTCGTGCACAACGTTGGCCGAATGCCGATAGCTGTGGGAATGTGGGAGATATAATGATTAAAGTTGATCAGTGCAGGGCGTTTTCATATTTCGACCAAAAACTCGTATTTCCGTATACTTCTCATTCCTGCCACAACTACATAACATAGACTTTTGGTGTTTGTGTGTGGTAGTAGAATCGTCTTTCCTGTCGTGCACTATGGTTGTTAGATGTCGGTAGCTATGGGGATGTGGGAGATATGGGGGTTGAAAGTGGTCGACCTGTGGCAGTTTCATACTTCTGCCAAAGACAAAAGTGTCATGGTGTATCAGTTTTCAGCGAAAACTACAGATCACAGATAACTGGCGTTTGTGTGTAGTAGTAGCACAGAGTCACCTTTCGATCACAACAGCGGCCGAATTTCAGAAACTGTGGTACTGTGGTAGATATGGTGGTAGTTAGTGGCCGACAAAGTATATTTTCGTATTTCGACTGTCTCCGCATATGTCACTTTTCTGCCACAACTACATAGCATAGAGCATTGGTGTTTGTGTTTGGTAGTAGAATCGTATCTCATGTAGTGCACTATGGTTGTTAGATGTCGGTAACTATGGGGGTGTGGGAGAAATGGGGGTTGAAAGTGGTCGACCTGTGGCAGTTTCATACTTCTGCCAAAGACAAAAGTGTCATGGTGTATCACTTTTCAGCGAAAACTATAGATCACAGATAACTGGCGTTTGTGTGTAGTAGTAGCACAGATTCACCTTTCGATCACAACAGCGGCCGAATTTCAGAAACTGTCGTACTGTGGTAGATATGGTGGTTGTAAGTGGCCGACCAAGGATATTTTCGTATTTCGACTGTCTCCTCATATGTCACTTTTCTGCCACAACTACATAGCATAGAGCATTGGTGTTTGTGTTTGGTAGTAGAATCGTATCTCATGTAGTGCACTATGGTTGTTAGATGTCGGTAGCTATGGGGGTGTGGGAGAAATGAGGGTTGAAAGTGGTCGACCTGTGGCACTTTCATACTTCTGCCAAAGACAAAAGTGTCATGGTGTATCACTTTTCAGTGTAAACCATGGATCACAGATAACTGGCGTTTGTGTGTAGTAGTAGCACAGAGTCACCTTTCGATCACAACAGTGGCCGAAATTCAGAAACTGTGGTACGGTGGTAGATATGGTGGTTGTAAGTGGCCGACCAAGGATATTTTCGTATTTCGACGAAAGGCATGTGTCTCCGCAGATTTCACTTTTCTACCACGACTACGTAGCATAGAGCATGTTTATGTGTGGTAGTAGAATCGTGTCTGTTGTTGTGCACTATGGTTGTTAGATGTCTGTAGCTATGGGGGTGTGGAAGATATGGGGGATGAAAATGGTCGACCTGCGGCAATTTCATATTTCTGCCAAAGACGCATGTGTCACGGTGTATCACTTTTAAGTGAAAACTATCAATCGCAGATCACTGGCGTTTGTGTGTGGTAGTAACACAGAGTCTCCCATCGATCACAACGTTGGCCGAAATTCGGTAACTGTGGGAGTGTGTGAGATATGGTGTTTGAAATTAATCGATAATGAATATTTTCGTGTTTCATCCAAAGACTTGTGTGTATCCGTAAATTTTACCTTGCTGCCGGAAGTACATAGCGCAGAAGACTGTTATTTGTGTGTGGTAATAGTATCGAGTCTCCCATCATGCACTAGGGTGGTTAGATGTCTATAGCTGTCAATATGAATTCTTTACAATCACGAACGAAGTCGTGGGTACCAGCTAGTTATAAATAAGAATGCTGGTCACATATGAAGATGTAACTATTTTTAGGGTATTTACTGTATCATTCGCTTCCTTTTGTTATAGACATTTCAGATCCAACCTGAGATCTTCTTAAGGAGTTCTTCAGCATGCTGAATTCGGTAAAAAAAGCTTTGTAGTTTGCAAAGTGTTGGTGAGCTAAGACTGACTGTTTGTTTTTCAGCGGTGTATATGCTTCTTCAGAGATGATGTGGGTGAGTTTTGCCCTCTATGCTAGAGTAATCTTGTTTTGTTTAGGCATTACATTTATCCACAAGCACACATTGCCAGATCTGAGTCTGACCATAACCCCCACTCCTATCTTTCTTAAAATATTTCGAGGTGATAAAAATTTCAATAGATCCCCTTTGTTTAGTTCTAAAAAGTTCTTTGGTTGTGGTAGTATTATAGATTACTCCCATTGAATCTGATGACATTCTTCTAAATAGTCTCCGTACCTACTGAGCTGATGATCTGCTTGAATCTTGAATGGCCAGAATATTCTTTTAATCTAACAGTGACAGCCCAGGATGTCTCACCGATATACAGTTTGCCATATTTGCAGGTAATTCTAGATACCCAACTTGCTAGTATTGATGCACTGCAAGCCTTCAGTGATCTTAAATTTTTACTAATCGTTTACTGCAGCTGAATGCTGGTCAAATATTAGCTTTGATCAGCACTGTATCTATCCACTCAGAAACTCTCTTTATCATGGAAGAAAGGTGTTCTTTATCTTGGTCACAATTCATGTACATCATTTTTCTGGTCAGAGCATTGGCTAGCATACAATCGTATTTATTTTGTCACAGAACCCACTTGATATGTTCTCTCTCTTCAGTGACATGGTAATCTGTGACTCTCTCAGCCCTATAAAATAAGGTCTTGATAAAGAACGTTCTGTGAGCTGTGTGGTGATAGGAAATGGCATTTAAATAATTTGTATGCACAGATTTTCTAAAAATGGTGCATTTAATTTCTTCCAACTGCTATTTTTTTATTTATTTCTAATTCCACAAGGAACTTGTTAGGGAGGAAACCACATACCGGGGTGAGTATCGGCTTCTTCACCTAAACTGTTGCACCTTCATAATACTGTTAATGTTTAAGAAATGTTCAGAAACCGTGGTTAACATTCAGAAATCGCTAACTGCACAATAGAATCGGTCGCCACTTACCTAAATAAACCCTAGGTAAGAAAGGTATTATTTTAGAAATGAGAAATGGTAAAGTTCAGATCACGAAATTGATGTATTCTTGAAAAAAGTTCCACATATTACATATATCGCAGTTAGCTAAGGCATCAGACTACTCATCACACGTAGATTGCAACAAATGAAGCAAAACAGGACCACCGAAACCCCGAACAGTAAATTTACTCTCTCCTACAAAATGTCCACCTGTGTTGTTAAGTTCAAAATTCAAACATGGCCTCCCTGAAGAGCTCCAAACGCTACTTCCTGCTTCTATGTCTTCTCATGATGCCCCATGTCACGCGCTTGATTCTAACGACATGTCCTAACACGAACGAGTTCTTCGCTGTTCTGCCCTGTCCAACCTGCATTTCCTTTTATAAGAATGGCATCTTACTACCGAAATCAAAAAATGTTCAAGAAAAATATGTTACCAGAGGGCTCTCAGAAAATCACTATGTGTAGAGCGTCTCCTAAGAAGTGTTTTATGATTAGTGGGTTTTAGTTCCAAATTTCGTCAAATCCTCGTAAAACATTAATTTTGTTAGTGCACTGGTATGGTTATTTTGACTTACAGAGTGTAGTTTTTCAAGTTTATAATTTTTAGTTTAAACTATTATAAAAATGTTCTTATAGGACTGCTGATTCCAATGAGCTAACTATCTTTCAAATCTGTTAAGTATTCCAAAAGTTATTGATTTTCAAAAATTCGAAGTTAAAACATTGCGATTCTGCATGAAATTGCTATTTTCTTATTTACGGTTTATTTTACCAGAATATAGTTTAAAGAGCTTTCCTTTAATTTATTTAAGCATTTTACAAGTGTTTTTAGTTACCGAAGTGGCATTAAAGGTTTGTAATTTCAATTTAGATGTGACCACATTTTTGTTTTAAATGCGACTTTAAAATTACTTATATCGTTTATTAGACGACTGGCAACTACTGGAAACTTAAAGAATGTTTAACAGGATATTATTTAGTGGCATAAAAACTACTTTTTAAACTAAAAAATTACCTATTCAAGTTATAATCTTTTATTGGAGAGTGCACAGGGCTCATTGTTTAAAAAAATCATGTTTACTATTTTTAACCTATTTAAAACTACAAATTATTGGTGAATTTTACTCTCATTGGTATAATTATTATTATACTTGTGCTTTACAATCTCGAAACGTTTGGAAAATTAGCGATATGATCATGTAACCCAACTTGGTTGTTTACAATTTTGGAGTTAAGGATTGCGCTTATTTAGGTAAATTTAAAAGTGGTTTCCTATTATAAACTGTTTATTTATTATTATTATTATTATCTGTTTATTTACTTTCCTGACTTTAGTGCATCGTGACTTTGTTTTTAAGCTGCAGTACTGTGTAGTAACATTAACCCTCTTTCTCATTGCTTTTTAGCTGATTATTAAAGATACAAAAGTAAGGTAGCTTACAAACTCTATTTAAAGAGAGATAAAGTTCATATGATCCAATAAAACCTTCAACTCAGTCTCTCTGTACATCTACGTATCTATACCCAAAAGAACAGTTTTGTTTTTGGCAAAAACAAATTGTTAATAGTGTGAGAGAACCAAAATCCAAACAAACCAAAGAGCTTTTTGCAACAAAAAAAATTATGAATCTATTTACATTTTTAAGTCTCCAGAAGTTTTTACTAAAGACAGGAACTAAGGACTGAGCCAGGTATGGAAATGTGTGTTTGTAAATAAACGTGATGCCTAAACAAAACAAGGTCAATTGCATATGGTGCAAAATCTCTGAAGTAGCATACATGCTCAGCTGAAAAGCAAAACAATCATTCCAAGTTTGCCTGCAGGTACAAACTATGATGGATGCACAATCAGCTTCCTGCAGCAGATTCAGCAGTCAGAAGAAGTCGCGAATAACAATGCAAGTTGGGACTGAAAGATCAGCAACAAAAGAAAAAAAAAGCAATGTGGTGAAAAATCTGAAAAGTTGTTATTTCTCATGGCAGCTCCAAAAATTATAAAGTCAGACATTAAATATATATGTTGGAAATCGTAAAAATGGGTCATGTACGCTTAAAATGCAAAACATGTAAATACGCACTGTAGCAAACTTGGCAGGTCTTAGGTTTTTACTTTTTCCACATATGACAGAACTAAGAGTATTTATTAAAAATTTCAGTCGTTAGTTTTCTACACAATATAACAGAAATTTTGAGACTCTAGTGATATGTGGAACTGAAGAAAATGACTAATGAAAGAAAGTTGAAATTGCACCCTCAGAGTCCCTTATTTTCAAATGAAAATTTTCCCATTCCCTTATGCCTGAAATCGTGTTTATGGTCGTGATAATCTCTCCCCTTTGATGTACCCTCCCAGCAGTGGCGGTTCCAGGGGGGGGGCACTAGGGGGCTGATGAAGCCCCCCCTCCCAAAAGCACCAAGGTCACCCCTGCTCAACTGTTTTTATAAGGGCGGCAATCAGAAATATGAGATTTCTGTCGGCGAAACCCTCCTCCCCCAAGTCAAGCCCCCCCCAAACCAAATCCTAGCCTCCCCCCAAAACCAAATCCTGGATGCACCACTGGATTCACCCAACAGCCACTCAAGCATCACCACTAATTTATACAGTGTACAATCCAAGGTGATTTTTCCTCTACCTCCTGTATTGTAACTGCCTCAGCTCTTTCACACCATCAATTACTGATTGTGTTCTACTACTATAATTTTCACATACAAATCTAGCAACCCCTCTTTTGTACCCCACTGAGCTCCCAAATTTTTACCCTTAATGTGGGTCTCAATTATTAAATGAGTAACTTTAGTGAATTCACAATTTCAATCCTGAATGAAACTCACATGGGGAAGTTTAATGAAAGTATATGTTGATAACTGGTAAGTATTAACCTGTGGGGCAGTCAAAAACTGAACTGATATAAATTTGTGGAGAAAAATTGAAACAAACTGTATTTTTTTGAAATGTTCACTCTGTTCTACTTTAACCAGAATACGTCAGACACAAACACAGGGTGAACAAGGTAATCTAAATATATAATATACTAGCATTTGCTCACTGCATCATGCGTGTTTGCTTTGGCATGTGTAAAAATTCTTTACCAATTTTATTCTATTATCAATTATTAATGTGAAGAGGCTTGTAAATGTCTTCTAAAAGGTTTCCTTTGTATTAGTGATTACCTTAGGTTCAGTTTTCACACTGATATCCGAGAGTTTGTTTCATTCATTAATATTTGATTAAATAGTAGAAAAGCTACATGAAAAATTAATAATATTAACTCGTGGTTGTAATTATTGTGTGAAGTAAAAAAAATTATTGTTTAGAAAGGGTTTTAATTTGGTGATATAAGTAAGTGAAAAAATGTTTAAGTGAAATAAGATGCTACCTTTACCTTACTTGGTAGGTCACTAACTAAAATACCTCTGTGTAGACCACGTTTCTAGTTTGATTGTTTGGTGCATACATGTACAGATGTAGCAAACAACGTATAGCTGGCCGTGGGAGAAGCTTGGTGTCCGAAGATCAATTCCAACGGTTCCTAGTATTGGCCTGAGACTTGTTGATTGTTATGGCAAAACATAAGGTTACCCGGAACTGCAGGCCCTTAAATTTGAATGGAAAGTTTGATGGTACCAATGGTACTTGTGGAATTAATACTTCCTCTCCTCGTCCACATCCTGTTATGGCCTCAATGATGTTTTTGTGCAAAGATTTCACCAGAAGCCTAGTTCCATTGCATAGCTGTGGTGGTGATATGTTTCTAATGAGCATGATTAGAGTATAAACTTTTAAAATCGGTTCATGCGCTAAGGGAATTTAAAAATTCAGATGGCTAATTAGTCTCGTCTTTTTGATCTAGCGTTAAGTCATTATTATTATTATCAATTTTAATTGCGATGGAGCTAATGCTCTTGTGGCAATTCCCCATGTCACCTAATTACCCCTTTTATATAATTTTTTAATTTTCTTTTATAACTGAAGTGCTAAATTCCTCTCCCATTTACTTTTCCGATTTAAAAATTTTAATTTTAAATTCCTTAAGTGATTTTGGTAAATTATTAATCACTTCACTTGGTAATTTGTTCTAGTCCCCTTACAACCCTTACTAACAAAAGAAAATTTTCCAACTTCCTCATGCATGAAATCGATCACCAGCTTGTGGTCATGGTCGCCTTTCCCCTTCTATGCCCTATTCCTAATTCTTTGAACAATATCCCTCCCAGCCACATCACCAACATACACCCTGTTCATTCCCAGCACTCTCTTCATCCTCAACCTTTCCTCAAACAACTAACTCCCAATCCAGCTCATACACATGATGTTAATCATTTCCATGATATATTTGTTGATGTCATTCACATCTTCAACACTAACAATCAAAATGTGATCACAGCTGCATTTATCATAACTGTGTGGAAACTTGGTTGAGATTAAATAGAGAAACATAAACTTTGGCAAGGATGTATCTGTGGTCATGATGAAACTATGATTTTTGTAATATTTAACTTAACTAAAAAAAATCAAATTTTTTAATGCTGATATGGAGGACTGCACGATAACCATATATCGATATATAACATTTAACACAGCTGAAATTATCATCACTATGTGTAAAATTTTGCTGGGATTTTATGTGTAATTGTGTATGTAGGCTTACATAGTTAAGCATAAACTTTGGTTAGTACATATCTGTGGACATAACGAAAAATATTATTTCCGTAGTATTTAACTTAGCTAAAAAGAAATCTTATATTTCGATACAGAGGACTGCATGATAAACCTGGTGCCACAAATTTATATAGATATAATAGTTACCCATGACTTAATCCTCTTGGAAGTGTGTTGTAGTGTAATAGTTTTCTTTATCATTAATAATGGAATCTGATTTTTTTATTTATATTTTTTTCCTATTTGGATATTGGTTTTATTTTGACGATATGTTGATTAGATCAATTATTCTGCTAATTAACACGGACTAAAACTAATCTTACGCAGTACCACACATTAAGAATTATTTTTAATTTCCTTCGTTTTCAGTGACACCATATTACCATATTACTAATGTCAATACGGATGTGACAGAAGTTATGATTTACGAACAGAATCATAGCCAAATTTGTGGTTAGGTTGAAATGCAGCCTGGACCGGAATGACAACTGACTCACTTTGTTAGAGCATAAGGCATAATAGATTTAGTATTATTATCATTTATGCAGTGTAGCATAAGGTTTTAGGATGTCTAGTTAATTTTTAATTTCATTGGTTCCAAGTTGCTGTCATCATTAACTCAGTAGTACGTATGGTAAAAAAGAATGCAAAATCAGGGATGAGACTTATTTAATAGAAATAACAGTTTATTTTACTGGCCGTGATTTGAACAGCAGCCAAAATTTGTATACACATACCTTGGGTGATATTATTAATGAATATTTGCACATTATAGCCACAAAATATATTTTAAATGAATAAAATACGTGTTGATATTTATGTTAGCTGTTTTTCAGACACCTTTTTTCGTCAAAAAAACTGATTTTCTTTTCCACAATAATATGTAAGGAAGAAGTATTAGCTTATTAATGTACAGAGTACAGCGATCATGTAGACATATTGTTCCAGAGTCAAATTGTTTAACTGTCTACTAGAGACAATATAAGTCTACCACATTAGTAATCTAACGTATTTCGCATGGTAACTGACCTGTTGAGATGCAAGTAAATACTTATTACAGTTAATTCGGGAATTAAATTTATTTTAAAGCACCGCAGTTTAGAAAACTGAATAACAAAACTAAAAGAATATAATAGAATCCTAAGTTTTGTCAGATTTTTGCAAAAGGAATACGAGTCTGAAGTGCATAATGATCGACGGCCCACAATTTTCCAAATATAAGGGTTTATAATTGCTTTATCCTTCCCATGTTACATATTAGTCATTAGTAAACCCTGGATTTTTAGGATCTAAAAAACCAAATTTAGGTTTACTCAGTTCACGTTTTAGGCTTTTATAGGTTTTTAAAATTCTGATTTGAGAACTTACACATTTTTAAGGGAAATAAAATTTAAAACACACAATATATACTGCTATAGTGTTAAAAACGCTGTGACTTTATAATACAATGTCAAGTACTCCTTAAAAACTTCTAACATGCCACAACTCGTTCGATTAAAACTAGTGTCCGACCGAAGGTCATTTTTTGGCCGAAGCCGAATGTTCGGCTCTTACAATAACCTTTGGCTGAAGCCAAAGCCGTAGCCGAAAGTTCAAAAATAAATATATATCTTAGAATACTAACATGAAGTATATTTGACATGCAAAAATTGAACTGTTATTTTGTTTTATATGTGGTATTTTTATATAAATTGCACCTTTACAATAATTATAAACAAAGTTTTTAACATTTATTTATTAGAATAACATAAAACAGTAAAATAATACATAACCAGGTTCTGAGCAATGCAATTTAGTAAAAATAAATGCAGTTATTTTTATTTAGGAATAATAAAAAGAAACTATAAAACTTAACAGTAACAGCCCGAATTAAATCAGAATAATTTGTCTCGTGGATAAAATTGATAATTAATTTTTGGAGTTTTAGCTTTTGTAAATCAAATACATGTTAAGTATAGTAATACCATCATTTTTAACAGCAATAAAAACAAGTTTCAATCTTCTTACCTAACATAAATTATTCTAGCTTTTAAAATACGATATTCTGCTGTCTAAATTAGTAGCACATATTGAATTTTTGTTAAAACCGAATCAATACAAATATTTTTAAAGTAGTTTCACGTATACAGATTAATTAAAAATGTAATAAATATAACCAAAAAAAAAAAGAACATCGGCAATAAAAAAATAAGATTTAATCGCTCAAAATGACCCGTTTTGTTTGTTATTGTCAGTGCACAGTTTTGACGTAGAAATGCCAAAATTTCAGTCTTCGTGTTTACAATTTCGTCACTAGTCAAATACTTAATTTTAAACGGTGGATCGATTAGAGCGGCAATCACCAACCATAAGGTTTTTCTTGCGAAAGCAGATCTCCTGTTAACAGACCCACACAAACGGCTGTAGAGCAGTATTATATGATCAGCCTTCATCCTTCTGAGCAAGTTTTGAGTTTAAGATGTCAATCAATGATATAATTGAAGATACTGATAATGAATCGCTAGAAATATAAGTTTTTGCTTGATAATTACACTTCAGCACAGTTATAAAATTGTTCATTTGTATCCATTCTTCTGCAGTTGGAATTTCTATTCTACCACATTCTAACATACACAGATTTACTGCATTTTTCTGTTCTACTAATTAAGATATTGAGTGGCTTATTCACACTTCTTGCGTTTTATGACACTTTTTAACTAATGTAATTACTGCAATATCTTTTAAAAAATTACATCTTGAATTATGAGCTGTAGCCTGTAGAATGTGAGCAACACAACCAATAGAAACGAAGTTTCCAAAGCGCATGGTTGCATTCATATTTGTAGCATTATTAAGTATACCCCTATGGATATTTTCTCTTGTATTGTATTTGGTAACAGTTTCAGTGATTATTTGTGAAATATATTGCCCTGTATGATCTTCTTCCAAAACACTAACAGTTTAAATTTTTTTTTGGTTCCATGGTTTCCCAAATCACTCCAGGCAAATGACGAGATGCTTCCTTTACAAGGCCATGGCCGAATTCCTTCCCATTCCTTGCCCCCAATCCTTTCCCGTCTCTAAAGACCTCGCTGTTAAGAGACGTTAAGCAGTTAAAATATATATATATATATATATATATATATATATATTTTGGAACCTTTGGAAATGCCATGTGCCGTGACACTCAGAAACTAGTTTGCTTGATCACTTCATATGTTCGTTGTAAAACTGATCAATTCAGCCTTTTTCTAAAAGCAATTCAACTTTACTGTTTACTTTTTCGTACGTAGCTGGCATTAAAGACTTTCTAAAATATTTCTCTAGCTTTTGTCTGTACTTCGGTCGAGTTTGAGGATCAGTAAAATTAAGTCCGGGAAGTCCTCCTTCAACGAGGTTGCACGGAAACATGTTTACAATGACCAGGTCCATATGTAATACATTAATCCGCAAAGAAATCGGATGACTATAGGGCCATCTACGATATCGCATAAAATAGACTGTTAAACTTCCTTTTTAAAATCTTGGGGTGCATACAAGATCTCTGATTTAAAAAAAAAATTAATCAAGCTTTGTTATTTAACACTGGCTTCACAATAGACATCCCACTGATCTTTATGATGTTTTAAAAATGGTTCTTTATCTTTGCTATCGTCTGTTGATGGTATTCGTACAAGTTGGTTCATTTTCGGCGGCTGGATGTAAAACTTCGGCTTTGGCCAAACATTCGGCTGAATTTGGCCGAAGCCGATTGTGTGGCCGCAGGTGCTTTTTTGGCTGAAGGTGGCCGAAGCCGAACCTTCAGTCAGACTCTAATTAAAACATGCGATATAAACCACTATTATTTTCAAAACATTTCGTCTTTATTGTGGATTGTAAACCACTCATTTAAAACTTCTAATATGACACTGAACAATTAAATATTTTTACAGATTTACTGGTGTAAACCCTTTTCTCTCTTCTGTTAAAATTCTCTTGAATGTGGAGAAACTATGCTCCACGCCACATAAGATAAGAGGTACGAACTTCATATCAGCGATTTCCGTAGGATTCCAAGGCAGTATTTCTTGTTCCTTTAGTCCAGAGAGAACACTACCTATTTGTTCTATCCTCTTGAAATTTGGACTGCGGGTTAAAACAGACTCCTGTTTCTTAGCTATAGACACCGAAACTGATCCAGGAGCCACTTTGGCCTTCACTTCTAGGATGATTTGAAGTGCTTCCGTCAATGGTAGAGTGCCTCCTTCCAAGTTCTTGATTGAAAATTCTAGGTGGTAAAAATTCGCCTTTATGTATGTCAACTCCTGTATAGCTGGTACTGAATGCCACACCTCCTTTGCATTTACGATAACAAAAGCTTGCTTTCGTCTAATGATTCGATGACCTCCGTGATGCTCTCATAGTTTTCTGCATAATATGTTATGGCTGAAAGCCAGGGCCCCCATCGTGTCACAACTGGCTTGGGAGGGAGAGGTATCGATGGAAGCATTGCCCTGAAAGTAACGACTCAACTTGACGCTTGCAGCGATATTTTCTTCCCTGAATAAATTATCTCGTTAACGACAGGGTGCTGTTCCCGAATTTTTTCAGATACCCAGTGGAGTCCATGAGCTAGGCAGATGACATGAGCCATTCGGGGATGGAAACCCTTTAAACACTCCCCTGGTTTTATCATATAAGCTGCATGCACTGTCTGTCACCACCAACCTCAACTTATTCTCGTGTTTCAGATCTGGTCCCAACACCTTTAATGCATCCCTTACAGCAATTGCCACAGTAGTGTGGTTTGTCGTTGAAAGTTCTCCGCACATAATGACATGGTGTATACTAGGTTCCTCACATGCGAGCTTGCCCATAATAATGCTGGCTATGTATCTGCCGCAGGCATCTGTCGTCTCATCTACACTTAACCAAATGAAGTGATCAGCAATGTGCACCTGTATTTCTTCAATGGTTTTCTCATACAGCTGAGGCAAGTAATTCTTTCTTAAAGTGGAATCATGTGGTATTTTTCTGTTAAAAAATTCTTCCAAAAAAGGTTTTAATTCTGGAGTGTTAAAACTGGTATATTAGCGGCAAGTGAGAGCTTCACACAGGCGCAGGTTAAACGAATCTTCTGTACCCAGCTTTGAACTTGTAATGAAACTCGTCTTCTGTTCTGTAAAGCATTTCTCCGGGCAACATTTGCCAAATGAGTTGCTGAATTCTGATACTGTAGTTCGCGGGATAGTTTTTCTGCAGGCTCCTATACAGACGGCAAAAAAATTAAATATATATATATAATAGTCCACCTGAATATAACACCCTGGATAATACCCACTTAATATGAAATTTCATCCAGCAATCTAGACTATCACTTTATGTTACTTTAGAAATAAAAACATGTAAAATCTAATTTGTTTTTTAAAATAATAAAAGATATACGTATAAAAATTTAAACTTACCGGTATTGCAGATGCTTTAACATATATAATTTTCCTATCTAGAGAAAAAGTTCTTATCCGTTCCAAACCACTCTCGCAGGAGACTACTTCTTGAGGATTTCTGTTTAGGCATAATGGCTTTTAAAGAAGGAATTTAAAAGTATGTAGGCCCACACAATGTTTTAATTTCCGTGTTTCCACTAAACGATGATGGTATTCAACTGTTAAATTCTCAGAAAGGGATTGCGTTCCTGAGATTGTTAACATTCACATGTTATGTTAAAACTTGCTTTGTAGATTTGTTTCTACTGAATGTTACCATCAACAATGAGGTTAAAACACATCATTTAATATTGTGGTGAATAGTTTTTCCAATTTTAAATAAATCCATTTGTTTTACACGTAAACGTAGTCCGTTTACCCTCCAAGTTCGGCTTCACACTCGGACTCTGCGAGGGACCATTCTTATACCGCCCACATTTGCAGTGTCTTGGAGCTTAGGATTCACGTAGTAATAGATACAGCTGGGGATGGTGACTGGCTGGATCGCCCAGGTGACATTAACTTGGATCGATGTAGAAGAAGGAAACAAAATTTTTGAGAAGTAATGGGAAAAAAGAAGCAGCCGTAGCCTGTCAATAAGGCACTGTTCCGGTATTTGCCTGAAGGGATAAAGGAAAGCCAGGGAATACCATTTCAGAACAGCCAATGGTGGGGTTCAAATTCGTGGCGTCTCCCGAGTGCAGATTACTAGCCCACACCCGTACGACTGAGCTAATCCGGTCAGTCATTTGTTTTATTTAAGTAACACAATTACAGTTGGATTGGATCAGTACATTGAATTAGGTCCTTTTAGGTTCTAAAAACTGAATTAGGTCATTTTAGGTCATAACAAAAAAAAAAAAAAAATTTAGGTTATTTTAGGTCGTATTAAATTTATGAATATTATTAGTTTATACAAAAGATGAAAGGTAAAATTAAAATTTCGAGAATATTAGGTTGGGAACAAAACACGTTCGAACCTAAGATTCTGGGGCTTAGTCATTAGCTATTTCTATATATTTTGATTCAGACCGCTAGCTCTAAAAATTTGAAAACCCCATCCAAATTGCTGCGGTAGTTTGAGCATGGCTCCCATTCAAATAAAGACACACACACACACACACACACACAGCTTGCTTACAAATTTATAACAGCATAAAAATATAAAAAAATACATATATTAAAGGAAAGGGAGATTAACCCACCACATATCAAAGTTGACGGTATGAGATGATGAGAGAAAACATGAAAGGTGGACAAACAAATATACAATATTTCGGTAATGACCTTTTTCCAAGTAGTAGAGAAACAGGCCATTCGGTTGCAGACATGCACACACACAGAACATCACGCAATCACTAGCTATGTCGTGGAGAAATGGTGGGGGAACGGCTAAGGAGTATACTATCGATATATCAGCAATGTCTGAGATAATATATTGCAGGCAATGGTAAAATTAATATATGTAGCAAGGGTGCCTAGTACTGAAGCAAAAAGTTATTATTAGTTAAAAAAAAAAGATGGGGGGAAAAATCTAAAAATTAGTTACAAAGTTTTGCGTTAAGTTGTTGGATTTTGTGGTTAAGGCCATGTGGGCGTATGGTATCCAGGATATTATGGAACGCTAGTTCCCATCCCCAGAGTTGTGCAGCAGATATCAGGAAAATAGAAAGCAAAGATTATTCCACTGACGTTAAAGAAATCCAACATGTGTTAAAAGAAAAATCTTTGAGGAAATAAAGAAATTATCTCTGAATGATAACAATGAGAATTAAGTATAGATGTCTTACATAAAAGCTAGCTGAAAGATTTGTTAAAAAAAAAAAAAAAATGGCGAAGAATATTGTTTCTTCCTCATAATTTATCACATACGAAGATGACGAATCTATAGTAGAATGTACCATTCAACTTGACCATCAAACATGACTGCTCACTCAGTCTCTGTTTAAAAAATGATAAAATTAACATAATAGCAACTATCAGCCTGCCAGTTTGTCTCATTGCGCTGAGGCATCGTACACTGGATCGGAGAGGTACAGCGGGACCAAGCGTGAGCCAAGAACTCGTGTACCGGCCATCCTAATTTCAGTTTTGAGGCAGTTTTCTGCAATCATCTAAGCAAATGCACCCTCCGCCACACACTTTTAGTGAATCGCGGAGTAATAGTAATTGTATATAGTAGTCTGCTATCACCATTGCTAAAGTCTGGATTAACTTACTTCATGATCCCTGAGCAGGAAGGCCAATGAAGACAATCACTCAGGAAAATGTGAAAAGGGTATACAAGTTTGTGCTGTTAGAAGATTGATAGTTTGACAAGATGAGGTTACATAACATTTTCCAAGAACAATAATATATAAAATTCTGCCAGAATACTTGGATTTAACTTCTGAGAACAAATTGAATGGTAACTAGATGACAATGTCTGCAGAAAGTTTAACACCCTCTGAAGCCAATTCAGTTTCTTCTGTTGAATAATCTGGTAAATAAATCCCATTGTGGTAGAGAACTAGAATCATCACTTAACACCAGACTAGTGGATGCATGGCAGTTCTCTCCTTCTACATAAAGCCAAGGCTATTCCTCCTGGATTCAATTGATGGTATCTGTGTGTGTGTTTTTTTAAAAAAAATATATATATAGATATACTTTTTTTGAGGGGGGGAGGGGGCATTTAGAGGGTTAAGTACTTAGGCAAATTGTCAAAAAGGTGCTGTTTCATCAGGGACAATGTTCCTAGCCACAAGTCTCTCAATGAGATGTCTACAATTTATGAGTGTGAGCAATAGACAATCTGCTTTTATCATCAGGCATCCTAGCCTTCCACCTATTTCCAAAAACACCACTGTTTGTGAATATTGCAATTCTAAGGAGACGTGTGATTAAAATTAAATTTATTTTGCAGATTAGGGACATGACACTACACTTAGAATTACAAAACTGAACAGGCAATTTGACTGTGAGAATTTAGTATGCTGTAAAGCCGCCACATGCTGCAATCAGAGCCTCTAGACATTGAAGCATGGAATTATAAGAGCTGGGTAAAACACTGCAATGCAGTTTGTAGGCAAATCCACAAAGATTTGACAGTGGTTGCAGGAGAATCAGATTTAACAAGTTGCCAACTGACCATATCCCAGACACAGTCGATGGGCAACATGTTAGGTGAATGTGCAGAAGCAGTAGTACCCAATTTTTTTTTTTTTTTTTGAAGAAGTCTTGCACATTCTTTGCCACACATGGCTGGGCACTGTCAATGTGAAATATAGCATGTGCAGCTGGCTGCAGGAGGGGCTGTGCCATAAGTTCTAAAACCTCAATGACGTAGTAACTGATATATAGATTGACCTCAATATGTAGGATGTGAGATTGCATGTTATAGCCAATGACACCCCAAAACATCACACTGGGCATTTGTCTGCTATGCCACTCAACAATGCGGTCTGCCCAATTGTGTTCACCATAATAGCATCTATTCCTAATATGGGCATCACTGTACGACAAGTTTAACTGGAACTCATCCAAAAACACATTTTGCCACTCCACTTAGAACATCAGTGATGTGCCCATTCCAGTCTTAGGCATTGGCAGTATCTGGTCAAAAGAAGCCAACGCAATGGCAAGCTTGCCATGATTCCAGCTCTAAGCAGGTGGCATTGAATCTGTGATGCAGACATGTTACAACATTGAGCCAAAACTGTGGACAAAGCTGTTCTGTCAGTTACAGCCATACAGATATGATGGTGGCCATCATGCACTGTCTAGAAGAAGAAGGAATGCAATAAGAGCAGCAAGATACAGAGAAAATATGATGCAGAAAGCAAAGAAAGTGTTCATTAAATATGGGCCCAGAGACCAAGAACTCATTTATGCAAATAAGAGATGTTTCTTCTACTACAACAGAAACTTTTCACTTGCCGCAATCAAAACAGTGTGGTCTTGGTCTCTCTTCGGCACATAACAAGAGGATCAAATCATAAATAAGGGAAACAAATTTAGCTCTCTCAGACTAACCGACCATAATAATGGCTGCAGTAAACACACAATCAGTTCTGTTGCAGTCATCGAACAGATGATAGGGGTGATCTGATGGTAGATCTTATAAATGAATTGCAGCTGGAGGTCAAGAACAAAGAGTGAAATCTGCCCACCTACCATATACAACTGGCACTTAAACTAACATCGAAGTAATTCTAACAAATAAAGCCACATGAACTCTGCTGCATGACTGGCGAGTGACGGACAACCTGACCACTAGCAATCACAATATTATACAATTTGATATTGCCGGGGAACAGAGAATAGCTGATCCATGAAAAACCTATTTCAAAATGCAATACAACATAACATGGGGTTCATGGCAGAAGTTAAGAGAAGCATTCTTGGCTCCCATAATATCAGAAGAAGAGTTCGATGTGGACAACATGGTGAGGGAATTAACATGGGTGATTTAGCTGACTATGAGAGCTGCTATTCCTCTGAATAATATTGAAGGTATAACAGATAGGTCTTGGACAGCAGAGCACGGAGTGAAAAAGTAAGAAAAGCCTACCAAAGGAACCGAGTAGCTGCAGTAAAAGATATTCTTCTTGTTAGATACAGGAAAATGAGAGTGGAATACAAGCAAAAATTAAAATTCAAACAAAGTAGACGAGAGGCATTTGTGAAAAAAATCTGAACGTTAATCTATGGGGAATTCTATGCAAATTAGCTACTGGGAAGATATGACCTCCCACCATGTTATCCTCAATCAAAAGAGAAGAAAAATAAATTACAACCAGCTAGCTTATTGCTGCATGACAGACCAGAGGAAAACACCAGACCATAAGAGAAGCTCTACCGCAAGATGTGTCAACTCTATCAGAATTACATCATGGACAGCGATATCTCACTGGACGAGGTAGTATCCGCAATCAATTCTCTGAGAGTGGGAATGGCACCAGTACCAGACGGAATCCTAAAGTGATCCAGAAGTTGATCTTGCCACAATTCTGAGCAGACTGTTTAATGAATGTCGTAGGCAGGGAAGAAAATCAATCATCTGAAAGCATGGTGAAGTTGTAATTCTCAAGAAAGGAGATGATAAAGATGCCCCTATGCCAAAAACATACCAGCCGATCTACCTGTTAAATGTTGTGGGGAAGGTCCAGGAAACAGTTCCGTGTCAAAAGCTTCAGAACATTAGAACATCCAGAGGAATTGATCCCAATTAGTATAGTTTCAGGGCAAGAACCTCAACTGAGGATGCAATAAACTGAGCCATTGAAATAGTTGAAAGACGAGAGAAGAAATATGTAGTGGAAATCCTGGTTAACCTCTTGGGAGTTTTCGACAACTTGTGACGGCCAGCATTGTTTGCAAGACACAAACAAATTCACTGTCCAGTGTGGTTGTACTACAGTCTGAGAGACTACTGCATGCAAAGGAATGTTATTTTGAGATGCCCGAACAACGTAATCAGAAGAGGAACAAACAAAGGTTGCTCCAAGGGATCTGTCTGCAGCCCTGTTTTCTAGGATTTAACATTAAAATCAGTACTGGAAATTATTCAATGGACAGCTGAATTGCTAAGATGGTTGTTTTTGCAGATGATCTTAGCACAAGATAGGAAAAGATGGAGGATTGCATCAAACCAGTCGAAAGACTGATGATAGAAAAAAAATACATCTATTTATTTGCATGGCACAGCTTTTAGAAGCTTGAGGAGGCGCCCCTCACACCAGACAATATCATAGGCTGCTCATAGGTTGATAGACACAGTTCCTGTTTAAAGTTTCTTTTGGAATCCAATCACAATGTGGTTCACACGAGTCAGAACCTGCTTGGCACAGTTACGCTTTGGCCAAAATCCAGCCTGCTCTGGGGAAATGACTTTATTAATGGTATCATCAATCCAAGCCAGAACCATGCTCTCAAGTAGTTTACATGATGTGCTGAAAAAACCAAGTGCTCTGATGTAGTTACTGCCTTATCTGATTTTATGACGGCAATAATCTAACTTTTTTAAAGGCAGGGAGCAATATTACACGGAAAGGTGCAAGCAACCATTTTCTTGCAATAGGGCCTGTCTTTAAAAGTAATTCTGGGTACAGACGATCATGTCCAGCAGCTTTGCAGAGTTAGCATCTTTTAGTGCAGCATCCAGTTCGAAGTGAAGGGTTTAGTATATTCTGCATTTGGTTTAACGAGCTTCTTAACTTCATGCAGTCTGCATTTTACATATCGATTTCTGAGGGGATTGACATGGTTACATGAGTATCAAGACTGGCCAGTGAGCATACTGAAGTTATGCTGACCATAATAATAAAATAACTTAGTGACCCATTAAAGAGATTAACATGAGCTCCTACCAGCTAACTATTTAATATGGCAACCATGATAAGATCCACAGATAGGAACTGAAACCAAATGGGCAGTGTATTCTGAGGTTTAAAGGGGGCAGGGGATGGGGATGGAAGAGTTGATCACCAATAGCAGAATGACAAAGACAGCTGGCAAAAACTGGGCCATGAACAGAACAATCACGTCGGAAGGTCGGTCACCTTTCATGACATGAAGCTGCTAAGTGCAGAAAAGGGCATTCAAGTTTGTGAAAAGGTGGAATTGTGTTGTTGAGGGATGGCCTGCGTACTGTAGAGATCTGATTTTTGAGTAAGTGTGACTGAACAGTGATTTCGTAGTGAAGTGAGACAAACTGACAATTTATGTAAGTCAGCTATCATTTACATTGACAACTGACAGAACATGTCATGAAGTTTTTTCAGAATATGATTGGTGTATTTTACTTGAAAATTCCACACTATCGACCCAAGTCAATAAAGTTATTTTGATTGCATCCATTTTCGGGACAGAGCGTGGTGGTGTAACGATTAGCGTTCTGGCCTCGCATTAGGGAGGACGGCGGTTCGAATCCCCGTCCAGGCATCCAGATTTGGGTTTTCCATGGTTTCCCAAATCACTCCAGGCAAATGCTGGGATGCTTCCTTCAAAAAGGCCATGTCCAAATTCCTTCCCATTCCTTGCCCCCCATCCTTTCCCATCTCTAAAGACATTAAGCGGTTAAAAAAAAAAAATATTCGGGCAGCCAAGTCACGCATCCATTGACAGTGAGAAGTTGAATGTGGTGACACTACATCCACTTCCACGCAGTTTCAATGCCAGCAAATGCTTGACTAGCTGATGGTCCCACGTCTGCTTCAACTTCGATATTAAGGTTATCTTCCTCGACACTTTATTCTCTCACACTTTCAATACGTTCATTGACATTTAGAATACAGATCTTAATCACAAAAAAAGATAGATGTGAGAACTTGTGAAGATTTTGGGTCAAGTTTATATCATGATGCACGATGTCACTACTATGTGATACAGTGACTGTATTAATGCACATGTGAATGAAGCTTTGATTTTCTAGAGGCAGTATTAGACAAGTTTGTGGTTAGGTTGAAAAGCAACCTGGATCAGGATGACAACTGAAACTTTCTGCTATAGTAAGATGCACCAGGCATTGAATTGAGCATATTTTATAACAAATCTACCAAGTTAGCAACTGCAAAGAAATGTCTTGCCAGAATACTCCATTCAAGGTTAGTATTATAACATTTTGCATCAATGTAATCAGAGGGTCCATGTGCACAGATGTTTGTTTAATCTCTATATACAGGGCTAGTCAAAATGATTGCAGTGATTTCAGGAAATTACTACAGATTTATTATTTGACATATACTTACAAGATTACAAAGATATATAAACAAACTGTGAAAGATTTTTTGAGTGTCTACAGATGCTCAATATGTGCACCTTTAGTGACTCTGCACACAACAAGTATGCAGCATGTCTCTGTCAATGAGAGGAAATGCATTGGTGATGTGAACCCGCAGGTCTGGCAGATCAACTGCTACTGGTGGCACAAACACCAAACAAAGAGGTTTCAGGGGGTTAGGTCAGGGGAACGAGGAGGCCAGGGCATCAGCTGACGATCAGCATCCCCAGCACGACCAATCCATCTGTTAGGAATCCTGGTGTTTAGGAAATTACGGACGACTAGAGAAAAATGGGGTGGAGCATCGTCCTGGTGGAAAATGAAATCTTCACAGTCAGCTTCCAGAAGTGGCATGAACCAATTCTGCAACATTTGCAGACAGATTTTCGCTGTGATTGTCACCTCATTAAAGAAAAAAGGTCCATAAAGTTTTTGCGTGAGATCGTGCAAAACATGTTCACGAACGTGCTACACATAAGCATGGGTATTTTTGGTCCCCCAAATGCACACATTGTGCCTGTTCCCTTTTCAATCGCATGAAAAGTGGCCTCATCACTAAACACAAGATTTTCGGTGAATGTTCCGTCTTGTTCTAGACACTGGGCACAGAATTGCAAACAACACACTTCATCGTTGTGCGACAGTGCTTATAGCGACTGTAACCTCTAAGGCTTCACACAAAGTCACTTCCGAAGGATTCTCCAGATGGTCTTCTGTGGAATACCTAATTCCCTGCTTACTCAAGGAGTAGACTTCTGTAGGCTACGAATGTAACTGGTGCGCACACGTTCAACGATTTCTTCAGACACAGAAGGGTGACCCATTGTTTTACCTTTACAAAGCCATCCCGTGGCTTTAAACTGTTGATACCAATGCTGAATGGTGTTAGCATGCAGGGGATTGTTGCCAAACTTGTTCTAAAGTGTCGCTGAACAGTTACTACATACTGAATCGAATGAAATTCGAGAACAACACACGCTTTCATACTTTCACCCATCTTGCTCTCTAGCGCTATTGCGGCCACCATGGGAAGATTGCATTTAGTGCAATCGAAACTTGGAGAACCACTTGTCTTATAACAGCAAAGCCCATCATTATACCTATAATAGGAGACCCAAAAGAAAAATCGTTGGAATCGCTGCAATCATTTTGACAAGCTCTGTATTTTAAGTTGATGGTATTAACATTTTTTGATTGAATACACTTTGTTGTTTGCTGCTTGCAACAACTGTCAGGATGGCAGGGGAAGAGAGAAGCGTTTTAGACGTGTTAAGTGATGGATTGTTAGCAGTGACTGAGAATTAGACTCCTTTCATCATTATTATGCCAATAGTTAAAATTAGGGGTGTTCAAAAACCACTGCACCAAAATTTATTTCCCTGAAAGAACGGGAGATACAACTCTGCAACTTGGGGAGTACATTGCTACATTTTTCAGGTACACTGACTATTTTCCTGTTCCTTGGATTTTATGCCAGCATCATGGAAAAACATGTAAACCCTGTCAGTACCATGCCAGTTTCTGGTTATGAAACCACTCCTTCACAGCATGAAGCACATTGTCCTGAGATTTGAAGTGTATCCCAGTGCCAAACGTGTGAAAGTCTGATGGTGCCAAGTCAGGACTAGGGTGGGTGCGGCAGGATGGAGAAGCCAAGTTTTTCCATAATTTCACAAGTTCGCAGACTTGTGTGGGATCTTGTGCTGTTATGCTGAAGCAGCAGGTCACACAGATTCATTTCAGGCTGAACATGTTTGGAACACTTCTTCAGACTTTACATTGTAGCAACATAGGTGTCTGAGTTAATGGTGGATCCTCATTCCGTCACATCCAACAAAATGACACAATACATACCCCAAAACACAGTGATCATGGTCTTTCTTGCTGACAGAACTAAAGGACCTTTTGATTTTGTGGCCAATGGGTATGGTGCCATTCCACTAACCGTCACTTCATTTGAAGCTTTAATTGATGAACCCATGTTTCATTGGCAGTGACAATCTTATATATATATAAAAATAGATGTGTGTTTCCCTATATTTCACTTTTCAGCCACCAATACCTAGCACAGATCACTGGTGTTTGTGTGTGGAAGTAGCATGGAGTTTCCTGTCGTGTACAACATTGGCCGAATACTGATAGATGCGGGGATGTGGGAGATATGATGGTTAAAAGTGGCCGATTCAGGGCAATTTCATATTTTGACCACACACTTGTGTATCCTTATCCATATATATATATGGTGTATCACTTTTCAGCCAAAACTATCTAGTGCAGATCACTGGTGTTTGTGTGTGGTAGTAGCACAGAGTCACCGGCTGATCACAACGCTGGTCGAATTTCGGTAACTGTGGGAATGTGGGAGATATTGTGGTTGAAAGTGGCCGATTAAGGATATTTTTGTATTTCAACCAAAGAACGCAGAGAGGGCTGCAAGATACAGGGAGAAAATTTTGCAAGAAGCGAAAGTAACAGCAAACAGCATAGGCACGCAGACAGATGAACCTATCCTTCAACACTCAGAAATTACTTCTATAATCTGTGATATTTCTCCTAGACCTCAATCAAAATGAGCTGGACTTGGATGGGTAGGACCAGTTACAATGACATCCAACTACTGCAAA
The DNA here is from genome assembly GCA_031002005.1 of Vandiemenella viatica. Lineage (NCBI taxonomy): Eukaryota > Metazoa > Arthropoda > Insecta > Orthoptera > Morabidae > Vandiemenella > Vandiemenella viatica. Next base: position 382,604,114 of record JARYHS010008074.1, read on the forward strand.
ATTGGTGGCGGCTCCACAAACCGAGCGAACGAAAAACCAAGACACGCCGCTATAGCTCCAGACCATATCTACCATAAGTTTGAAAACAATTTGCAGCTCGCTAGACTAGAGGAAACACAAAATCTCACTCTAGCATTACGCCATCTAACCAGAATAGCACATCCAAATGGCAAAAACATCACATTTCCGCAACCAGAGGCAATTGATCGTATTCAACTTAGGGTAAACAATATACCTACTAATTCACCCCAGTTACTCACTATAGTCAAGCAAGTATTTGACAGATGGAACGAAATCTTTGATCCAGATCAAATTTACCGTCATTTTGTGATGACTCATGGAAGAATAATGCTTGACTCGAGACAGCCGTGGCCACAGTGCAATATCCATACTCGGCATCCCTGAGCAGGGGTGCACAAAAAATTACGAGGGCCGTTCAGAAAGTAACCTCCGGTTGATTTAAAAAAATACAACAAGTTAAATAAAAATATTTTAATATATACATCTTACAACTACATCTTTGTACTATTTTTCTACATAGTCTCCATAGCGATTTAAGCACTTATCGTATCTCTTCACAAGCTTTGAAATTCCTTCTGCATAAAAATCACCCGCTTGTGCCTGGAGCCAGCCTGTGACCGCATCTTTGAGCTCTTCGTCGTCATCAAACCGCTGGGACCCGAGCCATTTCTTCATATGCATGAAGAGTTGATAATCGCTTGGCGCCAGATCTGGGCTGTAAGGTGGATGCTTGATAATGTCCACTTGAAGGACTCAAGAAGGGCCGTTGTTCTGCGAGCAGAGTGAGGACGGGTGTTATCGTGCAAAAAAAACGATACCGGAAGTCAGAATACCACGGCGTTTGATCTGTATAGCCCGTCGTAAGTTTTTTAGTGTTTCACAGTAAAAGTCTTGATTAATGGTCGTCCCACGTTCCATGAATTCAACCAACAACACCCCTTTGGCATCCCAAAACACCGTTGCCATCAGTTTTCTGGCAGAAAAATCTTGCAAGGCTTTTCTTGGTTTGGTAAGCGAATTTGAATGTGCCCACATCTTTGATTGTTCTTTTGTCTCAGGGTTCACGTACTTAATCCAGGTTTCATCACCGGTCACGATTCTGTTTAACAATGGTTCTCCTTCGTCCTCATAACGTGACAGAAAGTGTAATGCAGAGGCCATTCTTTGAGTTTTGTGGTGGTCGGTAAGAATTTTGGGCACCCATCGTGCACAGAACTTACGGTAACCCAATCTTGCTGTCACTATCTCGTACAAAAGTCTTAGAAATCTGTGGAAAAACAGTAGACAACTCCGACATTGTGAAACGTCGATTTTTACAAACGTTTGCATCAACTGTCTGAACGAGTTCGTCAGTCACCAATGATGGTCTACCACTCCTCTCTTCATCATGAAAGTTTTCTCGTCCACTTTTAAATAAACGTACCCATTCACGGACAACTCCTTCACTCATAACTCTTGGTCCGTACACGGCACAAAGCTCATGATGAATAGCTGCTGCAGAATATCCTTTGGCTGTAAAAAACCTTATGAAAGCACGCACTTGACATTTGGCGGGGTTTTCTATTGCAGCACACATTTCAAACTGCCACAAAAACTAAACTAGCGCAGATACGCCGTTCACTCGACCACGGCTTGATGCCGACTGACCTGCTGAGTGCGTGAATGCACAGATGGCGTCGCGACTACCCCCACCACCCGCACTGTGACCGATCGGAGGTTACTTTTTGAACGGCCCTCGTAATATCGCGCAATTAAACTGCAGGAGAACCAATCTGGTTTTGCATGAAGTGAGTAAACTAGCTGAGGAAATGCAAATAGATATCCTCTGTCTTCAAGAGCCCCACTCCAGTGAAGGGAAAATCCCACACATGCCAGTGACGTCTCAGATAATCTCGACAGGGAAGAAACCTATGAGTGCCATCATAGTCATCAATAAGCAGATCACTGTCACAAAAATAACACAATTCTGCGATGAACATACGGTGTGTGTGGAGTTAGGTATGCAATGGGGAAATGTGGTCCTCGTTAACATGTACTTTCAATACAGAGACGATATTGACCCCTATCTTTGCAAGATTAGGGAAATATGTACAGCCATAGGCGACAGCCCTACGGTGATAGTTGCCGATGCAAATGCCAAATCTGCATTCTGGCACAGTGGTCGTACAGACGCACAAGGAGAAAAGTTACTCGAGCTGATTGGAGAATTACAGCTGTATGTCAAAAACGAACCAAACAATCCATACACATTCAGTGACCGAGCAGGTGCCAAATCAAACATAGATATAACTTTAGCAAATCGAAGAGCAGGAAACCTAGTAAGCGGGTGGGAGGTGATTGAGAACCAAACCACCAGTGATCACAATCTAATAATGTTCGAACTGGGAAGACTGCAAGACGGTGCGCGCGAAGGCGCCTGTACCAATATTCAATGGCGATATGACATCAGCAAAGCCAACTGGCCGATATTGAGGAGTTGCTTTATTCCTCCCCGAGTCGAAGATAAAGATTTTGATGTGGACGAGGCTGCGAAAGAAACAATTCAAGCGATCCAAGTTGCAATGAGAACTGCAATTCCACTAAAGAAAACAACGGGATTAAAATACAAACCATGGACAGAAAGATTGCAGAAACTACGAATCACAATGAGGAAGGCAAGAAAAGCATATTAACGTTGCCTCATTACAGAAGAGAGACAGACTCTTCTAGAGAGATATAGGAATAAAAAGCAGGAGTTTAAGGATCTGTTGCTGAAGACAAAACAAAAAAGCTGGGAAGCCTTCGTCAGACAAAATATGAGATCAGGGCCATGGGGCATCCCTTACAAGATTGCCGCTGGAAAAATTAGACCACCTACAACCTTGTCTACAGTCAGAAAACTGGATGGATCTATGACCACCAACTGGATGGAAACTGCATGGGAGTTACTTGATGTGCTACTTCCAGATGATAGTACGGAAAACGAGACCGATCGGCAAAGAGAACAGCGTCAAAAAATGTGGGTCCAACTGGTTCCGATCTTAAATAAACTATTTAACGAATGCCTGGTGCAGGGAAAAATACCAAATGCGTGGAAAACAAGTGACGTGATTATTATAGCGAAAGGTGGAGACAAAGACCCACAACTCCCAAAATCCTATCGTCCAATCTGATTACTCAATGTTCTAGGGAAAGTACAAGAAAAGATACTTTGCAAGAAACTGAAGGAACACAGGTTAAAACATGGGATGAACCCAAATCAGTATGGGTTCAGAGCAGGCAAGTCAACAGAGGACGCCATAAACCGCTTAATGGAAATAGCTCAAAACTCTTCCAAAAACTATGTGGTGGGAATATTTGTAGACATCGCCGGCACTTTCGACAATCTCTGGTTGCCCACGCTGTTCGAATGTTTTAGAAACATCAACTGTCCAAAAAACCTATACAACAGTTTTAGAGATTATTCCAGAAATAGATATGCCAAATTGCGGTGCCCTAACAAGTACATAGAGAAGAGACTAACGAAAGGTTGCCCGCAGGGATCAGTGTGCGGACCAATTTTCTGGGATGTTGGTTTGGAACCGGTCATGGAAATATTGCAACCAATGTCAGAACTGCTGGGTGTGGTGGCATTCGCCGATGATCTCGCACTTCTGATAGACGCGGACACCAGGCGGGAACTCTAAACAAAATGCAAAGCAGTATTGGATTGCCTGAGTCAGTGGTGTACAGCGGTTTAGTTAAACCTAGCCCCACAAAAGACGACCTACATGCTCTTAAAAGGAACTCTCAAACGAAATCCGGTAATCAGGATCCAGGGAAAAACAATAAAAAGGAAAGCAGTAGTCCGCTACCTTGGTGTAAATCTGGAGGAACAACTGAAATTTGCGTCTCACATGGAGGAAATATGTGGAAGAGCAGCACTGGTAATGCACAAATTGATAAGCATAGGTGAGCGACGGTTTAATCTTCCTCCGCTCGTCATAAGAAGATATCACGATGCAATACTGACATCCATTACTGGATACGCTGCAAGCACTTGGGCCAAGCACCTAAGAAAGGTCAAACCAAAGGAGCTGCTTCGGCGTACGCAGCAACGAATTCTGCTCAGGCTAACTGGGGCTTACAGAACAACGTCCACAGATGCACTAACGGTTATACTCGGTATCTGGCCCCTGGACCTGGAAGTAAGGAAGCGAGGAGCATTATACTGGATTAAAAAAGGTCGGTATGACCAAGCTACTGAAATAATTGGAAGGCCTGTTGAAACCAAAAAAGATGTTTGGGATGCGCTGATGGATGAATGGCAGCAAACATGGACTAATAGCAACACGGGCAGAAGGACCTTCGTCATGCTTCCTTGCGTGAAAGAGAGAATGAACATGACTCACCTAAAACCATCTCCAGGGCTCATACACTACATATCCGGCCATGGTCCATACAACAGTTTCTTAGAACAGAGAGGCTTCAAAGATACAAACAGGTGCGACTGTGGCGAAGTAAGTACTCCCGAGCACGTGGTTTGGGAGTGCAAACAAACTGAAGAATCAAGAGCATATCTTCAAATACAACTTCAGAACAGAAGAATAAATGACATACTGTGTGATACCGAGCTCTGGCACTTGCTGGATGAAGCTACTAATCTAGCGTCGCTACGCGAGAAGGCGAGATTTGTTGAATTGAAATTAGCAGAGCGTAGAGGACGCCGCGAGCAACCGGCATCAGAAGCAGAAAGAAGAACAGAAGAGGAAGAAACTCGAGAGTAAAGAAGAACCCAAATGTGACCATAAGCACTGCCCATGACTAAGGCAGTGTCTGCACCAGGAAGACGGCAAAGACTCAATTCATCACAGTGCCTCTGGAAGCCAGAGGTACCTTCTCCAGGGCTCCGGGGGCGTCCTGCTCTGATTCCAGGAGGGAACTCCTGATGTGGGAGTAGGTGTCTCCAGGGACAAATCGGAGAAGAACGAGACCACTACCTGGAACGTGAAGCTGGCTGACGACACTTTGTGGTCAGCATGTCAGCAGTTGCCCCACTGCATCAGTAGAGACAGCTGGCGGCCTGCATGTCGACGCAGGCCAGCAGTGGTAAAAGAAGGACATATACAAATAGACAGTTTATTAATTAGAAGTACGAAAATACAAAGACAATTGTTGATTTTTGTGTGAATTAGTATGTTGGTAGAGTAATTAGTAGAATAATTGGTATATTGATCAGTATTGGTACAGTAATTAGTAGAATAATTGGTATATAAATCAGTATATTGATTATTAGAATAATTAGTAGATTAACTATTAGAATACTTAAATCTATTAAATCCTTAAGAATAATTATCCAGATATATATATATATATTTTAAAGTAAATTGTTTTAAGTATAAAAACTGTAGAAACTAAGGGCCTACTTTAGGTAACAAGGTAGTAGGCTATGTAAAATCAGGAAATAAATATATATATATATATATATAAAAAAAAAAATCAACCAAAGACATGTGTCGCCGTATATGTCACTGTGCTGCCACAACTACGTAACGTAGATCATTGGTGTGGTAGTGGTATCATGTCTCCTATTGTTTACTGTGGTGGTTAAATATCGGTAGCTATGGAGGTGTGGGAGATATGGTGGTTGAAAGTGGTCGACCTGCACCACTTTCAAATTTCTACCAAAGACGTATGTGTCATGGTGTATCACTTTTCAGCCAAAACTATCTAGCACAGATCACTAGTGTTTGTGTGTAGTAGCAGCACAGAGTCTCCCGTTGATCACAACATTGGCCGAATTTCGGTAACTGTGGGAGTGTGGGAGATATGGTGGTTGAAAGTGACCGATCAAGGATATTTTCGTATTTCGACCAAAGACATGTGTCTCCGTATATGTCAATTTGCTGCTACAATTACATAGTGTAGACCATTGGTGTTTGTGTGTGGTAACGGTATCATGTCTCCTATCGTTTATTATGGTGGTTAGATGTTGGTAGCGGTGGAGGTGTGGGAGAATTGGTGGTTGAAAGTGGTTGTCCTGCACTACTTTCACATTTCTACCAAAGACGTTTGTATCATGGTGTATCAATTTTCAGCCAAAACTATCTATCGCAGATCATGGGTGTTTGTTGTGGTAGTAGCACAGAGTCACCTGTCGATCACAATGTTGGCCGAATTTTGGTGAGTGTGGGACATATGGTGGTTGAAAGTGGTCATTCAAGGATATTTTCGTATTTCGACCAAAGACATGTGTGTCCGTATATTTTACTTTTCTGCCTGGACTACATAGCGCAGATGACTGGCATTTATGTGCGATAAGAGCATAAAATCTCCCATCATGCACTATGGTGGTTAGATGTCTTGTAGCTGTCAATCCAAATTCTTTACACACATGGACGAAGTCGTGGGCACCAGCTAGTACGGAATAAATAGATATCCCCCTCACATTTGTAGTGTTATAACAGTTCAGATGAAATGGTTTTCATTGCTTCTTTTTGCTCACACTTTGGACTATCCCAGATTGTGGAGGATACGGTATCCATACTGATACTGATGGACAATTTTTCACTCAACTGTCAAACAGTAATGTGTCAATTATGCTAAATCAGTTTATCAGCGTGCTGTACCATCAGCACTGGGATCACAGTGTGGTGGAGCAACCGCTTCTCGGCAAGCCAATGAGATCGGCCTGTGCAAAAACAGACTTTACTCATTGCAACCATCAACTAATGGTGCTTTGGTCAACAGCGACAATTCTGTACACATTACACAACAATGGGAAACTCAATCACAGCACGCTGCTCGTAACATACATCTCTGACAACCACCATCTTCAACAATGCCTAACACGCTCCCGCTTGGCGGAGGACCTTGCAACTTCCCACAATGAAGACAGGAAGTTAGCTGTATATTTCAAACAAAGTGACACCAACACTGCAATCTTCCAACAAAGAAGTTTATTCCATAACTAGCTCGTACCCGCGACTTCGTACGCGTGGATTAAGATTTTTTTTTTTGCCAGAATTGAATATAGAAAGTTGTTGGTAATGAAGGATTGGTCCCAAACAACAACGAGTCGGCATAATATGACAGGAAAGCTATCACCATATCATTCTACCGACGAAACCTGTCTCTTGAAGAGAATAAATTTCCAACATATTTCTGTCACCATTCGATAAGGTCTCAAAATTTCGTGACTACAACTGTTAATCACACTGGAAAAATGTCCTGTGCCTTTCATACAGATTTTCTTGTCAAATTCCATCAATAGCGATGTAGCCATTTAGTTGTCAAAATGTAACAAAAAGTCAGAGACTTACTTCTGTATTTATAGTATTATTACTGCAGTTCACACATACACACTGACTGCGAACAACCCCTGAGGGATCATTATAACGTAAAAAAGTGTACACCTACAGCATTGCAAGACTACCTATGATTTGCCTCGCATTGCACCATTAACTATGTAATATCTGCAGTTTAACATTCAATCCGAATAACCGATGGCCCAGGCATGACTCTTATAATCAAAAACAATTTTTAAAAAATCTTAGCCTCCACAGAGATTTGAACTGGAGACCATGACCCAAACATTAGTAAGCAAGCGCTTTAGCCACTGAGCTACATGACCACTACATGGAGAGACCTCCACATCCAACACGTCTGTCTATTGCCGTTCAGTAATATTTCGAAATTATAAAACAATCTATATTATTTATACAGATAATTTTTCAATCAAATGTAGACAGTATTTTTCTCCTTGTTTCAAAGGATAAGTGTGCAATGTTTCATCGAGATCAGATGAAAACTGTGGATTTGTATGAAGAACAAACATACGTACATACATACATCTTTATATATATAGATGTGATGCATGTTTTCAAAGTTTACAATGAAGGAAATGACAACTATTACACTTGATACTTAGAAGAAGATAGGAATTAGGTTGTTTATATATACACAACTAAGACAAAAATTACAAATTCAGCTTCTATATTTTCTACCTTTCTTTTTCCATGGGTTTAATATCTTTCATATAGCTATCCTCTCTGTTCTGAAGGAGAAGAGTTACTATTAAAACTCATGCCAAGTAATGTTTCAGCAAGAATTTATATTTATGAAACACTTCCTGAGGTGAAAACACACACACTCTGGGTATTTACTAAAAAGAGAAAAGAAAAAAATAGAAATAGTTGTGCGAACGAAGACTTTCCCAGCATGTCGATGCAATGAACTCTTCACAGGTTTGCTGCCGGATAGCGTTTGTGAACGACAAGCTTTCGGCGACCAACTCCGTCGCCATCTTCGGGTCTGATGTTAGCGCTGCGGCGACCAGAGCTGCAGTGGCAATCCTGGCCCCGCAGTGGCCTTATATAGGCTAGCTCCCCTCCTCTTCCTCCCCGCCGCCGCGCTCCGAGGTCCACGCCGCCACCGGCTCCATATTGCACCCGCAACGCTGGGTGGCCTCTCCCGACTTTCTGTTGAAAGGACGTTGTCTTAGCAAAGACCAGGCTGGCTTCCAGGCATCGCTAAGCCATATCCCCGAGTCTCTATTAAATAGGTCATTGTTCAGCCATATTTCAATGGCTTCCCTAATGACCGAGTCCCAGTAGGAAGTACACTTCGCTAACACTTTTACTTGGCCAAAATCTATTTTGTGGCCGTGTTCGACTGCATGTTGTGCGACCACAGATTTTTCTATCTGGAAGAGCCGGATGTTGCGCTCGTGTTCGGCCATGCGAGCCTCAATGGTGCGGATAGTCTGACCAATGTACGACTTGCCACACTGGCAAGGTATTTTGTAGATCCCGGCGTTTTCAACCCCATATCATCCTTCACAGGTCGGAGCCAATCACGAATTTTGGCAGGAGGACGGAATATGGACTTTATTCCGTGTCTGGCCAGTATCAGGTGCTGCCCAAATAGGGGATGAAGGCCAACGCCTTGGGCTTGCTTTCTGGCTCCACTGGACGTTTTTTCGGCCTAACCCGAAGGGCCCGTTCTATCAAACAGTCAGGATAACCGTTTTTCTTGAAGGTCAGGCGGAGATGTTCAAGTTCCGCCAGCAAACTGTCGGCATCGGAGATTTCCCTCGCTCTGTGTACCAACGTATGGAGCACGGTATTCCGCTGTGCAGGATGGTGGAAACTGCTGGCGTGTAGGTAGCGGTCGGTGTGCGTCGGTTTTCGGTATACACCGTGCGAGAGGGTTCCGTCCGGTCTCCGTCTGACAAGAATGTCGAGAAAAGGCAGGCTTCCATTCTCCTCTAATTCCATAGTGAACTGGATGTTGGGATGAATCCCGTTGAGGTGGTCCAGGAATTCGTATAGACTTTGAATACCATGTTGCCAGATCACGAATGAGTCGTCCACATAGCGGAAGAAACATCTCGGCTTGAGAATGGACTCTTCAATCGCCTTTTTCTCGAACTCCTCCATGAACAGGTCTGTCACCACAGGTGATAAGGGTGACCCCATGGCTACACCGTCGGTCTGTTCATAGAATTTCCCACCATAGGAGAAGTAGGTGGAAGTTAGCACCAGCTCGAAGAGGTCTACGATGTTAGGTTCAAAAATGCGGTGTAGCAGATGCGGCGTGGACCTCGGAGCGCGGCGGTGGGGAGGAAGAGGAGGGGAGCTAGCCTATATAAGGCCACTGCGGGGCCAGGCTTGCCACTGCAGCTCTGGTCGCCGCAGCGCTAACATCAGACCCGAAGATGGCGACGGAGTTGGTCGCCGAAAGCTTGTCGTTCACAAATGCTATCCGGCAGCAAACCTGTGAAGAGTTCATTGCATAGAAATAGTTGCTAAACAGTAAGGAGTAACATTTGAGTTTGAAAAGGTCAAATGTATCCTAGACCCAACACCATGGCAATTCAGTGAAGTCAGCCAAAAAGCAAGGTAGTCAAAACAAATGCCAGTAATTAATTTCAAAATATAATGTTCATTTCATCTTTCATAATCAAATACAAAGGAATTAATATAATTGATAATTGATATATTAACAAGAATGCTCATAAAATAATTCACAGGAAGTGTAAATTCATGTTTTTAAAACTTGAGAAGTTAAAATTTTGGTAAAAATCCAAAATTGACAGCTACAGCAATTAAACTTTTATGAAGAGAAGAAAATCTATTATGGAAGGAAAAAAAAAAATTATGAAATTTTAATGCAGAGAAAGACTGTTAGAAAACTAAAGCTCGTGTCAAGAGATTGATTTATATTCTGAGAAAAAAACAACTAGAATTTTTTTTTTTTTAATATGGTTTTACACCTCTTTGTACTGATATCATAGAGCTGGAAAAGGACAGTAGACAAGGAATGTCATGGCATTTTGAAGGAACCATCCTGGCATTCACCAGGAGTCATTTTGGGAAACACATAAAAAACAAAAGTCTGGGTGGCCAGTAGGTGATTTGAGCCTGCATCCTTCTGAATGCAATACATAACACAAACAAAATCAACTAACAGCCTCCATTGACCTAATATAGGCCTTACCTCCAGACAGCTACCCACCAGGATGAACAGTGAAAGCCTAACGGTATTCACAAATAAACTGGATCATACAGTGGTCATCATGCCAATTCCCATAAATTTAAAAACTGCTTCATGGTTAGATCTATCAGAGTCCTTCCAGAACAAAGAATGCTTCTGAGCTCTATAGCTGGAAAATAGCTTACAAACATTTCTTTCCCACCAAACATTACTCTGGTCTCAAGCTTCTATAACATTCTACAACTGAAGAACCGTCACTTTTTCATTTTGTTTCCTTTCTCTCATAATTAATGTGTATGCACACTTGTATGTGTATTTTATTGTTATTTACTGTGATTTCGAATCATAGTATATTTCAAAAGCTATCTACTGTTTACTTCAAGTCCCTTACCTGTCCGTTCCCAAACAACACCCTTCAATGATTCATACTATAGTGTTACACTAGATACACCTACATATTTTAATATTTCATTTAAATATAATGTACATGTATGAAGAATACCCAGTACATATATCATGGAGTGAGGCTGAAGGGTTTAGCTTGCAGGTATAACATTTAAAATGGTAAAGCTGTGGTAATGGCCTTGAGCAGGTAGCAATGTTTGAAGCAAGTGGCCTAGCTATTTGTATCTGACCAAAACAATAAATCCAGGATGGTATCCACATACCAGATACTGCTGCTAGAAGTATTGTGTAGGGGCTCATGTAGCAATTTTATTTTGGTCAGAAATGTCAATTTCAAGAGATGAATGGCATATCTTAATCCGCACAACAACAAGTCTGTGAAAGACTGAGTTTTTCTCACACTTAAGTAAGGGAAGCCCCAAAACTTCTGCACTGTTCAAAGATAAAGACTTTTGTCTGAAACGTTAAGCTAAGGAAATGTGCCACCCGCAAACAAACACTTAGTGTAATGAGGCCATGTGGACCTATCAGAGAGAGAGAGAGAGAGAGAGACGAATGTGGGAGGAAGATAGGATATTCTACGAAAGTCAGCATCAACAATTGACATCACCTGTAGACCTAGTCAATAATAGCAAGTGCTCATGGAACTTGTGACATATGCCAGAGTTGCAATGTGTGTACTCCAATATCAAAATTGGTTAATAGTATTACTATTTTATTATTAATGTTATGTTTACATGTTGGCATGGCTCAGGAAGGTGGGAGAAGAAAACACAAACTGACTGACAGACTGTAATGCTATGAGGATTTATGGTAGGGTAACAAAGGTGATATTGAGAGTGGAAAGCAAGAGAAGGGGGATTCTGTTTCTGACTCGAATTGAGATTCTGGCTGCTTCTGGCCAAAATTGTAGAAAATGATGGAACCTGCACAAGTAGGCTGTGTTTTGCCTTCAGTCTTATTAACAAGTAATATGCAGACTGAGAGTTTTTGTGTGGTACATTATACTGTTATATTATCTGAGTTAACTTATGCGAGTGACTACTGCTGACTGATTCAACAGAGAAGATGAACGGTAAAGATAATTTTCATCTGTTCCATTGTTAAAGTGTTTTCACTTATACTTCATTCAAGTATGATCTATAACTACAATTGCAATTTGCTTGATAAGAGGCACGCTCTATCATAGCTTGGACCCTGAGCAAAGTTGTGTGCATTTTTATTATGTTTTTGATGAGTAATCTGAGTTAATTGGTGCCCACAGGCTCAAAAACAATTAAGCTGAAATTAACCATTTGTACTTTGTTTAATATTTCTTATTGTTTTTTGTTTCTTTTTCACTGTTATGTAACTTGTGGAATTTTAAATGTTAACTTCAGTAATTTGATTCCAATTACTATTTTGATTGTTTATATTCTGTAAAGTTAAATACACCATGTGTATGGTCAAATAAATGAAACACAGTTTATAAATGATCTGGTTATGACAGTTGTAGATTGCATTAAGAATTGTAAATCATTTAGTAACCCTGCTTGCCAAAACAATTAAAATAACAAATTATCAATTTAACCTTTTACCAAATAATTGACGATGGCAAAAAGCATATACCCACCTCAATATACAGTTTACTTGCCTGGCCAGACTCAATGTTTGAAAAACAACCAATCTCACTTGCCAAGTAACTCATTTCTCTCAAAAGCATTCCAAAAACATTATGGACTGTGCTTGTCTCATTTTTAGTTTTATCTTCAACTTTTGTGGCATATCTTCAATTTGACCAAATATTAACATGTTAGCAACTAATTACAATTATGGAATAAACCAATGCATACCATGGAGAAGGGAAGATCACTTAAGTATAGCAGCCTCATTGTCGCGGGTTTGCGTATTCTAAGGTATAGGGTATAGATTCGAAGCCTTTATTCAAACTCGTCGTAGTTCCGATTCACATCCAGTTGTACCAGCGAGCCAGATCTCACGCTGCGGCAATGTTATCTTTTGTAACGAAGCACGGAGGTCTCAAGTTGAGCACATAGCAAGTCACTGCTACCCACGTGTGTAACTTAGTACATAGCTTACGACCGCATTATGCCAGTTTCTTATTGCAGGCTACGCCTCACTGAAATTTCAGCAGACTGTATACCGCAGCAGTTTCTCGACTGTGTGGGAGTGCTTACTAGAGGGAACCCACAGCATATAGAATAGCTTTGCGAAGCTTATGTCAGCCTGGAAACCACCACACTATGCAGTCCCCACTACTCGCACTATAACTCCGCCCTGACCATCTCCACTTAGTCCTAGTAAGCCAATTAACATCACCTTTTATCCCCACCAGAATCCCTAATGAGCTTTCCTGCAGACTGGGAGCCACCGCTCTAGTCAGTCCATCTCCATCTCAGGACAAGATCATCCATCCATGGACGCGCTGTTCAACACCATCACCTAACAGGTACTTAAAGCTTGCTTGATCCGTGTTCGTCTTCATAACAGTATGTCCACCGCTAGATAGGAATCTAATGCATTTGCCGACAGTCACTCATTTCGATAGGGTTTAATGTGCCTTGCCCTGTAATCAGTCTACCAATGGAATATTGTTATTATGTCAACCAATCAGTATAGCGCAACGTCAGTAATAGTTCACCAATGGAAGATCAATGAATATTAACCAATCAGCATAAAGTATTTCTAGTGACAAATCATTCCTTTGATCAATGAAGCCAATAGTGTAACATGTACGCCGATCTGTCTTCAAGTGTAATAAACCAGTAGTTATTAACATGTGTTGTTGCCATTCCTAAGAGATAAGTCACCTCTCAGTAGTTAAAGATGTATGATAATATTTATGTAAATGTTTAATGCTAGTCAGTGAGATTACGCCGTGTCTATAGTTTCTCAGTAGCTAAGGCTCAGTTACTTCCTTGGCAATATGCCTGCAGACTACCCTTTAAGGTGTAGGCAGGTGCCCAAGGCAAACAACCACAGCTTCCCTCTCCACTCTGTCGTATTAAGTGTGAAATTAAAAGGTTTCCGCTCGGCCGATCACACCCACGCGACATCATGACTGTAAACCAGAGGAACCAAAAGTGGTCGATATCGACCCGAAGCGGCCGATAAGAATCCTCCAGCAGTCGATTAATACATGGGGGTCGAAAGGGGTTCATTATTATTAAAGTGGATCAATTGAACTGTCTAGGAGAGGAAAAAAAGGAAACACTACAATTAAAATTCGAAATACGGATATGATTGACTACTGATTACCCCAGTTAAAACTTGAGTTTTGCCCTAGCCTACACCACTTTACACATGTGTGTTACATGTTAAAACAGTACAGCTGTTCTATTTGGCTGACCTTAATTCAAAATTAAATAAAGTACACAAGCATTTACAAGGGGAGCTTGGAAGATGAACTGATAGAAATAAAGTACACAAGCATTTACAAGGAGAACTAGGAAGATGAACTGATAGAAATATGTGTTGTTCTCAAAGCCAAAGCATTGTTTCAGAATTCTTGAGCAATAACAATATCACTACTAAATACATCAAGCTTAGAACAGAAGCCAAACCTGTCTTAACTGCATTCCTGACTTCAAACATGGTTGAAGCTAATTTTAGCCATGCGATGAAGTTTGAACAAAACAGAGGAACTGATTGAAACTGGAAAACCATGATGATTTGCGACTAAAACTTACCAATTTTCAATCGAATATAAATAATCTTGCTGCACTCTTCAGACACATCCATCACACTAATATCAACTATTTTAATAAAAATGTATGTTAACATATGTTTAAGGTATCCAGTAGAAGCCACCAAGTTACAGTAAGAGGTTCTTTTCATCCAATACAATTTATTTAAAATTTTCAAAGATATTTGTGTGTTTTACATTTTATAACACGTACAGTTTAAGAACTATAGGCAAATTTCCTTGTATCCATAATTTTGTTACTATTTTTTAAAATTATAATAACAGTGGATAATATCTCCATTTGCTGTTGGGAACTGTAAATTCTTTTGTTGGGTTGTAAGGGAGGTCTCCTTATTGCCTAACATCAGAATTGCCAAAAATGATTTAATGATAATAAGGCAAATATTCTATGAAAGGATCGACGTGATAAAAAGTTTGGAGACCCCTGCCGTAGATGCTAACTGGAAGCCAAAGCTAGAGGGATGATATATTAGATACTCTATAAACATAGCCAACTGTTACGGAATGTTATATAATCAATGCAGATGAGGTTTACACTGTTACAGAAAACAAGAGAACACTTCTTCATGTGCTTTACAATTCTATGTATGTTTCAAATATTCTGCTCTTTTGAGGATGAAGTCAGTTAAAACTTCTATAAATCGATAAGCTTGAAAATAAAATCAATAACTGTCAAAAGGTTAATAACAAAATATTTTAATTCAAAGATGTGAGAAGGTAAATTTTCCCCTATTATACCTGCCAGCAATATGGTATACTAGATTAAAATTTTGGAGAAAAAAACCTACAGAATATTTGTTACTACACAATAGATATTAAAGAAATAAATGCTGCAGGATAAATAATTTTTAATGAAGACAGCTGTGTGAAATACAACAAAACCATAAAATAAATGTAGTATGTGAGGAAGATATTTTAGTAACAGCATGAATGATTCCATAACCAAAATGAATTTTTTAAATAATATTATCAACCTCTCAAAGCAACAGGACTCATGCCTTACAAGCAAATCAAAATATTTAATGAACAAAAAATAAGCAAGGGCTAATGAATCAAGAATAAATAAATAGTGTAAGATGTTACTGACAGGGAGACCTGTGCTAGTAGTTCGGATATCTAAAAAGCAGAATTTCAATTTGTTATAGTTATTGCCTCCGCTTAAGCCATTGGGTAAAGAAGATCTTGAGCTTAATCACATTAAACAATGAAATACCAGATTGGACAACCAGTGACTTAAAGTGCCAGCACTATAAGTATCTTGTTTTCTTGCACAAAAAAAGATACTTTAGATCAGGCTTTATGCATTGCTGACAACATGATTATTTGAGGTGGGAGAGGATTGGAGCCAAGAAACAGGAAGGAGTTTGTCTATTTGAAAGAATCTTCTTAGCATTTGCCTGAATTAATTTCAGGAAAATATGGAAAAGCAAAATATGGATGGCCAGACTGGGATTTAAATCCACATCCTCTCAAATATCATGTCCAAGTGTTACCACTTACCCAATCAGAAACTAAAAATTGTTAAGTGACAAAAACAAAATAAAATATTTATGAGTTTGGTATACGAGATTGACATTTAACCATACCCATAATGTGGAATATTTCATTACCTTTAATGGGGATGTAACTAGGAATCTTTTGTAGTGATGCAAAGTACATTTATCAGCAGGCTCCCCATGTATTGCCATCTGGTATTTACGGAAGACTTCGTGTGCTTGTTCTGAAGTTTGCTCAAACTCTCTGCTTGGTGGTGAAGAGCGAACCAATCGAATCTATGTCAGATATCATAAACACTATTTTAAGTTGCTTAAGTCTCCATACAATTGCAAATAAATGCACAAATAACAGATATAACTGTGATGACAAATATTCTCCTCAGAAAAAATAGAAAATTAATATGAGGGCTGTCCAGAAAGTAACTTATGTTTTGAAATAAAAAACCAACCAAGCAAACAAAAAAATAAAAAAAATATCATATACCTTTGAAATGATCAACTGTAAACTATTTTTCTACGCTGATGTCACTTAAATTGAGGCACTTATAACGATGCACAAGGTATTCAATTCTGTCTCTGTAGATATCTGCTGCCTTAGATTCCAACCACTGATTTACACCGGCATGAAGTTGTATGTCATGGTCAAAGTGCTGGGTTGTGAGTGACATCTCCATTCCTGGATAAAGATGGTAATTGCTCAGCACCAGATCCAAATGTATAGTGGATGATCAAACACTTCCCATTAAAAACTACCCAAACACAGTTTGGTGCCATTAGCCATGTGTGGACTTGAGTTGTCATTAAAAACTTTACGACCCTTGTTTTTCATCACTTGCCTTATTTTCAGAATAACTTTCTGAGTTAAATGTTTCAATATGTTCAAGGAAATCAACCAGAAATACTCCCTCAGTGCTCCAAAGCACACTTGTGTCAATTTTTCTGGCTGACAACATTTGCAAACATTTTACTAGTTATCTGGGAGAACCTGTGGGCCCCCATTTTGTCTCACAATTTACATGTTTTAAACATGTCTCATCACCCGTTATGACACAATCAAGAAGTGCATTACCATCATTGTTATATGTTTCCAGGAAATTAAGTGATGCAGCAAGGTGATGTTTTTTGTTGCCTTCTGTCAAGATTTTTGGCACCCATCTTCCACAAAACATGTGATGACCAAACTTCCCCAATACAATTCCATGCAGTAAACTTCATGAAATTTGAGGTAAATATAATGAATATAACCATCGAGCAGCAATTTTCCAAATTTTATCATCGATTTTCATCACCAGTTCATCCGTCACTAGGTCCTCACCATGAACATTAGTGTGGCCATTTTTAAACTGAATGCGCCACTGACGCACTCCACCTTCACTCATTATTCCATCTCCATCCACTTCACAAAGTTGTCTATGAATTTCAATTGGTTTGATGTTTTTTTTGCCAGTAAAAACAAACTCACTGAACGCAACTCACAACTCACAGGATTTCGTATTCACAACAAATAAAGTAGAAAAATCATAGTCCACACGTTATAACAGGCTAATGAATACTGAGAGTAGAAATGTTTTGATGCCAATATGGTGGCTATATCCCCACCCATCTCAATGCTAGGAACAAACTTAAGTTACTTTCTGGATAAGCCTTATACTTCTTTGTTCAACATAATATGAAACACATCATTCTAAAATTCAGTAATGTACCTAACACAGAAGCAAATGCACAGTATTAGTGAACATATTATATTTTATTTCACCCATCCTCAACACATTCTATTTAGTTTAAAATTTAAATATAAGGAAAACTATAATGCCTGCTGTACACACTTTTAACTACACACAACTTAACATATTAAGAAACTATAATAAAACATTAAGCAAGCAGTAAACATTTAGAAGTATTAGGGTTGATAAAATATATACAAGACATTTAAAATCTAAATGAGATAATTTGATGTTCACGAATGTGATGATTGTGTATAGTTGGTATAGGCATGTTGGCATATTAAATACTACATGTGTGTTTACACAGTAATTTGTTTATTTTAATATCATGTTGAAATTCGGAAGTAGATTTGAACAATCTAATTATAATGCATACTAATTAGGTTTCCAGTAAATGAATGTAATGTAACAGCAGAAGTACTGAACATACTGAAAACACAGATCATCAATCATGCAATTTCAAAGCCTCAGGGGTACAACTGGCTTAAATTCTTTTGTGAAAGACTCATAGAAGTATCTATCTACACCAACAATGAGTATCATGTAACTGATAACTTTTGCAAATTCATGGTTTTATCCATGAAGGTATAAGAATAGCTGCTTGTAAAATTACTGTAGCAACTGAATTTACAGAAGTGTGCAGAAAATCATTAAAAAGATCTTACATTTATGCAAAACTAATTCAAGGCAGATACCAGGAAAATTCAATGTGAAACTTAAGGTTGTATTTATGTGATGAAATTAGTCAGAAGCTTTCAGAGTGTTCTACAACACAAATAGACATTTTTCATGCACATCCACACATGTGATGAAACATGAGTACATTACTATATTCCTGAAATGAAAGGGGTTGGGGGAGGGGGGAGGGGTGAAGAAGAAAACCCATTCATCTGTTGGCAAGGGTAGAAGGGTAGTGTTATGGACTCTTTGCTTGAATGATAAAATCAACATTGCATAATACAAGTATTGGATTTGTAGGCATGATTAGTGTTTTCTAATGATCCATTGTTGTTGTTATTTGGGTTTAGGACACATCAAAGTTGAGGTCATTGCTGCCATAACAAATAAAACAGACTAAATTACTGTCTGTATGACCTATTATAAACTGTTCAGCAACTGTACAAACAGCAAAACAAGGTAAAACAATAAAATATCTGGCTGCAAAGAGGACAAAAAGGATAACATTCTCAAAACAATGTCTGGTTGAATGTGAAAGAGCCAACAAGATTTAAAAAACATTAAAAAATAAAATGTCTGGTTGGCTATACAGTGGTCAACCATATGTAAAAGTGGATTTAAAACAAAAATAGGATTAAAATACTAAAACTCCAATGCATGAAATATAGATAGATGGCAGTATAGTGACCACCCATCAAACTTAAAAATTATGCTGACATGCCGAAGATTGTAGGGACAAGACCAGCTAGCACACAGAAATGTGAAATCTTAGCCAAACTGCCAATACTGACATTTAAAACAAAAACAGATCACTGGCTATGGCAAGGTCTAACTTTGGGACCATAGCAATTTCAATTCTCAACTTGTTAGTGGCTAATTTCACAGCTTCATTTGTTGCCTCATTCTCACATTGCCAGGAACCCAGCAGAATACAACCTCCTTTCCATAGGAATGTAGGGATTGCAGTTCCTGAACTGGAAAACTCTGCTGTGTACACATTTTCTAGAGCCAGAACTCAGCTGAGGGCATCACAACATATGATCATGTAACGAATTACAAGCTTAGCACTCCAGAGTATCTATGCTACACCTAACTTCCACCTTGTATGTATAAGTTGTTTGAGGGAACACTACAGAGCAACATACTTTTTAAGCTTGCTTAAACCCATTGGCACATACTGGAGTAAAAGTTTGTCACTGATTTAAAATATCACTAAAAACATTAATATAAATATTTTTAGTGGTAAAAAACTCTTTGTATTATGACAGGACCGAAATAAATAGAGGATTCTTTAAAAGCCACAAATTGATTTACTCTAAACCTGGAGGCAACTCATAGTTATAATCTTCGAAAATGGTCTCTGTGTAGTGGAGCAATAATGGTTTAAGTAGAGGCAATCAAATATTTGATTCATCACTATGTCGTAAACAGGACTACCAAGTGTTGAAGCTATGTGCACGAAGTGTCACACTATGAAATGATTCAGCTTGGTAACAAACAGCAGCTCACCAGCCTCAGCACAAATTCTGGGAATAGGGCTCATACAAAAGGCACCCATAGCAAACTGAATTTCTCCATGGTGACACTGTCCAACATCCAGAGGTAGCTGACCAAACCGTATACAACACACCCATACTCTAGCTACGACTGTATATGAGGGAGTAACCAAAATAAACCAAACTGATATTGCAGAGGACGGAATTTGTGTAGTGTCAGTTTTTGCCACTTGGAGCATGTATGTATGTCTTCTATCCCCAAGTCAGTATATCAGTTGTCATCACAAGAGAAGGTTGTGTTTGGATGGTGTTAATTTTTTGTGATTGCTGTTTTGTGTATTCATCATTTTTGCAATGGCTGATTCTTGCAGTTGTTAAGTGTTAAGTTTAGCTTCCAGTTCGAAAAAACTGGCACAGAAACTTGGAATGTTGCAAACGGCCTACAAGAACGATGTTATGGGAAAAACCCAGGTGTTTGAGCGATTTTTCCGTTTCAAAAAGAGGTGAAATGTCAACTGTTGATCAGCCTTGTTCTGGACGGCCTTAAACAGCACAAACTAATGAAAAAGTCAGAAAAATATGTGAAACTGCCCTACTAGATCGATAACATACAATTGAAGAAGTAGTGGAGCTGTCTGGAATGACTTGGAGCAGAGTTAGTGCATTTTAAGTAAAGATTTTGGTATGAGAAGGCTAGCTGGAAAATTTGAGCCTTCACTGCTAACTGCACAGCAAACACAAGATCACTTTGTAGCATGCTGTGCTTTGAAGGAAGAGTGCCAAGATGATCCAAACTTTATCTTCAAGGCCATCATTGTGGTGCTACAGTTATGACCCTGAAAAGAAGCAACAGTCAAGCTAATGGCAGACTCTGAGCTCACCTTATGCCAAAAAAGCAAGACAAGTGAAATCAAACATCAGGACAATGTTGATTTGTTACTTCAATGTGTGAGGGGTTTTGCATTCAGAGTCTGTTCCACAAGGTGAGACAGTTAACCAGACCTTTTACCTAGATAATTTGAAAAGGCTGTGCAACAGAAAATTTGTGGTGGTCAGGTGACTGGTTTTTCTATCACACCCCTCTCTGTGCACCAATTTATGTCAAAAAAACACCTTGACCCCTCTGCTTCACCTCCCTCCCCCTCCCTATTCCTCAGACCTTGACCACTGCAACTTTTCTTTTTTTCTCTCAAAAATGTTTATCCAATGTAGATAAGGTGAAGAAAAAATGATGGAAATACTGTCAAGCTCTCTGAAAAAAAAGTATAAAAAAATGTTTTTAGCAACTGAATAAAAGATTGGACAAGTGTATCAGTTTCAATGGAGGAAAAAATAAAAAAATAAAGTTGGACATACATTGCTACAAACGTCCATTTTGCTGGACGTCTGAGTAGCAACACTTTCTTTCCTGATGGAAGGCATCATCTTAGCAAAGCTAATAGAGAAAACTGGAGGGGCAGGTGCCTTAATCCGCGACTTGGCCTCACCGTAAGATGTTCGCACTATGGTTCTTATCGCCTGCATCTCCTGATATATACTTGACACTTCCTGCTCCAGGATGGATGCAATCCAGAGCAATTGATGCACACTTGACAGGTTGGCTTTTACTTGCATCATGCCATTATATGTCCAAATTTCTGACGCTGGAAGCACCTCACTGGATCAAGAACATTAGGCATACATCCAAATTGATGAAAACTGCTTTTATTCTCATCGATGACTTTGGATCGCCAAATGTCAGGATGAAGATGGCAGTCTTTTCATTATTGCTATTCACCATCCATATACTCTGATGAACCTGAACTGTGTTCTCTACTTCCCTATCATTAGAGAGTTCCTCAGTCTCTAAGTTCACTACAATTTAGAACATTGCGTTCACAAATTATGGCAAACTTCTCACAGTTAAAAACTACGGGTGAAGATTCCAGCAGAAGCATCCTGTTATGGAAGCTTTCTCACTGATTTTAAGAGCCCTTCTAACCCTTTACACCTGACGAAAAGTAAAAGGGAGACACCTTCTCAAAGGTTCCCTCCTTTCTTTACATGACAATGAAAGCATTCTCCAGAGCAAAAGCTTTCCTGATACAATCATCCATCACTAAAGTGAGATGGTAACAATCCAAGTCCTTGTTTTTGTGGAAGATTCCTGTGGTCCTCCTAAGTCACAATAGGGGTTTTTATTTATGGGTTTTGGTTTTTTGGTCCCACACATCCAATGTAAAGGACACTGAGCAACAAGGAACCCATGTATCATGCTGCCAACTCTATTACAACTGGGGAGCAGCAGGTCCCCTGGAGGTTGCACACTGGGAAGTGGTTTGACACACCACCCACCCACCTCCTCAACAAGTTTCACACTATGGAGGTGGGGGGGGGGAGGGTTGTGTGTGTGTGTGTGTGTGTATGGTTTTATTTAAATTTTATTTTATTTTAATATAGAGGTTTGTACTGTCTTCACAATCCGGGCAATGAAGCCAAAGTCCATGCTCTCTAAGACAAACAATGTTTTACGTCATGCCCAACAGCAGTT
This sequence comes from Vandiemenella viatica, assembly GCA_031002005.1. Taxonomy (NCBI): domain Eukaryota; kingdom Metazoa; phylum Arthropoda; class Insecta; order Orthoptera; family Morabidae; genus Vandiemenella; species Vandiemenella viatica. The sequence goes on from JARYHS010008074.1 coordinate 382,626,625, forward strand.
TCTGGAGTGTACGGTGTGGGAAAGTTTGAAGGTTGGGTAGCATGAGTGCACCAGACATGTAACTAGAATTTGCTTAATGAGGTCTAATGATCCTAAAGCTGAAAGATTCCTTCCTATTTACAGATGTCTGCTTCTGAAAGACCATTCTTGGGAATATATTGCTGCTACTACGAAAATCAAATTGAGAGAACAAGGAATGACTTTGGATCATCCCTATATTGTCTGATCTGTCATCATGTAACTATCAATGATTACGCACCTCAAAAAAGATTTTGTTATAATTTTTGAAAAGAAAAAGATGTACACAACGTGATGCAAAACTGAAGGTCTGAATTTTTTAATTTTCTGGTCTGTATAACTCCAACTGTCACAATTTTTTGTTGCTGTGTTGATACACCTGTCCATAATATATGTTGATGTAGGTAGTCATATTGAATCTTTTACCCACTGTTGGCTGTTGAAATACTAACACGATTTTATAGTTGTGGGAAAAAAGGATACAAAGATTTGAATGAAATTCTGCTTTAAGAAGGAAAAGTCCAGCCCCACACTGGAAATGACAAATGTCGTTATTGCTCTTTGGATAAAACAAGTGTTTTCAAGTGGTGCAACCGTTTGAAAGAGGACAGTGAAGAAAATGAAGCTTACAAGTGTTTTGCCATTCCTGCACATCAACAACTGATGAAAATGTTGAAAAAGTAAAGAAAATGACTACAGACAATAAATGACTCATTATATGAGAAGTTGCGAACAATAAAGGTTTATCATTTAGCTGATACTAAGCCATTTTTTCACATTCTTTGGGTACAACACTTGTAACAGCAGAATTTGTTCCAAAACTGGTAAATTTTTGCTCAAAATTTGAACTGACTGAACACTGTTCAGGAGTCAATAACCAAAAACTGCTTAAATCGTTAATAACTGGTAATAAAACACAGGGGTACAGATATGTCATCAAAGATAAGCCCCAATAAGCCCAATGTAAGCTGTCGGAAGAACCAAGATGTGACATGATAAAATATTTCATAAGAAAATTATGTTTTTGTTCCTTGAGTGTAGACAAAAATCGATATATTTATTCTTAAAGAAAACAAGTGTAGGTTGCTATGGAGATGAGAAATAAAGAAACACTTAGAGGTTAATGACACAGAGACAGATCGGTTGCTTTTAAAACACTCATTGCTGAAGGACCTTGTATCAGATAATACAGAAGTTCGATGTAGTTCCTAAAGGTACACCAATTTTGTATAATAAACTGAAAATTGTTGAAAACGAAAGGATTGGATTCTTTATAATTATAATCAGCTCACAAAATATGCAGTTATATCATAAAGATGGTAAAAAACACTTCATGCTCAATCAAGGCTTAGCTCGCAGTATTCTTAGATTTCAATAACATAGTGCTTCACGAGTTCTTGCCACCAGGTTATATGGTCAACAAAGAGTAATTTATGGAAGTTATACACCATCTGTATGAAGAAATTTGAAGAATGCTCAGATTTTTGGCAAAACAATTCATGCCAGTTACACTGTAATAATGTACCTGCTTACATTTCATGGCTTATTTGTGAATTTTATTGTCAAAAACATAATCATCATGATGTTTCAAACTCTATATTTACTGGACATGGTCCCCAGTGACTTCTTCCTAATCCAAGAACTGAAAAGAACCATAAAAGGATGACATTTTGCCAACACTGAAGAGAAAGAAGCAGAATTATTAAAGGAGCTTAAAGCCGTACTGCAAACTGAGTGAAAAGTGTTTTGGAGATTGGAAAAAGCACTGAGTAAGTGTATTATATCTGAAGGGAACAAAATTAATATCAATGAATAAGCTCGGATTATGTTGTTGTTGAGAAAAAACAAATTTAACATTTTTTGAAGACATCCATGTCCAATCAGTTTTTATGAATAAGAAGTTAAAAAACTGCCAGCATGGTGGAAAAAAATTTGTACACAGTAGCCTATATAGATTATTTTTGTTTTGCCATATAACCACCCAATGAAGAATTTCTTAAAAGCCACACTAATAACCTACTGACACTGATACAAGACAATGAGAATTGTACACAAAATAATTAAAATATTATATTACTCATCACCATAATGGAACATGACACAATGCTATACAGGAAATATGTATCTGAACATGAGTAGAATAATCAAATTCATCACTTACCAAAGCTCAGAACAGAAGGATTGCAGCAACAAAAACTAAGATAAACAACCAAACACTATTGTTAAGCTTCTATATGGAAACAGCAGCCAAAGGTAAGTCATAAATATTTTGTAAACTGATTAAGAGCTCATGTAAAACATTATACTTGTAGTGTTTATTTTATTGTGTGTTACTGCAACACTCCTTCCTTCAACCATCTTTATAAGATAATCTCAATTTCTTTATCCTTATTTATATATAGTTGATCAGATGAAAATTCTATGGCTGAAATATTTTTTCTTGTTTAAAAAAAAAAAAACTTTCCCTCAAACTGCACCACTGAGATTTGAAGAAATCTGACAGTAAACAGTATAATTTACCAAATAATTTATCAAAAATGCTGAAAGAATTTAAAGTTGGAAATTGTGGATGGCAAAAGGGGGTGGGTACAGCATCAGGAGGAAACAGGTGTGTAGAGAAATTGACATTGGAACATGTGCTCCATGAAAATTAAATAGTTATTTTCATTATGAGATTAAGAAAAGGTAAACTAAAGCAGCAAGTCCCACTTTACTTTGGTTCCAACTAGTAGCTACATTCTGAAAGTCAGAATTATAATTCAATTCTAAAAGCCCAGGATTTTGTTTGAGGTGAAATGATCACTAATCATAATGCCTGAAATTTGTAATGGAACATAAAGATTTTTGAAGTAGGCTAAAAACTTTCAGTTATCAAACTGAAGTGTAATTAGCCTTCAAAATAAATTTTTAATGGACATTCAAATCTACTACCAAGTATTATTAGTGTTAGATATTTATTGAGGGTGCATTTTTAAATTGTAATTCATAATTTGTTTATGCATATTTACTACTGGTTTTGTCACCAATGTATGTCAGCACACAAGTACAAAATTCATTAATGTGCACCTGAAGGATACAAACAATTAAATAATCACCTACCAACAAATTTTCAACCTAATGAACATGATGAAATCTCTAGCTGATGAAGGTTTCAAACCTAAGAATTTTGTTTTCAGTCCCACATGTTTACTTACAATGTAAATCATACACGATCACACAGTCAAGTATTAAGTAATCATTTCTTTCTCTGTCTTTATATTTTTAATTATTGTTTGTTTTATAAGGCAAACTGAAGAACACAATGTCTTTCTCAGCTTAAAATGAATATGGGGGAATTTAACGTGAACAATCAAACTAAAGAAATGGCTTTAGGCAATATAAATTACAAGGAAAGGAAAAATGATTCATCACTCACCAAAGTTGAAGGCAGCGACAGGTGAAGAGCATATATAATGAACATAAGAATACACAATATTTCTGTTTTACATCTTATTCATGCTAAAGAAAATAAGTCATGTGGTTGGGGATGAGGGGGGGGGGGGGCGATGTGTGTGTGCACATGCTGAGGTTTCCTATATGTTCACAATGTTCCCAGGCATCTTCTATAAATAGCAGGGCTAGGCTCTTCTCCTCTCTCCCCCCCCTCCCCCCCCCCCAGTATTTGAAAATCTATTAGATCATGACAACGCTACTTTGCGGTGCAATCTGGGCACGAAGATGCCCGGGCAGGCCCGCTGAACTTTAAGGCTAGCGTGTGGCGAAATTAGCATACCTCATGTGACTGTAAATTCAGTTAGGGGTCGCGAGGTTGGTCTGTCTTGAATGTGTTAATCATACCTGCAATTAAAATTCTTTGGTTACTATTTAAGATGCCATAAGTTTGTGACTTTATAAATTTTGGAAGAATATATTGTTTACCAGTTCCAATAGCAACAGTGGCTTTTAATGACTACATTCCTTTCCTACGTTGGGGTTAGATCAATTTAGATGGTGACTGAGTTTCAGTAAAGTATGAACTGTATATCCAAAGGCAACAGCACATGGTTGGAGTTAAGGCTGAACTGTTTATTAATGAACGTTTATGTCTTATACTCTTCCGAGATGCCTGACAGTATCTTTGAACTTTTTATTCACCTCTACGTTGGAAAAATGTTTTCCTATCAGTCAATTTTCATTCGAGGGAATAAAAAGAAGTCACAGGGGGAAGGTCTGGTGAATAGGAGGTTGGGGCCAGGGTCATGGCATTTTATGACAAAAATTGACACACAGACAGGGCTGTGTGAGCAGTGTAACACTGTCATTAATACCCCATTCATTTATTATTATTATTAATATTAATTTATAAATAACAAATGATAGTGAAAATGACTCTTCACTCAACAATGTTAAAGGCTGTGACAAGTGAAACATATATGAAACAAACAAAAACATATACAATATTTTGGTTTTACACCTTTTTAATATTCTAGGGCCTGAGTCATATGGTTCGGTATGTGGTAAACTTCAGCAAATATATTCTCACTTGTTAAAATTAAAGGTCATTGTACTGAACTTGATCTTATACAATTTTTCTCGATATGTCACGCAGTGTTTGCTTGATGTGAAACATGGATACAAAATTACCATTATCAGGAGAAAACAGATATCATTAAAATCATTTAAAGACTTCAGGATTATTAATGCTGTTAATCTAAGCGGCCAAAGAGGAATGTCAGATATATGAATACAATCATGAAACAAATTATTATTTTTCAAATGATCAGTTTTGTTTCTTATAACTGAAAATTGCAACTGTCACATGAAGAGATGTAATTAGATATCACTATCAAATGTTGTAAGTGATAATGTTCTGGTCTTGCATCCGGTATGATGTGGATTTGAATCTCCATCCAGTCATCCAGATTTGAGTTTTTCATGATTTCTCAAAATCACTTCATGTGAATGCTAGGATATCTCCTTCAAAAGACCATGGTCGAAACACTTCCATTTCCTTGCCCCCAGCCCTTTCTCACCTCTAATGACCTCAATAAGGCAAAAAAAACCATAAAAAATTGTATCATTAGCTGTAGCAACTGTATCTTAGTGGCATGGCATTAATACATTTGTTTCAGGGGTAAAACTATATGAACCAGCACTACAAACGGACTGGCTAATTGTGGATGGACAAATTCCAAAATAGAACATAATCCACAATTTCTGGTAAATTTTTTGATGAATCATGTTATTTTCTAACTTACTTACTGCCCCTTAATGCAACTTACTTTTTAGAAATAATTTAGACAAATCTTATCTATATATCTATAAATGAGAAAATGAGAAAATTCGGATGTGTGTTTGGATGTACTTCTGGAATCAATCACGCCTTAATCACCCAACATATTTAAATGAAATTTGGCATGAAGTCAGTTAATTGTGTGCGAAGTGATATAGGATAGATGTTATCTAGCAAAAACGCATAGTTCTTTTAGAAATTACCATTAATATCAATTCACAAACAACAAAGAGTTTCCTACTTCGTAGACAGCCGTACAAGGTTTACTCCTTGCTTTTTACGTAAATTGCAAACTCTACTATTCAGAAATAAAACCAAAAACCTTCTTACATATGCAAGTTTGTGTTTAGTTTAAAAGCCATAAAACCGATGCATTTGACAAATAATAGTTTAGAAGAAGGAAAGATAAATCTGTACTTAACCTTAAATTAAAAAGAAAGGTAGGTACTGTTGTTAAGTTCGCAAAGAGATTTTTTCATTTGCGTACATAAAATAGTATGACATCTCAAATATTACACCACAATTTTGATCGTAATATATGCGTCATACAAAATGTGAAAAAACAGAGACTGGAAAAAAAAAAAAAGTAAAATGCTATGAGTATACCAGCATGAAAGTCAATTTACTAGAAGTGTAAAATGCCGGTGCCCGAAAGATTGTATTTATAAAATTGTTATGGATTCCATTCTTTCTCGGTTTAATTTATTTCCTTGTGTGTCTTCTTTTTTCCCACTATACAGTCTCAAATTATTTTTGCCAAAATTTAAAACTTAACTAACCCTTTTTTGTTCAAATTTTTTGTGTAATCAGCACAAACAGTAGACTACGGTTCACGAAACAGTGTTTTTTACTTACTGTTCAATTTCTACAAATATCTAATTAATCCTTCACTTAAAACGAATATATTCAATGGCCTAACGTAGAAATGTATTGTTTCATGAAGCAATATTGGAAGTCGTTTACAACGCGATACACCTCATTTGCACGGAGCTTATGAAAGCTGTTTATTTATTACTAATAATAACTAAATAACTTCTGCCTTATGCTGTAACAAAAACATTCTGGTCCAGGCAGCATTTCAACTTAACCACTATCTCTGCTAATATTGCAGCTTTAAAATCAAACGATATGAACTCCCCCCCCCCCCCCCAACACATTAAACGCATTGGAACTACGTTTCGAGTAATAACAGAATTTTCTATATCAAGATTCCTAAATAGTGTAGCATAAATTACCATCACATTTAATTTCATTATACACCTTACTAAATCACGAGCAGTAACAGTCACTTTATTGCGATGTAAACTTAACCAGGAATATTAATGAAAGTTGTCTTAGAGTTGTAGAGAATTATGGACTTTCCTTTGTACACTGTAAGTTATAAACATTTTAGAATAAATTTTCTAATTACGTTACTGCAATAATGAATGTAGTTTCAGATGTATTCAGTATTTATTTTCCTGCGATCTGAAATAATAATTCACGTTACTAATGTATTAATGCGCGAGTGATAGAAGCTTTGATTTTCTAGCGGTATTATTAGCGGAGTTTGTGACTTGGTTGAAATGCAGCCTGGGCCAAAATGAGAACTGAAACATGTATCGCTTTATAATGATATTGTATCAAAAGATATATAATAAGCTTGGATGACTTAGCAGAACACGCAGCATTGCTCGAAGTAAATTTTTGAAATTTATAAATGATTTATTCAGATAGTGGAGTGTCAGACAAGCAGAGTGGTGATTTGCCGGTAGACATTCAATTCTGTTTGCAGATTGAGAAACCTATTATGAATAAAGAATCAATTACTACTTTAACATTGAAATTTATATTTCAGAGCAGAATTAATGGATCGAAACGAAGGAACTATAGTATACTGATCTACATGCAGTCAACTCTTTTCACAGATAGAGAAACGAACATTAACACTGATCATTATGAATAAAAGAATCAATTACCACTATAATACCTAAATTTCTGTTTTAAAGTAAAATTAATTGATGGAACCCACATATCTTCAAAACAAAATCAATATTCAAAGAGCAAATTAAGTTCACTTAAAAAAGAAAAAAAAAAGATTAGTAATTTTCAGACATTCAGGGCAAACCAAAATATACATTTTTAGTTTAACGAGATGAACGTCCTTAGGCCACTTATGGTATTTATTTGCTCTTTGAATGTCGGTAATTTTTTTGGATGTTTAGTCGCTTCCATCATATTTTCACGTTTTCAGTTTCCATTAATTAAAACTATATTAATTTTAATTCGCAAGTCTTGAAATTAGTAATTTTAAGAGATGCCGGGTAAACGAAAATCAAATTTTTCAATGAAATGTAAGAAAACTACGGCTGTGAAAATAGCCAAAACCCAGGAACAAATCCTCTAGCTGAGCTGCACAGGGTTGAGCACTTAGCACGTATTGCGGCTTCTGGGGATGCTGAATTGCCGGTGCAGTCACAAGTTGGGCGACGACACCAAACTGAACACTTGGTGTCTGGACGATCACACCGGGAAAAACGCGAGCTCGGTGCAAAGAGCAAGCGGAATGGAAATCGATCTCAAGAGCTTCTGAAAACACCGAAGCAAGCAAAAAGACGGTGACAACAATACGCCGCATATTTGACATTGCAACGAGTTGCTGAAACACCTGGACAAACGCGAGCCATTACTAACATTTTACCGAGCATTTAACTAAATATTATCAATGACAAAAACTGGTTATGTGAGAGGACAATACATGCCCGAAAAATGATTCTGGAGCTAAAAAAAATATTAGAGGATATAGTCGGGGAAGTGACAAACACACTTCCACCGATACAGTAATGTTAACTGACGATGCTGCTACCTACCCCGTCGAATTTTTCAAACTCTTTCGAGTTATCTGGGGAAACATTGTGATGGCGACAATTCTTACAGGTGAATCTAAAGGGGAAAGCCGTTATAATTCCGCGTATCCCAATTATTCCCAGTAATATTCCCTTTCAATTTAAAACATTACAGTTCCAATTAAAAAACTGAATTTTCAATGTCAATTAAAAAATCGCAGGGTCAAGCGTTGAAATTGGTGGGAATACACATGGATACTCTGATTTTCCTTTGGTCAACTATATGTTGCGAAAAATTTACATGTTTTTTCAGAAAATAACAAGTCATACATTATTGTATATACCGATGTATTAAATTGAAAATACTCCTAACATAAAGAATATTTTTATTATGTTTTAAAAGTTCGATGAAGTTGTTTGGAACAAATAAATTTTTGTTATTTTATTGCAATATTTATTACTACTATTACCAATAAAAATAGTTCTAAAATAAATTGTATGGTTGTATTGACCTGGTGGCAAGGCTTCATTACGTCTACGCAATCAGCCCCTTTTGTAGCCGTTTAACCCATAAGTACCCAACCTTTTTTGACCTACCGCCCCCTTTTCGAAAAAAAATTACTCACCGCCCCCCTGTTTGAAAAAAAAAAAAACAACACCGAAGTCTTCTGTTGTAATCAACGTTGTGTAATCCACAGCGCTTCAATTTAAGTGGCTTGTTGCCCACTTCTTCAAACAGTGATTTGATGGCACCCCTCTTAGGTGAATTGGGCTATATTAAATATTGGTAAAAACAAGGACAGATTTTTAAAATTACTTTATTAAAGAATATTAACAATATTATTGCCTTGTACAAAATTTTATTAAAAACATATATTGAAAATTATCGTAAAATTATCAGTGAGAGGTCTGAGCTTGATGTAATGATACAAATTTGCTACATTTGGTGCTATATTTGTTAGCAGGAGTCTTAAATCGCCGCGTTCCGCTACTGGAAATCTGTTTCTTTTCTTTGTTAGTAAATTGCTTCCTACACTAAATCCACTTTCGGCTAAATATGACCACAGGAATGCAATAAAAAAAACTTTATTGTTGCAGCCCACAAAGCCGGATATAAATCTGGAATTTGACTCTGTAGCCAAAATTCTTGATATCCATTTTTTAATTTCAGTTTTAAATCTTCATTTTTTGACAGTTCTGTCAAATCTTCCTGTAGCGATAAATCTGCTGTTTGTAGGTTTGAGAAAGGTTCTAATACCCAATCTGGAATGGTCATGTTAATAATTTCCTGAAATCTGTTTTTAAAATGTTTTTAAGTGCTTCCAATTCCCTAAATAGAAAATTAAAAAATTAAAAAATAAAACTTATTTTAAAAAAAAGTCAGATAGCCTAAGGGCGTTTTCACACACACCGGCAAAACCGGAGCCGGCGCCGGCCTTATAGCACCAAGTTCAATAAGTTTTTTGCTTTGGCGGAAGAAATAGGCATCCACCATTCAAAAAATTACTTTAATAGATTATTATATCGCAGAACGAAATATAGTAAATATTTCATTAACATACAGTACTGGATACATCCTGTGTTGACTCAAATACAAAATGAGGCCTAGAAAAATAGTGAAATAAATTAGGTACACAAATATTCTGCTATATTTTTGTTTCATTGAAAAATTTTGACCAATTACGAAATCAACTGAATTTTTTATATATTATACAATAGCTACGACTGCGATTGAAATCTATAAATTTCTTTTATTGATTTTTAAGGATCTCGTTAAAGGAGCAAACTTTACTGACTTACATGAGACTTACAGATTGGGAATAAGCACAAATAAAGTAAAACGTAGGCATGGAAAGAGATGTATACATTTCTGAAAGAATATTTCGAAATGAAAAGAAACCAATTGAAAAATGATAAATTACATATTTATCATTAGCATTAACAAACATTATAATTAACTTTACTTAAAATTGTTAGTCTGGTTGTGCTATTATTTGTGGTATGATCACAAAGATACTTTGTCAGTATCGAAGGCGCGTTGCCGTGACAAATTAACAAATATGACATCGTTTGTACCGGAAACAGACGCCACATATCGATTTTAGGTGCCTTAGCGCCTCCCATAGTATATGTTGTAAACGGTATGATGGTTTGTTCAGTTTGCAATTAAAGCCCATTTATTATTGATGAGCGTAAATTCGACACCCTTCTCGATTTAAGGAACACCTACCTTTGACAGAGAGGCCAACCATAATAGAAATATTATTCCCGTTTACACTTATTTATTTCATTGTGATAACATTTCCATATTCACGTTCAGTACAAAGTAAAGCAAACTTACATTAACTGAGAGTTAAAGTACTTCCAGAAGCTGCTATTTCGCTAACAAGATACGCACACACTACATACAGAAACTGTTCACCTTCGACAGAAGAGATATCACCGAACCCGTGGACACGTTCAGTTAACCTGACAGTGTTGCTGATTTTCTGGATCACAGTATTTTCTTAAATTTGAATTTCATACAATTTCATGTCAACCACAGGTACACCGTCAACTCATAGGTATTCTTACCCTTTGTAAAAACCTCGAAATGTCAAAAATGATATGATTCTTAACCCTCCTTACAATGTGTGATAAATGATGTTGATAATAATAGGAATAGTAGCAGTGATCAGTACAGAATGGAATGGAGCACATGATACAAAAATTAAAAAAAGATTAAAACTTAGTTGAAATTTCACAGCACATTCCTCAGTCATATCGATCAGTAAATAGAATAATAAGCAAATAATAATAACGAATATGTGCTAACCGCTGTGGCAGATAGATATTCCAAAATAAATAATCTTCACTAAGTAGGTCCACGTAAGCTAATTATAAAAAGGCACAGGTTTCAAATTTGAAGAGATATTTCAGGGAACAATTCAACAAATGGAAGGAAGACACAAGTACAGTAGAGTCAAGATGGAAAGAGTTCAAGGAGATAATAACAATGGGGGAAGAGAAATTTATTCCAAGGCAGAAAAAAAGAGAAGTAGAGAACCTGTGTACTATAATAGGGAAGTGGGGAGGTTAAAGAGGTTGGTAAGAAGAGAACATAACAGAGTTAGGAGACAGCAGGGTAGTAAGGAATATTTAAAACAACTAAACAAGCAAAGAAAGTGGCTAAAGATGGGTTTATGAAGAGTATTGTCACTGCAGGAGGACCACTGACTGATGCATCTAGAAATTTCTATGGCTGTATCAGGAAACTGATGGGAAGGGAGGGTGTAGAGACGCTTATAGATAAGGATGGAGAAGAAGTTACTGAGGATTTGAAAAGACAGAGATTTTAAGTAACTGGTTTAGTGAAAGCATTAGGGACAATAAATCAGAAACGGGAGGGTCTCTTTCGGAGAACAAGTTTAACAACACAATTAGAAATGAAGATAGTAAAAAATTTGAAATTCATCCTGAGGAAATCATGAAGGAAATAAGAAAGCTGAAAAAACATAAAGGGGCTGGTGTAGATAATATTACTACAGATATCTTAAAGATAGCCAGATGTGACATTACACCTTATCTTGAAATATTATTTAAATTGAGTCTGGATACTTGCTGCTTACCACAGGACTGGACAAGTGCAATAGTAGTACCGGTACATAAAGGACGGGTGGGAAATAGAGTCGAAAATTACAGGCCAATCAGTTTGACTTCAGTGGTTGGTAAATTAATCGAGAGATTGATATGCAACCACATCAGAAATATATGTGAGGAACGTAAGTGGTTTTCAAGCAGGCAACATGGGTTTAGGCAAGGATATTCATGCGAATCTCAGTTGGTGGGATATATGCAAGATATTTCAGATGAAATGGACAAGGGGACAAAATTGATAGTGTAGCACTAGATCTGTCATTGGCGTTTGATAGAGTGAGCCATAAAATTGCAGTAAATAGGGTAAAAACTATTGGAGTGGATGAAAATGATTTGCTGGGTAGAAGAATTTTTAAAAGGTAGAGAACAGAAAGTTAGGGTAGGCAATGTAGTATGAAAAGAAGTGGAAGTAAAAATGGGAATGCCGCAGGGTAGTGTATTGGGACCATTGCTATTCATTATTCTGATGAATAATTGTGTTGATTGTTTACTATCTGAAATTAGATTGTTTTCAGATGACATAGTGCTATATAAAAGAATCAAAACGATAGGAGGATTGTAAACAGTTGCAGGGTGATCTGGATAAGATATCTAGTTGGGTTGGTAAACATGGGATGAAGATAAATGCAAAGAAGAGCCAGCTTATTAGATACACAAATAAAAAACAAAAGGTTGATTTTGAATATCAAGTGGGGAAAGAATTGCTTGCTGAAGACTTAAAATGCAAATATCTTGGCAATACATTTGATAACAAGCTTAAGTGGGTAGGACACTTTGGACCAGTGGTAGGAAAAGGTTTCAAAATTCTGCACTTGTTGGACAGAGTGATGGGGTATGTACGAGAGAAGTGAGGGAGTTGGGTTACAAAACTTGGTCAGAACAATGCTCGAATATGGTAGTGTAGTATGGGACCTTCACTTTACGTATCAAATACAGGAGTTGGAGAGGGTGCAAAAAAGGGCTTCTAGATTTGTTTCTGGAAATTATCGCAGAATGCAATCAGTGACGGATATGATAAAGGAGCTGGAATGGGATTCATTACAAGACAGGAGGAGAATGAGGAGGGTCATGGGAGTGTACAGGGCATATACTGGCGATGAGGCATGTAAAGATATTGCAATAGGTATGAAAAGTAGTGCATGGAAGGAAAAATATGACCATGACGCCAAGCTGGCACTCGATTTCAGGCACAAGGGTGTGGGAAGATTTTTTCTTTTCGGTAAGGGTGTCAGGGATTGGAATGAGTTACCAAGAGAAATGATGAATAATTAACTGAAAACGTTGAAAGAATTTAAAGATAAAATTTGTGGAGGGCAAATATAGGTGGGTGCAGGATAGGGGGAAGATGGAGGTGTAGGGAAATTTCCACCGGAGCCTGTGCTACATTGCAATTAAATTAAATTAAATTAGATACCGTACAGGTTCACAGTCACTCTGTCTGTAGGCACTATCGAACAATCGAACACTGACCAGTGTAAATGTATCATCGTTGATCGAGCCGGACATAAACATACTAACAATAGTGATCCCTGTGGTGCACAGCGCTTGCTGTGACTCATTCACAAACTATTGAAGCAGGTGTTAGGAGCAAATATATTGGAAGTATTGTGCACTAATACCAACTTTTGGTGCACAGCGCTTGCTGCAACTCATTCATGAACCATTGAAGCAGGTGTTCGCAACAAAGATATAATGTACTAATACAAACTTTTAATCCCCACTGATCTTGCTTAAAGGACGTTTGGAATTACTTCCTGAAACATTTGTTCAATGTTTTTTTTTTTTTTATTGGTTTTATTGGCACATCCTTGCCAGTGTTGGCTTGGGGGGCGCTGGCTGGATGTCAACGCCCCCCAAATTTGCCTTTGTTCACAAACACCCCCTTCGAGCTCTCTAACGCCCACCGGGGGGCGGTAGAGCCCACGTTGGGAACCACTGGTTTAACCTAACGTAGTAATCCTACTGGGCATAGATGACCTACAGTTCAATGTGGAATCAGAACCACGTGAGCATTCTGGCGTAATTCACATCACACAACAACCTGTGCCAGAGGTGAAGATCGAGCTAAGGACCTATGAATATCCTCTCCGAGACTGGGATTCAAGCTGGGAACTTTTCCATTTCCAGTTGGACGCCCTAACCACTGAGCGACCAGACCTCTCAAGAAAATCTTATATTACAACACTCTTCCACGTGGATGAAGTCGCGGGTAACTGCTAGTATATATATAAAAAAAAACGTGTTTTCATATATTTCACATTTCAGCCACCACTACCAAGCACAGATCACTGGTCTTTGTGTGTGGAAGTAGCATGGAGTTTCCTGTCATGCATAACGTTGGCTGAATGTCGATAGCTGTGGGGATGTGGGAGATATGATGATTAAAGTTGGCCAATGCAGGGCATTTTCATATTTCGACCAAAAATTTGTGTCTTCTTATACTTCTCTTTCCTGCCACAACTACATTCCATAGACCATTGGTGTTTATGTGTGGTAGTAGAATCGTGTCTCCTGACATGCACTATGGTTGTTAGATGTCTGTAGCTTTGGGGGTGTGGGAGATATGCGGGTTGAATGTGGTCGACCTGTGGCAATTTCATATTTCTGCCAAAGACGCATGTTTCATGGTGTATCACTTTTCAGCGAAAACTATCTATCACAGATCACTGGCGTTTGTGTGTGTTAGTAACACAGTGTCATCTTTCGATCACAATGTCGGCCAAATTTCAGTAACTGTGGTCGTGTGGGAGATATGGTGGTTGAATGTGGCCGATCAAAGATATTTTCGTATTTCCACGAAAAACATGTGTCTACGCAAATGTCACTTTTCTGCCACAACTACATAGCATATTACATTGGTGTTTGTGTGTGGTAGTATAATCGTGTCTCCTGTTGAGCACTATGGTTGTTAGCTGTCGGTGGCTATGGGGGTGTGGGTGATATGGGGGTTGAAAGTGGTCGACCTGCGGCAATTTCATATTTCTGCCAAAGACACATGTGTCATGGTGTATCACTTTTCAGCGAAAACTATCTATCGCAGATCACTGGTAGTAACACAGAGTCACCCATCGATCACAACGTTGGCCGAATTTCAGGCTATAAAACTCACTTTTAACTCTGGAAATGCTTAGTTTGGTTAATATGAAGTATGCTTTGACAGTCCGTGATTCAGATTTCACATTAAGCTGTAGGTCTCATTTACCTAATAGGATTACTGGGATAGGAGGGTGGCCCAGAAACTAATGCACTACATTTTTTTTTCTCAGCCCCTAACAATGCTACCAATGTGAAACTTAAGATATGAACACTTTGAAGTAATAAGAGAGTGCACGCAAAGTTTCTGTTTCTTCCGGCAGATAGTGTAGTTGTAGCAATGGTTCAACATAGCGTTTGTGAGTGATGTACGTTATAAGCAGCATGTCATCATTAAATTGCTCACTGTGGAGCAAGATACGGTTGGAAACATTCACAAACATTTATGTTTAGATTATGGAGCATCAGCAGTTGAAAGAAGTACGGCTAGTCACTGGGCACAGAGGGTGAAGCCATCTGAAAACGGTTCTGCAGAAAGATTTGCAGCGGTCGGGAAGGTCACCCATGGCTGTAACATCTGACAAGATGCAGCATGCTAATATGCTCATATGCAAGGACTGACAAATAAAGACTTGGCAGTTGGTCAGGAGCTGTTAATCAGCAAAGGAAGTGTGGGTGTAATTGTTAGTGCTCTTGATTACACAAAAAAAATGTCAACGATGAATTCCCCGGCGTTTAACAGAGGAATATATAACTCTCGGAAAAAAAAAAAACACATAACTCTCAGAAAATATATTTTCTGAGTTGCTACAACATTTTGAAGCTGAGGGGGAAGCCTTCTTGTGCTAGATTGTGACAGGTGATGAAACCTGGGTTCACCTTTTTGAACCTGAAACAAAACAGCAATCGATGGAATGGTGGCATCCTGACTCTCCACAGAAGAAAAAATTCAACTGCTTCCCCTGGTAAGGTCATGATCATTTTGTTTTGGGACTGTGATGGTGTCATACTCATTGATGTGATGTGTTAACCAAACTCAAGAAGTGCTATCAGCGACTTGGACGCCATAACAACCCAGGTGATTGTTTGCTTCAACATGATAACGCACGCACTCCCACAAGTTTGAGGATGTTGGAACACATCACCAAACAGGGTTGGACAGTGTTACCCCATCAACCCTATAGCCCTGACCTAGCTCCCTCAGACTTTCACTTGTGTGGCTCATTGAAGAATGCCATTCACGGGAGACATTTTTAGGATGATGAGGAGGTGATTTGCACAGTGAAGAAATGGCATCGTGAACAGA
This sequence comes from Vandiemenella viatica, assembly GCA_031002005.1. Classification (NCBI taxonomy): domain Eukaryota; kingdom Metazoa; phylum Arthropoda; class Insecta; order Orthoptera; family Morabidae; genus Vandiemenella; species Vandiemenella viatica. The sequence goes on from JARYHS010008074.1 coordinate 382,642,715, forward strand.
ACAAGGAGTGGTACTGCTGGGGCATACATTCTGTTGTGTCTTGCTGGAGGTAGGCCATAGAACGGGACGGTGATTATGTGGAAAAATAGGGAGTGTAGTAGAAACATCATTCTTTCTTATGTTTTAAGTTTCATTGTGTTCAATAAATAATTGTTGAAGAAAAAAAGTGAAAATTAGTTTCTGGGCCACCCTCATAGATTAGCAGTGAATGGAGGACCACAGTTTCCAATTCGAAGATAGTTGCAAGTGTCTCATAATTCAGTCTTGCGTATCTCAAGATAGATGGGAAAGTACTGTTGACAACCATAAATCATGGTAGTTGCTTAATCATAAAAAAAGAATCTGCACAGATACCTTCTCTCTTTAGATACACAAAATGAGCAAGAGACTGACTTCTAACTGCCATTCTACATGCCTCAAACAAAGTATACAATACGAATAACGTTGTTACACTTTTGTCCTTTGAGTGTATTACTGTCTATATCTGGGGGCACGGTACTGCAACCGCCAAAGTCGAGTCAGAGCCAGTATCCATTCTCAAAGCAATTTGGGGCATATCTGTACTTCAACTTCTTTGGTCATAATGATGCTACATGTTTCAACTTTCTGTTATACAGAAATATCAGCAATATTAACAAGCACGCTAAATTTTGTTTTGTTTCTGTTCTTAGTTTTAATGTTATTCGTATCGAAATTTCATCAATTTTGTTATTGACTGACTGATAATCATCTAAACTTTAAGGCATTTTCTGCAGTCATAGAAAGCCCCATATTATATGAAAAGTCTACAACTCATAAATTTCCGGATATTTAACCCACTGTCAAACCCAAACATGAAATCTCTTTCCACTCAAAACTTTATATGATTCAGATTTACAATATGGATGGAGGTTACTAAGTTTAGCCAAGTGCTGAATTTCATTCCCTTCTTCTCTTTACTTTGGAAGTTAGTGAGGTTCAGTTTTTTGTTGTTGACTAAAACACCCCACCATCATAATTCCACTATAGTTCTCATGGTCTCAGAAACAGGTAACTTGTTTCACATATATGGTTACTCCTCCAAAGCACTAAAAAGATCAATATTGGTAATTTAATGGCAAGCCTAAACATAAAATGTCTCCGCACATATTTTCAGATTAACTGATTTGCTCTGGCCAATGTTATATGCGTCAAATATCTTTTATGCGTACAAATCAGTAAGCTTAACTAACACCTTAATCTTCACTTGTTTCCTATGCTTAGTTTGGAAGTAACTTGGAATTTACTAATGGTGGAAGTTAAAACTATGGCAATCATCATTGCTCAGCATGGGTGCACACCCATTGTTTGTTGAGAGTGTGGGCATTACTAATAAAAGGCAACGAAATACTAAATTCTGAAATGGACCTAATCCACTGATTTTCAAATGGAACTGTTACATGTGAGTAACGATGCATAGTAAGCGATTAACTTACAAGAAGAAACAAGGTTCCACAAAAATAGGTCACATCTTGTGGTTGTTTAGTGATAAAAACTTATAAGATCTTGTTCCAAGTCAAGTCCACACTTTACGGTGTGTATTTCACTTTCTGAAAAAGAATGGTTTCTATCAGTGTTACAGATTGTTAATATAAAAATCTGGTGACTTGGCAATTATGCATGCCATGTTTTGTAACTTATATAAATGCTTTATCAATCTTAAAATGACACAAAAGCACGTCTTTCTGGTTTGACAAATCTTGGAATGAATCATATACATTATGGCAATGCAAATAACAAAGGGAAGGGAAAATAACCCATCAATCATCAAAGTTGAAGGCTAGAGGGTAGTGATGAGTTAACACCACACAGATGAATACAAACATACAATATTTCAGTTTGAAACCTTATTCATGTTGGGAGGGTTGGGTCATTTGGCAAGGGAGGAATGCACACATCATAGCTTACCACATGACTAGCTTGGTTATGGAGAACAGGGTGAGGATGCTACAGGAGGTGGGGATAATCTTATGCAAAGTGGACTATCAATAACTCTTGGAAAAGACTTTATAAATAAGTAGTGAAAAAGATATTCAAATTAGGATAGGGAAATTAACCAATGCTTATCTTAGATGATGGTTGTATGGCTTGAACACATGTAACACAAACACAAAGATTATTACAGCTAAGCAGTCGCTAAGGACAGTAGCGGATTTTCATTTTATATTCGATCTTTAGTGGTGTGCAGATTTAGTTAGTGTAATCTTTGAGTGTTTACTTTTGTAGAGATTAGGTATAGTTGAGCAGTTGCTGAGGACAGTGGCGGATTTTCATTTTGTATTTGATCTTTAGTGGTATGTAGATTTGGTTAGTGCAATATCTGAGTGTTTATATTTTGTACGAAGTACAGGTTATTTCGAGTTTCTGTTCCTTTTTATTGTTCTTTTTTTCTTTTTCATGTTTTTCAAAAGCAGAATGGCTGGGGACTGCGATTGCTGTGTGCAGACGCGAGCTGAGGTGGCTGATCTCCGCACACAGCTTGCAGCTGTGTTAGCAAAAGTTACACAGCTGGAAGCTGCCGTTAAAGGCTGCAGCATATGTGATATTGGGGAAACTGATGTAGCCATGCTTATAACAGATTCTCCCATATTGACCATCGTACCTGCAATCCAGGCTGAAGAGTTGGAGGCTGTGCCACGGTCCTGTCGGTGACTGGCATATGGCCTCTAGACTTCGAAGCCATGCACGGGGGCAGTCGAGCAGGCTTAAAGGCCAAGATGCTGAACTTGTTCGACTGACCAACCGGTATGATGTATTGTCGGAGGCTAACTCATTCCCAAAATTGTCATCGTGTGAGTTGACGGCCTCCCAGCCTGCTATGTCTGAGCAAGCACAGAAGGGGATTTTGGTACTTGGGAGCTCTCATGTTAGGCGGTTATTAGAGCCCCTTAGGGAAATGGTGGATTACTCAGGGAAGAAATCCAGCGTCCATTCAGTGTGTATTCTGGGTGGCCTGATCGAGATGTGGAAGAAGCCATCCCGGATGCCACAGAAAGGACGGGGTGTAGCCACTACAGATTGTGGCTCATGTCGGCACAAAGAAATTTTTGGTGTATGTAAATAAAGTAATGGTTGTGACAACAATATGCCAGTTCTACTACAAAACGGTCGGAAAGTGATGACAACCGTGACAAGGTTACTGTATTTAACACCGAATTTAAAAATTCTTCAGATGACGAAAACACGGAAAACATTCCCGTTTTTCCACGGTGTGTAGAATTTGATGGATCCAGTACAAATTGATAGTGTAGGTATCAAAGCAATTAAAGCTCCTGAAGTGGGGGAAAGCGCCGGGTCCGATGGTATACCAGTAAGAGTATTTTCGGAATACGCGGAAGAAATAGAACCATTCTGTCAGATATTTTCGTAAATCTTTAGAGAAAGAAAAGTACCTTCTGACTGGAAAATGCGCAGGTGATTCCCGTTTTCAAGAAAGGAGATCGGAGAGACTAGGAATTATCGACCATATCGCTAACATCTGTTTGCAGTAGAATTCTGGAGCATGTCATATGCTCTAACGTTATGAAGTTTCTAGATGAAAACGAGTTACTTACAGCAAAAACACGGATTTGGAAGAACCGATCGTGTGAAACGCAACTGGCTCTATTTTCGCATGATGTAATGAAAGTTATTGATGCAGGATCACAAGTTGATGCTATTTTCTTGGATTTTCAGAAAGCTTTGACTCTGTACCACACAACCGACTTTTAGCGAAGATTCGAGCGTACGGTATATCTGATCAGATTTGCGAATGGATACGCGATTTTCTAACTGGTCGGTCACAGTATGTCGTTGTAGACGGGGAAGCCTCTTCTAAACTAGATGTTACTTCGGGCGTTCCTCAAGGAAGTGTAATAGGACCACTTTTCTTAATTTTTATAAACGATCTCGGTGACAACGTTAATTGCAGGATGCGATTTTTTGCTGATGATGCACTTATTTATAGGGAAGTGAGGTGCTCTGATGATTTCTTAGAAATTCAGCGCGATCTGGATGTTTATTTGGAATGGTGCCGTAAATGGCAGCTTACACTTTACTGAAAAAAAGTGCAAGGCAATGCAAATAAGTAATAAAAAGACCCCATTTGCTCACGAGTACAAAGTTAAACAAATTCAGTTGTTGACATGGTAGATTCCCTGAAGTATCTAGGCATTACAGTACAAAGCAACATGAAATGGGACTTGCACATATCTTCCGTCATAGGCAGAAGCTAATTCTAAACTAACGATTTATAGGTCGTATTTTGAGAAGTTGTAATGCTCATACAAAGGAAATAGCATACAATACACTAGTGTGTTCGCATTTGGAATACTGTTGGGAATTTGGGATCCATATAGCAAGGGATTGATCACGTTAGAGAAAGTACAGAGGAGGGCCGCTCGATTTGTGACTGCTAGTTACAGTTCTTACGTAAGTGTCACAGAGCCGATACGTGGGTTGGCCTGGGATTGTTTGGTGGACAGACGACTTCGTTTTCATTTGAATTTGTTGGAGAATATGCGAAAATCTTTAATTTACGAGTGCAACGAAATAATTCTTCCCCAGCCTATTTTAGGTCGCAATGACCGGAGGGATAAGATTCGAGAAATAAGATGCCGTACTGATATATTTATGTATTCCTTCTTTCCTCGTTCTGTTCAGGATTGGAATGCACAGAATTAGGACTGGTGCTTAGCACCCTCTGCCACCCACAGTATTTGTGATTTGTAGAGTATAGATGTAGATGTAGAATGATGCTTGTCACCTTGGGTCAGAGGTTATCCTCCCTTCCTTCCGGCAGCTGCCTGAAGGGGTGAAACTCTGTGGCCAGTGGCCGCAAGATATCGGCAGAGCTAACCATCTGTAGCATCGTAGACAGAGTTGATTGTGGACATCTGGTACAGAGCTGTTATTGAGGTGTTGAACCAGAGACTACGACATTTCTGTAATGATATTGGCTGCATATTTCTCGATCTTCGCCATTGGGTCGAGTCATGTACGGTTCCGCTTAACAGGTCAGGTGTGCACTACACATGTGAATCGGCTACATGGGTGGCAGGGGCCATGTGGAATGCACTGGGTGGTTGTTTAGGCTGAGGGAGGAAGACCCGAAATACAAAATACAGTTACGGGCAACCCAAACAGATGCAACACCGGAATGTAGGAAGAACGTAAAAGAATCTCTAAAGTTAAAAGTTATTGTAATTAACTGTAGAAGCATTTGTAACAAAAAACTAGAACTTGAAAGCGTTATTTGTAGCACAGAAGCGGATATCGTTATCGGTACAGAAGTTGTCTGAAACCGGAAATAGGTTCCGCCGAAACTTTTAAAGATAGCATGAACGTTTTTCATAAAGACAGATTACATTCTCATGGAGGTAGGGTATTTATAGCTGTGAGTAAATTTCTCCCATGTAATGAAATAGATGTGAAATCATATGGATTAAACTCAATTGTTGATGGATAAAAACTTATCATAGGCGCCTTCTACCATCTACCCGATTCCGACATAGCTATCGCCGAGGAGTTAAGAAATAATGTAAACAGTATAGCTAGCCATTTTCAGGATCATTCTATGATTCTAGGAGGCAACTTCAATCTGCCTTATATTGACTGGCATAATTATGTTCACATTACAGGTAGCAGGGATAAGGTAGCTTCTGAAGTAATTATCGATTTGTTGTCAGATAATCATCTTGAGCAGCTATTTAATGAACCTACGCGGTGTCATAACGGTAGCAAAAAGATTTTAGATCTGTTGGTTACAAACAGGCCAGAATTATTCACCGACCACAGGAATAAGCGTTCACAAAGTGGTAATTGCGACTATCAAACTAATGACCAAGCGAAAAAGGAGAAAAGGGCGGATTGTATACAGTTTCAGTAAGGCCTCAAAGGAGTGTTTTAGAATGTAATTGAGGAATAATTACCATAACTTCAAGTCAAGAAAGGACACCGTTGAAGAGATGTGGCATCGATTTATACAGATAGTCAGGGAAGGTATGGAAATACAATACCAAAGTGGACAATAAAAGGGGAGGATGATCCACCGTGATAAACATGCGAAGTCAAAAGATTACTCAAAAAACAAAGAAGGATACACGCATGCTCAAGAAGGAAGGGGTGTCGCATCAATTTAGAAACCTTAGCTGAGTTAAGAGGACATATTAAGAATTTAATGCGCGAGGCCTACAACGATTTTCATTCCAACTCTCTCTCTAAGAGTCTCACAGAAAACCCAAAGAAATTTTGGTCGTATGTATGAAAGTCAATTTTACTAATAGCAATACTCCAGCACTAATTCGTGAAGGTTCCGAAGTTAATGAAAGCCATGATAAAGCTAACGTACTAAATACTGTATTCAAAAATTCATTTACTGATGAAAATAAGGATAGCATTGGGAGTTTTCCCATGCCATGTCTAGTTGGCGATGGAATCATTACGAATAGATACTGCAGGTATAATAAAGCAATTAGAGCTGCTGAAGTGGGGGAAAGCACCGGGCTCGATTGGAATTCCAGTAAGAGTATTTTCAGAATATGCAGCAGAAATTGGGCCATTTCTGTCTAATATATTCAGGAAATCATTAGAAGAGTGAAAAGTACCTTCAGACTGGAAAATAGTGCAAGTAACTCTGATTTTCAAGAAAGGTGATCGAAGTGATCCTGGAAACTACCGTCCCATATCTATAAGATCTGTTTGTATTAGAGTTATGGAGCAAATTATATGATCAAACATCATGAATTTTCTAGATGAAAATAATTTGCTTACAACAAATCAACACGGATTTCGGAATAAAAGATCATGTGAAACACAGCTGGCCCTATTTACACACGACGTAATGAAAGTTATTGATGCAGGTTCACAAGTAGATGCATTTTTTTTTTTTTTTTTTTTTTTTTTAGATTTTCAGAAAGCCTTTGACTCTGTGCCACACAACCGCCTTTTAGCGCAGCTTCGAGCGTACGGTATATCGGATCAGCTTTGTGAATGGATTAAGGATTTTCTAACCGGTCGGTCGCAGTATGTTGTCGTTGAAGGAGAAAGTTCGGGTGTAACTCAAGGAAGTGTAATAGGACCACTTCTTTTCTTAATTTTTATAAACGATCTCGGAGACAAGTGAAAAGCATTTTTAGATTGTTTGCTGATGATGCGGTTATTTATAGGGAAGTAAGGAATTTGGCTGATTGCTTAGAAATTCAGTGTGATCTGGATGTTATTTTGGCTTGGTGTGCTGAGTGGCAACTTACACTAAATTGTAAAAAGTTCAAGACAAACTAACAAAAAGAATCCAATTGTTCAGAAATACGAGTTAAACAATTCAGTTATTGATATGGTTGATTCTATGAAATATTTGGGAGTAACAGTACAAAGAAACATGAAATGGGACATACACATTAATTTGTTAGTAGGTAGAGCTAATTCTAGGCTACGATTCATAGGTCGAATCTTGAAAAATTGTAATGAACAAACAAAGGAGATAGCACACAAATCTCTTGTGAGTCCACATTTGGACTATTGTTGTGTCATTTGGGATCCGTTTTGTAAGTGGTTGATCGAAAGTATAGAGAAAGTACAGAGAAGAGCCGCTCAATTTGTTACCACTTGCTACAGTCCTTATTAGTGTCACAGAACTGATTTGTAGATTAGGCTGGGAGTCTTTGGTAGATAGGCGACGCATGTTTCGTTTAAACTTATTGGTAAACATGTGTACTCCCACTTTCACTTACGAGTGTAGTGAAATACTTCGACCACCAACCTATTTGAGCCGGAATAACAGGAAAGATAAGATTAGAGAAATAAGGTGCTGCAATGATTCTTATATGAATTTTTTTTTCCCTCGTACCATTAGGGATTGGAATTCACAACAAAGAGATCAGCTTTGGTGCTGAGCACCCTCTGCCACTCACAAATTTGTGAATTGCAGAGTATATATGTAGATGTAGATGAAATCTTCAGGTCGTAAGTGGCCCCTACACAATCAATATTATTGTCAATATTATTAATGTTCTCCCTAGGCTACTCAATAATTATTGCACAATAGTTTAGTTGACTTCGAAATGATGGATGACCAAGACGTAATAGTTGTTGTTTTCCTATGCTAAATAAATAAGGTAGAAGAAAAATTGGTATTTGAAGAAGAAATATTGATGCTACAGATGGGAAACATGTAGCTATCAAGAAACCACCTGACTCTGAATTCCTTTATTAGAAGTATAAACACTTGTTCAGTATTGTTCTCTCGGGACTAATAAATGTGAATTATGAGTTTTTAATGATTGAAGTCAAATCAAATGTTCATGTTTTCATGTATATGATGGTGGTGGCCTTCTTAACTATTTAAAATTAGGAGATATCCTTATTAATCCCCACTTAAGAAGTTTTACTAAACAGTAATACGCTAGCACCATTTGTGTTTGTGTCTGACAATGCGTTTGCAATAATGACTATTTTGACAATGAGGGAAATTTCGTTAGAAAGATCAGTTTTGTTAGCATTGCTTGAGTAAATTTTACATTGTATTCATATCTAACTAACCCTTTATAAATATTGGAAACAAAGAAAGGAAACAACTGCCGCGAGTAATACTTATATGGAAAGGATAGATAAAATACACCCAACACTCACCAAAGTTGAAGGGAGGAGGACAACAGCCACACAAAAGGCTTGTGCGAGCTCAGCCAATTACTTCTTTTAAATTGACAAAGGGTTTAATCTGAAATATTGTAGGCTATTTTCTGTGTTTGTATATTGTTTTGTATTGCTGCTGCCCTCCTCCCTTCAACTTTGGTGAGTGTTGGGTGTATTTTATCAATTCTTTCCATATAAATAACCCTTTACAACGTCACATGTATTTTAACTCAAGGTTTGAATAATAATAAAATTGAATCATTCAGTGGTTCCCTCTACTCTTCCAGTGGATCCATTGTATGTACTGAACTCACCACATCCTGGTCTCCCAGAAAACTCAACTGGTCGAAGTACTATAATATAAGTTCCACTACTTCATCACTGGCTGGAACTGTATTTTTTTAAATGTTTGAATAATAATTTGGTTCTTTTTTGTGGTTGGTCCTCAAAGAATCAAATTTGTTCAGCAGAAACTTGTAAGTCTTATTTTTCCCCATCTGAATTTATACTCAGACACTTTAATGTTCCACAATGCTGGTAATGTCTTGCACACTTCTGTGCACTCAACAATAAATACCCCAACTTCACTTGTTGTACTCATTTTCAGAAGGAAAAAATCAACAATGATAAAAGTATTACAGCAACAAAATACAAATGGAGATGTGATCGTGCACAAGTCTCGGGACCAAATGAGGGGATATTGTGAAATATCACTCACAGATCACACAAATTTTTTCAGATTGCACATACAAACGCTCAATACTATTGTACAACCGTAATTATTGTGCAGTAATATTGATCGTGTAGGGGTCGCTTTAGAACTTCATCAACAAGCAGAACATTGTGGCAGGTGGGTGCTGTAAGAGACTGCTTCACAAAGTGACTTTGAGCAACGAGAACTGGAACAGAAGATAGGGAGAAGGGGTTGTGATTTTAAGCTAATACCCAAGAAATGCAAAATAACAAAACTAATCTTGGGTGGGTAAAAAGAGCAGAGAGCAAAATTATATAAAACCTTAAAGACATAAATATAAACAAAAATTAACATTAAACCAAAAACAGGTAACTGCTATAATGATATAAATGTGAGGTACTACGGTTATCGTGCAAACCTACGTATCAGCATTTAAAAATGGCACACACAGACATTACAGTGACCGACCTACCAAGTAAGGTAAAGGTAACATTCATTTCTCTTAAACTTTGCTGCTTCACTTACATCACAACAATAAACAAAACAATGTTTTTACTTCACACAATAATTATCTCTACAAATTAGTACAGTTAATTTTTTAGAAAGCTTTTGTGGTAAAAGTAAAGGTCACTGGGTTTCTACAGCTCCTGCCGCATCCAGTAGGATTCATTGGCACAACAATGGATGTGACGGAGTCAGCGCTATGCTCTGGCTGTTCTTTTACCTTCGTGCAGAGTTTCCTCCACATTACTCATTGGGTAGCAGGATGACTGGGCCTGGGGAGCCGTTCAGGACATTCAGCTTTGAGGAAAAATCCTCGGTTTCATCAGGGATCGAACCCGAGTCATCCAGGTTGCAGCCTGATACACTACCACCCGATCTACACAGCTACCCTGAAAGCTTTTATACTAATTCATAGATTGTATTACATTAAAATATGAATGATACAAAACTCTCCGACATCAGTATGAAACTGATTCTATTTTAATAACTAAAACAAAGGAAAGTTTTCAGAAGACATTTACAATTCATACCTCTCCACGTTAATATGAGTTAATAGAATAAAATTGGTAAAGAATTTTTACACATAACAAAGCACACGCATGCGAAACAGTGGGAAAATTCTAGTGTACACATAAAAAAAGTGAAATGGAAATTGTATGCGCACAAACACACACCTCCATCAATCATATACAAAAAACACATATATTTCGTGTCATATTGCCATTATGATATGACCGCCAATGGATTCTATCTGCACCATTAATATCTTCTTTTTTTATTATTAAAATTTTTCATAGTCTGATTAACAAGCTTCTGGAGATGGTATTGAAAGATTTCAAGGTTCTGCATCTAACAGAGGGAGGAATGTGGTACCTCACTAGAGAGATAAGGTAACTTTACTTTGAAACCTGGTTCATCTGATAAGATGATAAAGTGTATCGAATAAATGAGCTGGCAAAAGTGCAAAGAAAAGCAGCTGGGTTTCTCTCTGAAAGTACATGTGGAGAATAATTGATATGACAAAGGATCTTGCATGATACACAAGGCAGGTAAAGAGATTGGTGATGAGGCTTAGATGGATTTTGGATGTACAAATAGAAGCAGCATTTGGAAGGGAAGGAGAACCAAGAGGGTAAATTTGGAAGTCAGGGACTGGAATAAATTATGTTGGTTATGTAAGATATACATTCAACAATAAAAGAATTTAAATAAAAAATGGCCAAGTATATGCAAGGCACACATGCTGTAAGGTTCTGTGACTTTTATATTATGACTAGCTTTTCCTAGCATGCGTTGTAATGCCTCTTTCTTAAGTGGATACACGTTTACCATACAGTCAAATTTATGTGTAGAAAATAAATGAAAGACAACGATTCTTACACAGTAAAATAAAACTGAAAAAGTTTATTATAGTGCTTTGGGAGGTACAATAATTTAGGTCTTTCGTCTTCTGGTCTTTATATGGTTTTGATAGCACAGTGGTCTCTTAGCTCAGTGGTGAAGGCTTATACTTCAAAAAGTTTCTAGAGTTGGTCCCAGGTTCGAATTCTAGTGGAAGCAAGAATTTTTGAGAGTCTTATATGATGAATGGTTTAGCATGGCATCTTCCGTAGGTTCCAACCAACCTATGGGTTATGGATTAAGTTAGTTTTTTACTTTAAAACAAAGAGAAAAATACTGTCTACAGAGTTTCTCAGCAGGTGGGTATGAAAGTTCTGATGTTTTATCCCTTTTGATCAGATTTTAGTAAAAATACTCAGGCACCATCCACATTGGCAGATTTCCCTACCAATGAAAAAACAAGAAAAGTTGCTTGTGTAAATAAGTTTTTAAAGGTGCGAAGAGGAAGAGTGAGTGCAGTTTCATAAACTAAATGTAAACATCAAGCATCTGGGCACAATGTTCCTTCAAGATATGATAAAAAACTATAGATTTTTAAATTTTAAGTTTAAATTTCTTGGTCAACAACTACATGTGCAAAGTTCCATCGAAATTGGATAAAACTGCGTGTTTGTATACTTGAACATTGCCATAAATTAAGGAAGGGGAGGTAAACGTGAAGAGCAATTGGATTTTTGGAAATCAAATGCAGGCAGTATTTTTCTCTTTGTTTTATGGTACACATGTGAAAAATTCCATTGAAATCAGACAAAAACTACAGATTTGTATAAATAACATTTGAAAAATTGAGTGGTGGATAAGGGGAGAGGATCCCCCCCCCCCCCCAAAGACGTCACAGGCCCGCATACAATAACTCACTAAAGTTTCACTATAATCGGATGAATGGTATAGGAACACATAGAAGACCACCAAGCAAACAAACAAACAAACATTAATTTTTGTATAGAGATTATGCAGATGTTTTGGTAAAACTTTCATACCTACACATAGCACTAAATTTGAATTACAAAATACATAGGAAGAAACAATATTCGAATGATAGTGAGCTACATTTGTTGAAAAACATATTGACAATTTATTTATTTAGTTACTTTCTTTTTTGTAAAATCATAATTTCCCCATACGACAAGCAAGACCAATGGTAGGAGAGGTGTGTATGTATATTAAGTTATTTCAAAAAGGATTATTGCAATGTACACTGATGATAGAGATGTCAAAACAGCAAACTTTGGATTTTTTGCTGTCTCTTTGTACGTGTTAATGCATCATGCAAAAAAAATTATGGATAGAGTTGAAAGAAACTGCATATAGTGATAACTTATATCAATGGGTAACACCTATAATACTTTTTATTCAAATTACTAGCATAGTTCCTGATGACACAGAGGCCAAAACTATGTACATCTTGCAAAAATTAATGGACAGATTTCAACAAAAATTCACATAGTGATAGCTTATGTTAAGGGTTAAAACATAGGATAATTTTATCTGGTTCAGTAAGATAGCTCTCAATGTATAGTGTACAAAACTGCAAATTTTGGAACCCTTGTCCGTGTGTGCACACCTCAAGTAAAAATTAATGAATGTATTTAATGTCACTGTCATGGACTGCACGCTCCAGTGGTAACTTCCCTATCCACTGTATTCACTTACTCTTGCCCTCTACAAATTTAAACTTTAAATTGTTTCAGCAGTGTTGGTAAATTATTCACCATCGCCCTTGGTAATATATTCCATTCCCAACATCTCTACCAAAGAAAGTAAATCCTTTCACACCCTTACGAATGAAATCGAGTGCCAGTTTATGGTCTGTGGTCATATTTTCCTTTACATACACCTCTCCTAATTCTTCCAATATCTTTCCACGTTTCATCACCAATATATGCCTTGGATATTCCCATGACTCTCTTCACCCTCCTCCTGGATTCCAATGAATCCCATCACAGATCCTTTATCACAGCAATTACTGATTGTGTTCTTTGGTAATTTCAGGAGACAAGTCTAGCAGCCATCCTCTGCACTCCTTACAACTCCCAAATCTGATAAGTTTTGTAACCCAATTCCCTTACTTATCTGGTACATCCCCTCATCACCCTCTCCAACAAGTGAAGGGTTACCTGTCCCATGTGTCCTGCCCAGTTGAGTTTACTAGCAAATGTTACGCCATGGAATCTACATTCTTTCCCTACCTTTTAATCATAATCAACCTATAGTTTTTGTTTTGTTTTTTTTATCTGTGTACCTAATAAGCTGACTCTTCTTTGCATTTATGTTCATCCCATGTTGACCTGCCCAGCTAGATATCCTGTCCAGATAACCCTGTAGCTATTCACAGTCCTCTACTGTTTTGATCTTTTCATATAGCATTACGTCATCTGTAAACAACCTAACTTCTGATACTAAACCATCAACACAATCATTCATAAAAATAATGAATAGCAATCCTGTGGTATTACTGTATTCACTTCCATCTCTTTTGATGGTGAATTTCCTACTTTAATACTTAGCTTTCTGCCTTTTAAGAATTCATCTAGCCAGCATGTCACCTTTTCATCCACTCCAATAGTTATTTCATACAAAATATCTTACATATAGAATACTGAGATTCACATGAATATTGTTGCCTAAGGCCACACAGTCAACTTGAAAACCACTTATGTTCCTCACAGTCTTTTCTGATGTGGTTGCATATCAATCTCTCCACTTATTTACTTACCACAGATTTGCCAGTAATTTTTGACTCAATTTGTCACCCCTCCTTTATGGATGAGTACTACTATAGCACTTTTTTAGTCTTCTGGTAGGCAACAAGTATTCACACTCAATGCACTCAATTTAAATATCATTTAAAAAAAGGTACAATGTAACATGCTGCTATCTTTAAGACATCCATAGTAATATGGTTTTTAATGATGTTCTCAGGATGAACTTAAAATTTTTTAGTCTGCTTATTTCTAATTGTTTGAATAAGATCTTTCTGTGATTAACATCCTCCCATTCCTGAAACATAGTCCCTAATTGTCTCATTAAACCAGTTACTTAAAATCTCGGCCATTTTCAAATTGGTTTTATGCCTCGTCGATGTTGAGGTCATTAGAGGTGGGATGGGATGGGGACAAGGAATGGGAAGAAATTTCACCATGGCTTTTGGAAGAGAGCATCCTGGCATTTGCTTGGAGTGATTTGGGAAAACCCAAATCTGGATACCCGGACGAAGATTCAATGCTACATCTTCCCAAATGCAAAGCCAGAGCATTACCTCTCACCCACCACACTTGATCAAAATCCTCAATAACTTCTTCCCTTCATCACCATCCTTACCTATAATTGTCACAACACATTCCCTTCACCTCAGTTTTCTAAACTAGCCACAGGAATTTCTAAATGCATCCATCAGTGGCCCCCTTGCACCAATAATATTCTTCATAAACCCACCTTAGCAACATTCTATTATTAATACCTTGTTTAGTTATTTCATGTACTTCCTACTGGCCCGCTGTTTCTTAATTCTGTTATGTTCTCTTCTTGCCAACCTCTTTACTGCCCCACATCTCTATTATAGTACATTTTATTTCCTGTTTTCGAATAAGTAATTCTTCACTCTTTTTTACTATCTCCTTGATCTCTTCCCATTATGTCTCATCTGTCCTTGTGCTATCCTTCCATTTGCTGAAACTTTGTCTGAAATATCTTCTTAGTCCTGAAATTTGTGCTTTTAAATACAGTACCTATTTTCCCCTTCAATTTTGGGATCTGGTTTGCTGAATCCTCTAATATCCATGCGATCTGCTTCATGATTACTTATTTCTTCAGTAACTTGACATTCCACAAGGTCATCACCAGACTTTATGAGGAAGATATACAACATGTTTCGTGTTCTGCTCTACCACTTCCGTAAAACCTCTTTCACCTTGTTAAATTATTTACAAATCTCTGTTACCTCATGTTATTAATCTCATTTCTTACTCGGCTAACACCTGGAAAATTTAAACCACCACCAATAAAGCGCACTCTACTTTCACTTCTGGATTCTGAATATGAATTTAGTTTCTCTCAAAGAACCTCATCTTCAAAATTTATTCTACAACTATGGTAAGCAGCCAACACCCTGACTTATTTTTTTTTTTTTTGCTACCACAGAAACCTACTCTAAGTAACTCAAGGTCATGATCTATAAACACCAGTGACTTGCAGTAATTTCTGCAACCAGTATGGTTATCCTCCTGCAATTTCTGGTCCATCATTATGGCACACTCTCTCGGGAAAAACCTCATTGTCTAGTGCATGTTCTTTTAAGCAGGACTCTACTCATATAATTACTTGTGGTTCATATATATATTTATTAAGTTTGAAAATTCTACTAATTTTTATCATTATACTTCTACTGTTCACCAGTAATATTCTTATTAGTGGCTTTGTGATACTTTCAGCATTAACCATTGCCTTCACAATTCTGTCCCCAACAGTAATTTTTTAAATAGCTTCATTTATTTCTTCAGCGTTTGTGTTTATTCCCATCATGGATCTGCAATCAGTATCACTTTGATCATATACCTTCATACCCCAACCTCGGAGGAAGGAAGATAGTGGAAGCGATGCAAGGGACCTTCACCACGCACTGGAGTGAAGCAGGGCACAGAGAAGTAGGGTGGGGAGATCGCCATATCGGATGGCCGTAGAAACACAGGGAATTGTCACAAACACCTCAAGGGAATCATACAACAATCCTCACACCCCAATTTGATGATAGACAAATAAAAAATGAAGACTAAAATTTTTTGACATCCTGCTTAGTTCTCGAAGTAGGGTGTTTTGGGTTGAAATTCAGAAGCAAAAATTTCCCCAAGGTCAAATTTGAAAATAGATTCTTATGTAACATGACGAGACAAATCGAAAGTAAAGTATAAAAATTTTCAATTTCTCACTTAGTTCTCAAGATATGTGGTCTGCAAAAGTCAGAAGCTTAAATGGGAGTAATTTACATTGTGATACGCGATACATGTTGTGTCACTAACATGGTGCTCATGAAATTACTAACAACTAATAATAAATAAATTTTTTGTCCCTTTTGGTCATGCTGCATTTCAAGCTACCCACATTTCCATTAATATTGCCACTACAAAATCAAACTATGTAGACACACCTAAACACATGAAACACATTGTGAATTATATTTTGGGTAACAACAATGTTTGCTTCATCACGTTTCATAGTTCGCACAGCACAAATTATCACAATTAATTTTATCGAACGCTTTTGGAGTAAACAGAACTGGACTAAAGCATGCAGAATACCATATTCACTGTATCGCGATGTAAAATTGACCCACTTAAATAAGGCTTCCAACACTTGTTTACAATAAGGAGAGCCTTTTATGTGCAAAGTAGAAATACACTCCTGGAAATTGAAATAAGAACACATTGACGCCGGTGTGTAAGACCCACCATACTTGCTCTGGACACTACGAGAGGGCTGTAAAAGCAATGATCAAACGCACGGCACAGCGGACACACCAGGAACAGCAGTGTTGGCCGTCGAAGGGCGCTAGCTGCACAGCGGTTGGGCACCGCCGCAGTCAGTGTCAGCCATTTTGCCGTGGCATACGGAGCTCCATCTCAGTCTTTAACACTGGTAGCATGCCGCGACAGTGTGTACGTAAACCGTATGTGCAGTTGACGGACTTTGAGCGAGGGCGTATAGTGGGCATGCGGGAGGCCGGGTGGACGTACCGCCGAATTGCTCAACATGTGGGGTGCGAGGTCTCCACAGTACATCGATGTTGTCGCCAGTGGTCGGCGGAAGGTGCACGTGCCCGTCGACCTGGGTCTGGACAGCAGCGACGCACGCCAAGACCGTCGCATCCTACGCAGTGCCGTAGGGGACCGCACCGCCACTTCCCGGCAAATTAGGGACACTGTTGCTCCTGGGGTATTAGAGAGGACCATTCGCAACCGTCTCCATGAAGCTGGGCTACGGTCCCGCGCACCGTTAGGTCGTCTTCCGCTCACACCCCAACATCGTGCAGCCCGCCTCCAGTGGTGTCGCGACAGGCATGTATGGAGGGACGAATGGAGACGTGTCGTCTTCAGTGATGAGAGTCGCTTCTGCCTTGGTGCCAATGATGGTCGTATGCGTGTTTGGCGCCGTGCAGGTGAGCACCACAATCAGGACTGCATACGACCGAGGCACACAGGGCCAACACCTGGCATCATGGTGTGGGGAGCGATCTCCTACACTGGCCGTACACCTCTGGTGATCGTCGAGGGGACACTGAACAGTGCACGGTACATTCAAATCGTCATCGAACCCATCGTTCTACCATTCCTAGACCGGCAAGGTAACATGCTGTTCCAACAGGACAATGCACGTCCACATGTATCCCGTGCCACCCAACGTGCTCTAGAAGGTGTAAGTCAACTACCCTGGCCAGTGAGATCTCCGGATCTGTCCCCCATTGAGCATGTTTAGGACTGGATGAAACGTCGTCTCACGCGGTCTGCACGTCCAGCACGAACGCTGGTCCAGCTGAGGCGCCAGGTGGAAATGGCTTGGCATGCCGTTCCACAGGACTACATCCAGCACCTCTACGATCGTCTCCATGGGAGAATTGCAGCCTGCATTGCTGCGAAAGGAGGATATACATGGTACTAGTGCCGACATTGTGCATGCTCTGTTGCCTGTGTCTATGTGCCTATCGTTCTGTCTGTGTGATCATGTGTTGTATCTGACCCCAGGAATGTGTATATAAAGTTTCCCATTCCTGGGACAATGAATTCACGATGTTCTTATTTCAATTTCCAGGAGTGTATATGCTGATTGTCTACACTACACCAACAAATATTTGAGAACGACATCATCCGATTGAGAGCAATGCATAAATGTATAGCGATATTCCAGTTTGTATCTTATCTGATCTGATTGTGCAACCGTATGTGACACAAGCAGCATCATATTTTTTTTTTGAATATTAGAAAATGTAATAATTACAGCAGCAAACATAGCAACAACACAATGTTTTGTGGTTTCTATAATGGCCGACGGGCATGTGCAGTACGAGAAGAGTGTTTATATGAGGCTTCACACATTTAGCGTTATTTTGCCTCCATGATCCAACAGCAGCCCCTAACCTAAAAATGGCACAGTTCTGATTCCATTACAGGAAGTGGGCTCTGTTACAGGTTTAGCTAACAACTCAGAACATACACCCCCATCTTTTCCATTTAGGTGTAGCCCACAATGCGTTTACAGGTATAACCCACAAGACAGGACTAATGCCTTTTGAAAGTAGCACCTCAGTTTCCTCGTTTAACCATTTCACAGCATGGTTCTTGCTTGCTCTTACTGTAAAACAGTTGTTGGTATTGTTGGAGTTGTGGGTATTGGCATGGGCTGCTGTTGGAGGGTATGGACTAGGTGCCAGTAGTCATTCTTTCTGGTTGAGAGCTGTTTTGTAGTGAGGCCAATGTATGATCTAGTAGAGTGGAGGCAAGCTAGTTGGTGTATGAAATGTGTTAAGGAACAAGTAGAATTTCAAATGTTTGGAAAGATACGATGAGAGGGAACACTTATGCTGACAAACAACTACACAATATTTCGGCATCTGCCTAGTTCACAAGTAGAAAAACGGACCATTGTGTACACACGTTCCGTGTGTACACAACGAATGTTACCTAATGACTAACCGAGTATTGGGGGAGGGTGGGAGAACGGCTAAGGAGTAGACTATCGATATCGGTATGCAATGTCTGAGATAATATATTGCAGGCTATGGTAAAATGAGCATATGTAGTAAGGGTATGGTATAAACACACACCCAAAAAAAGGTAGTGATGGGTTAATTGGATTTTAATGGTGGTTAAGTCCAGGTGGGTGTCTCATATCCAGGATATTCTGGTACGCTAGTTCCCATCTCCGGAGTTCTGCTGCAGTGGTGCTGTCAGGGAAAACTCTGACTGCTCTCCCAGTAAAACAGTCGTTGAGGTTGTTGGAATCATGGCTATTGGCATGTTCTGGTACTGGAAGGTACAGGTTGCGGGTGTGGACTGTTTGTCTGTGGCCATTCATTCTAACAGAGAGTTGCTGTGTGGTGAAGCCTATGTAAGAACTGGTGCAATAGTTAGTTGGTATATAAGGTGAGTGGTTGAACAGGTGGCATGTCCAATAATGGGGAAAGTTTCATTCCCTCACCTCATTCATCATATGCAACAGATCCTGTCATAGTGTAGACAATTGCAGGCCCAACATGCACAAAAACATCTTCACAAGCTTTCAACTCCTGTTAGGAGTTATTTATATCTAGACCTGTCCCACCTGCTCGAAAACCCCCCGCCTCTAATCCAGTTAAACCTAAATAGTCAGTGATTAATCTCTCCTCCAACCCCCTGACTGAACCTCAAATATCGGTCCTATCCAAAAGACTCACATTTTCTCCAAAGCCCAAGTTCGACCATGTTGCTTTGGTCCAGGACTCATTGGCGTTCTGCCACTCTCTTCTCTGGCGGTACCATTTTACCGTCACAGGAGAACATACCAGTCGACAGAGCGAGATTGAGCCCAGACTACAAGAGTTTAAACCTGCAACTTCTCTGGATCCTCTCCGGCTCCCACAAAACCATCCCCTTATTCTATTTCAGGAATACCTCACATCCTCTCTTTCCTCACCTTCTTTCCATAACTCCATCCCACACTCTAAAAACCTCAGCAATATGGAAACTCGAGCTATGAGAGAACTGTCTAAAAACCAGAACATCATCATCCTCCCTGCCGACAAAGGCTCAACCACAGTAGTGATGGACCGCAATGACTATGTGGCTGAGGCCCTAAGGCAACTGTCTGACACTAACATCTACCTTCCACAAGCTACAGATCCCACTACCTCCATATGCCAGGAAATAAAAAATCTTCTTGACCTTCAAGGCCCCCTGCAAGGCCTCTCTCCTCAGTCCATCTCCCTCCTGACTCCCCAAAATCCCCGCACTCCCACACTGTATCTTCTTCCTAAGATCCACAAGACTGGTAATCCTGGGCGACCTATAGTTGCGGCATATGGATCGCCCACTGAAAGGATTTCAGCTTTTGTGGATCAACATCTCCAACCCTTTGTCCAAAATCTTCCCTCCTACGTGAAAGACACCCACATTTCCTTGAACGCCTATCCACAATCCACACACCTCTACCTCCAGACTCCTTCCTGGTCTCAACTGATGTAACTTCCCTTTATACCAACATTCCACATAGTCAGGGCCTCAGTGCCCTAGAATACTACCTAGACCTATGACCACCACATAGCCTGCCTAGTACATACTTCATTTCAACCTTGGCCCATATAGTTCTCTCCAAAAATTTCTTTACCTTTAATTCTGTAGTATATCACCAAATCCACGGTACCGTCATGGGCTCCCGCATGGCCCCATTCTATGCCAACTTATTTCTTGGTCGTCAGGAGGAACGTTACCTGAATAACACTCCCTTTAAACCCACTGTGTGGTTCAGATACATAGATGACATATTTATGATCTGGACCCACAGCGAAAACCACTTCCTTGAATTCCTCCACTCCCTTAACAATAGCAACAATTCCATCAATTTCACTTGGACTTACTCCCGCTCACACATCACATTCCTCGATGTTGACATCATGCTCAGGCACGGTGTCCTTCATACCGCAGTCCACATCAAACCCACTAATTTACAGCAGTATCTACACTTTGATAGCTGCCATCCATTCCATACCAAACGTTCCCTCCCATACAGTCTTGCCATCTGTGGAAGTCGCATTTGCTCTCATGCTCATTCTCTCAATCAATACTCACAAAACCTATCCCAAGCCCTTATTTCCTGTTGTTACCCCAGGGATCTTGTACATAAACAGATCTCCTGCGCGATCAACCACCCTCCACGTAACCACTCTCACTTGTCTTCTACAAAAACCAACCACAGCCCTGCCTTTGTCACTCAGTTCACTCCTGGCCTCAAGTCCATCAACCATATCTTGAGACAGGAGCATGACTTCCTTCGCTCATTTCCGGAAATGCGTACTCTCCTACCCAAAATTCTACCCAATGTCCCTCATGCATGTTTTAGCAGACCACCCAACCTTAAGAACATCTTAGTCCACAAATACACTCCGTTAGATTCTCCAAAAGCACCATATGGATCTTATCCTTGCAATAGACCCCACTGTAAAACCTGCAGCATGCTTCCACCCACCACTAGATATTCCAATCCCACCACAGGGGAAACTTTCCCCATTATTGGACATGCCACCTGTTCAAGCACTTATCTTCTATACCAGTGGTTCCCAACAAAATTTTCTCGAGGACCCCCTCATCGAGCATGGTTGGTACTTTGTCATATCACAGTATCAAATACCTAAAAAAAAAACAATCAAGAGTCTTTTTATACGTTTTCTATATTTGGTACTTATAAACAACATTGACATATTCATTATTGAACAAATATTGAGCTTAAAACTTTTTCAATTTAGCCATCATTGTTATTGTTAAATTTTTTATTATTGCTCAAAATCTTTGTCTTCAAATCTGGGTGTTTAGTATAAGAAACTCCTTAAAAAATAAAAATTGAGTATGAACTGAAAATGACAGGAAAAAATTAAAACTGAGTGTATTGGTCTTTCAAGTGTACTACACTTGAGATTGCATTGAGTAGATATGTGTGAAAAATAAGAAAACACTAATTTCATACAAGGTATTATTTATTTGAAAGTACTCCATCAGTATACAGTTAGTTTTAATTTTCAATTCTTAATGAGATGAGTTCAATCTGACCTTTGAGTTCATTATTTCTGAAATATTAGGTTCCAAACTTGAAACTTTTAATCTGAAATCTGACCGTATGTCGAGTCGATTCCTATATTTGTTTTTCATGAAACACATGGAAGAAAATGCTTGCTCACACCGATATGTGGTTGCAAATGGAAGAATCTTTTTCATTGCCTTATCTCCAAGTTTCTTGTAGTCCTTGCGTGCTGATGCCCAGAAGTCTGTAATTTTATCACAGATGAAAATGTTTTTCATCGTACCACAGCTGGACAGATCCACAAGTTGATCTTGCTCTTCTACAGTGAGGCCATGGATTTTGTCTATTTCTTCACAGCTGAAAGGATTTCGAATCCATCTGTCGTCAGGGTCAGGTTTAGGGAAATACTCTCTAAAAGTGGTGGCTAGGCTGCGTAGATGATCGGCTACATTGATCTTGATCTGGTCAGGCAGACTCTCCTCTGATGATTCCAAGAATTGTTTTAAAGTAGAAAAGTTAGTTAGTGACTCGTTTTCTATTCTTGACGCCCAGATTTGACATTTTTTGACCATAGCACTAATCTTATCCTCAACTTTGAACATGTCTACATTTTTTCCTTGTAAACTCAAGTTTAACACATTCAAGTGTTCAAACACATCAGCTAAGTACGCAACTGAGCAAAGCCAAGAGAAGTTAGTGAGAAAATCCGCGTACTTTGTGTCAAGAAGGAAGACACGAACCTCGTCTCTAAGTTCAAAAAATCTTGACAAGATCCTACCTCGAGAAAGCCATCTTACTTCTGTATGAATAAGAAGTTGCTCATGCGCACTGCCGATCTCTTTACACAATAAAGAAAATAATCTGGATTGCAGATGTCGAGTTTTAATATAGTTAATGATTTGAACTACTTCGTTAAGTATCTTTTGCAAAGGTTCAGGCAATCTTTTGACTACTAAGGCTTCACGATGGATACAACAGTGAGTCCATTTCACCTCAGGGGCTACTGCTTTGATACGAGCTAGAAGTCCTGTTTTTTTGCCAGCCATTGACTTTGCTCCATCCGTCGACAAGCCTACACATTTTTTCCAGGTGACATCGTGTTCATTGAGATAATTATTTAATGCAGTAAAAATATCGTCTGCTGTTGTATGCAGTAGTTCGCATGAAAAAAGGAAATCTTCAAACGACTTGGTCCTCCCATAAGAATCGTGCGAAAACCAACATTATAGCTTTTTTAGATATGTCTGTGCTTTCATCCAATTGTAGAGCGTACATGTCACTCATGCAAAGTTTAGCCAACAATGTTTCTTCGATGTTAACTGCCATATCAGTAATTCGTCTTTGAACAGTATTATTTGATAGCGGGACAGTTCCTATTACCTTAGCAGCTGCATCACCTAACATTCTCTTGCAAAGTATTATTGCTGATGTCAGTATAAGTTCCTCAGCAATTGTGTGGTTTTTCCCACATTTAGCAACAAGCTGAGCCACCTCGTAAGACGCAAGGGTTGCATTTTCGTTTACATTTGCACCAGAGTGTTTAGTAATTGTTTTACGAGATATTTTCAACTCTCCTAATTTATTTTTGAAAAAATCTAATGACTTACTTTTGTACTCTGGGTGCTTTGTTTCAAGATGACGCCGGAGTTTTGCTGGTTTAATACATTCATTCGAAAGGCTTTCATAACAAATTACACATTGAGGTTTAGGCTGTTGCTCAGGTCCAGTGAACGTAAAACCGATTTCCAAGTAATCAGAGTTATATTTTCTAATTTTTCCAGTAAGCTTAACACTGATCTTGGAAGAGTTAGGTTCAAGGTACGCCGACGATTTAGGTTCAATGGACACTGACTTCGATTCGAGAGTCACTGACTTACTTGCTTGCACATCAAATGCATTACCTTCCTCTTCATCTGTAGACCTTTCTCGTTTTAACGAACCACTTTTTAACCAACGGTCCATTTTTAACTACACGAACTGTAGCTTCCGCGAAAAACAACGCTTTCAAACACTACTGTTGTAATACAGAATATTGAATACTGAACACGGTCTGTGAAAGCACTGGCAATAAATTAACAATGGCCGATTGTCGTCTGAAATACGAATTTCTGTGTAAAGTGACTGTCAGTTGTCAGCTGCAAAGAGGCAGCGCACGCAGTCTAACGGCATACAGCAGAACTATTTTCTGCTAGACACAGAAGTTAGCCGTTCGCTAAAGCTCTGCTCATGCAGGAAACGGCCAAAACAAAAAATTTGTTATCATACGAAATATATTTAATATATTTTTTATTCTAATAGCATTTTGCGGACCCCTCTGGCATAGCTCGCGGACCCCTGGGGGTCCGCGGACCACCTGTTGGGAACCACTGTTCTATACCAACTAACTTACCGCTATTGCACCAGTTCTTACATAGGCCTCACCACACAGCAACTCTCTTTTAGAATGAATGGCCACAGACAAACAGTCCACACCCGCAACCTGTGCCTTCCAGTACCAGAACATGCCAATAGCCATAATTCCAACAACCTCAATGATTGTTTTCCTGTGAGAGCAGTCAGAGTTTTCCCTGACAGCACCACTGCAGCAGAACTCCGGAGATGGGAACTAGCGTACCAGAATATCCTGGATATGAGACACCCACCTGGACTTAACCACCATTAAAATCCAATTAACCCATCACTACCTTTTTTTGGGTGTGTGTTTATACCATACCCTTACTACATATGCTCATTTTACCATAGCCTGCAATATATTATCTCAGACACTGCATACTGATATCGATAGTCTACTCCTTAGCCGTTCCTCCACCCTCCCCCAATACTCAGTTAGTCATTAGGTAACGTTTGTTGTGTACACACGTTCCGAGCCTAATGGTCCGTTTTTCTACTTGTGAACAAGGCAGATGCCGAAATATTGTGTAGTTGTTTGTCAGCATAAGTGTTCCCTCTCATCGCATCCATTCACTTTGGTATGTGGTGGGTTAATTTCCCTTTCTTTTCTTATTTATATTGCCTAGAAGCCGCTTCCATTTTCCTTAGTTGCATCAAATGTTTGGAAAGGTTTCTCTTGATATCAGGTCGGACCGGAATATGTCATACTAGTTGGATGCATGCTGCAAGTTTTATGTGAGGCCTTGGAATGTAAAAGATTAATATGTTTTTTTTTTAGAGAATTTAAATGAAACTGTCTGTGGACCAACATAATTTTGAGTTTACATGGTCTGCTGAAAAACCTGTGGGAGACAGTGGATAGAATTATAGGGAGAATGGTATGCATTTCAGGGAAGGAACAGTGGAAGTCATACCCATGACCAGGGTTTGATTAAAAATAAGAAGTCTTAGGTCTATAATTCATTATTCCCGACTTTTTTTGCCAGGATTGTTGGGATATTTTGGGGGTTTTTTTGGGGGGGGGTGAAGGGCAGGTGAGAGGAGGGCAAACAATTCATTTTTCATGAATCTGTATTGTTGTATTTCACAAAATATGGAACGAAAGACAATATATCCCAAAACAGTATGGATTATTTTTTTCTATAACTTGCTGAATAATATAACAGTTGACAGGATAGGGGACAAAATACCTCTGTTACATGTATGAGATTTGAAACTAAAATTTATTTCTAGTATTCCTCTACAGATCTGTTTTGTGGTCAACCCATCTTCATAAGGATTATGGGACTATTAAAGATGAAGTCTGAATTCAATTTAATTGTGGTGGAGTGTATATTCCAGTGGCAATTTCCCTAGTCATTTATGTATCTCATTATTATAATTATATAATATGCTTTGAGTATAAATTCCCCTGCCTGTATACCTTCACCATCTATGAATTTTAATTTTAAATTCCTTCAGCATTTTTGGTAATTATTCATCACTTCCCTTGCTAATTTATTCCAATCCCTGAGACCCTTATCCACAAAAGAAAATTTTCCCAATCCTTTAAGTGTGAAATAATGTGCCTGTTTGTGCTCATGGTCATCTTTTCCCTGCCATGCATTACTCCGAATTCTTCAACCAATATATTGCCAAGCCTCATTACAAATATTCACCTTGTACACTCCCGTAACTCTCTTCACCCACCTTCTGTCTTCCAATGACTCCCAATCCAGCACCTTAGTTACTGTCTGGATCTTGTGGTAATTCTCATTAAAAAATCTAGCTGCTCTTCTTTGCATGTCCTCCAACTCCTGTATTTGATATCCAAAATGTGGATCCAAAACTACACCACTATAATCACGCAATGGTGTAACTGAAGTTTTGTAACCCAATTCCCAAAATTTTTTGGTACATTTTCCCATGACCCTTTCCAGTAAATGAAAGATTTTGAAACCATTTCCTAATATCTGTCTAATGTATCCTTCCCAGCTTATTTTATTATCAAATATTATGCCAAGATATTTACACTTCAAAAAATAATTCTGCCCCCACACTATAATCATAAACAACATTTAGTTTTTTTTCTGTGTATTTAATAAGCTGACTATTGTTGTAATTTATCTCCATTTGATGTTGATCTAACCAATTAGATATTCCATTCAGGCCACCCTTCATCTGTTGACAGTCTTCTCCCATTTTGATCTTATTATATAACATAACAACATCTGCAAACAACTGAACTTCTGACTGTAAACAATCAACACAATCATTCCTTAGATAAATGAATAGCAATAGTCCTAAACTATCCTTTGGTACTTCCATCTCTTTTAATACTGAATTTCCTACTCTTAATGCTTTGCTTTCTACCTTTTAAGAATTTATTTACCAGCGAATCCAATAGTTTTCACCTTATCAATACGATTTTATGTCAAATACCTGAGAAAGATCTAGTGGTAAACTACCAACTTGGTCCCCCTTGTCCAATTCATCCAAAATATCTTGCATGTCGTACACCAACTGAGATTAAAATGTACAACTTTGCCTACAGCAATGTTGTTGATTTGCAAACTAGTTACTTTCCTCACAGCCATTTCTGATGTAGTTGCATACTATTCCATCATTGTGCCAATCACTGATGTCAAACTAATCAGTCTATAATTTTCAGTCCTATTTGTCATCCTTCGAAAGATGGGAATATGGCAAAAACACAGTAATAGCTTTTATTGACATAAAAATTCCTTTGATAAAGTACTGAGAGATAGCATAAGGGTTAGATTTTTTTTTAAGGACAGGAATAGATGTAAGAATTGTGAAACTAATTGTGAAAAGTGTGAGAATTGCATGCACATAGATAGTAGACACTACGAATGGTTTCACACGGAAAGGGAGTCAAACAAGGAAGTGTATTGTCACCTGTCCTATTTAATGTGGTATTAGATGAGTCGTCACAGGAGTCCAGGGATACAGAGATCCAGCAGAGCTAGAGGTGATAGCATATGCAGATGACTAATTATATGGTTGGAGACAGAACAGGATCTGCATAGAGAATTATGGAAATGGTGGACAGCAATGGGGTAACATGAGTAATGGAGTGTAGGGAAAAAACCAAGATAAGCAACATGGGAAGACACACTAGCTTATCGAAGCATGTTTTACTTGATTGCAAGAAACTGGGAAGCAAGCTATCTACCATTGGAAAAATGGAGGAAGAAATAGGCAGAGAATAATGAATAGTGGACAACTGTATCTTCAGATAAAGGATACAATTTGGAGATGGAATATGGGGAATGAAGCCAAAATTTTGTTCTATAAGGTATATTAGCAGACTATGGAAACCTGGACTTGCACAAAGATATTAGCAGATTACAGTTGGCAGAGGTTTCTGAGAGGGATAAACACTAGGAAAGATAAAACCATAAATGAAAACATCATGGAGAGATTACAAGCTTAGAAATTGGAAGGATGTTAGTAAAGAAGAGACTGCAATGGTATGTTATGAAGATGCAGAAGGGGAGAGTGCTGAAGTTAGCACTCTTCAACAATAGGAAGGAGACCAATTGAAAAATCATGGGCAAGAAAGACCAAGAAAGATGCATAGTCTAGTAAAAATCTTTGAATGACTGTCAGACATGGAAGAGAATGTGTTTAGTGACCTGCAAAAGTGGAAATGTCTGACAATGTTGTTGATGATGATTTGTCACTCATTCTTTATGAACTTCTACTACAACCATTCTTTTCCACTCCTCTAGTAAGTAGAAAGACTCTTGACTCAAACTGTAAAAATATTTCAAGGTTAGCTACAATATAGTATCCCGCTATCTTTAATACATCTGTAGTAATATCTACACTGGCCCTTTCACGATTTTTTTTTTTTTTTTTTTTTTTTTTTTTTTTTTTTTTTTTTTGGCTGTCTTGCTTCTGTCATAATTTCCTGTGGATCTGTTTCTAATTTTGTAGTTTGCTCATTTCTACTTATATAGAGACACTTCTCTGATTTACTCCCTCACATCCCATGATGGTAGTACCTAACTGACTCATTAAACTTGTCGCTCAATATCTCTGTCGTTTTGAAATCCTGAGTAACCTCTCCATTCTTATCTATAATTGTTTGAATATCTTCTCTTCCTATCGGTTTTATAACTTTTTTTTTTTTTTTTTGGTAACTGCTTTACGTCTCT
Source organism: Vandiemenella viatica (assembly GCA_031002005.1). Classification (NCBI taxonomy): domain Eukaryota; kingdom Metazoa; phylum Arthropoda; class Insecta; order Orthoptera; family Morabidae; genus Vandiemenella; species Vandiemenella viatica. The sequence goes on from JARYHS010008074.1 coordinate 382,671,254, forward strand.
TTCTAACATCGAGGTCTTTAGAGACCGGAAAGGATGGGGGGGGGGGCAAGGATGGGGGCAAGGAATGGGAAGGAATTCAGCCATGGCCTTTTGAAGGAAGCATCCCGGCATTTGCCTGGAGTGATTTGGGGAAACCATGGAAAACCCAAATCTGGATGCCCGGACGGGGATTCGAACCGCCGTCCTCCCGAATGCGAGGCGAGAACGCTAACCGTTACACCGCCCCGCTCGCTGGTTTTATAACATAGCCATACAAATTCTAGGTGCATTGTTCACTAGTATCTCTGCACCTACAACATTCTTCATAAACCCACCCTTAGCTACCCTTTTTGATACTATTAATTCCTTGTTTAGTTGTTTCAAATATTCCATACTGCCTTGATGTCTCTTAACTCTGTTGTGTTCCCTTCTCACCAACCTCTTTAACCTCTTCACCTTGCTATTTTAGTATGTAGATACAGCACTTTTCTTTATTAACAATTTTGGTATAAATAATTCTTCATCCTTTTTTATTATCTCCTTGAACTCTTCGCACTTTGACTTCACTGTACTTGTGCTTTCTTCTATTTGCTGAACCTACCCCTGAAATATGTCCTCAGTTCTGAAATTTGTGCTTTTTTTTTTTTTTTTATAACTATTTCCCCTTCAATTCTGGCTACTGGTTTACTAAGTCCACTAGAATTGCATTATGATCACTATTTTCTTCAGTTACTTGAGACCCCAAACAGTTCTAATCAGCCATTACTAGGAAGGTAACCATCCAGTAAGTTTGGTTCCTTGAGTTCTCGTTTCCTTACTTAGACATTTGCAAATCTTAAAGTTTTTTTATTAATTTTATTTTTATTTTGGAATCACTACTTACAAGATGGTTACTAGTAAGGACTTAAAAAATTTGACACTGGCCACGCATACTGCCCATGTAATGGGCTTTATGCTAATCTTATCATATTCACATGAGCTCTTGCAAGAATGGTACAATTATAAGGGTTTTATTTTTATCACACTAAAATGAACACAAACCTTAAGTAGGGCTATGCCAAGAGACATTTAACTTCATCATAGTTAATAATAAAACTGAACAAAAGACATTTTTGTGCAGTCAAAATAACAGATGCCATCACTTAAACAATGCTCTATTGTTTGTGTTATCAGCATCATTTTCTTTTAAGAGGAATTAACATTTACAGGCAAAGAGACCACTGTTATCTGAATTTATTGTAGCACCAGTTTTGCAAAATTATTAATAATCTGTGTTTCAGCACAACTAGAATTCAGCATATGACAAAAGTAACCCAATTGTGCACATCATTGTACTATTGTTTATATTCACTGCAAAACGCTGTTTATTTCAATCAACCATACAACAAATTTGATACAAACACTTACCTCAATTCTGTGAGTGTGGTCATCTGGCAGAGGTTCATTTAAATGTTCCTCTAAAGATTTTGCTTGACCTGCAGGTTTCCTCTTTTCCTTCATTAGTCTCTCTGCTTCATCTTTGGTGAAACCTTTCTTCATCAGTTTTTCTTGTTTTCTTTCAAGTCTTGCAAGTTTTGCTTTCTTTATAGGACGACGGACTACTTCTGGCCCTTTAGTTTTTAAAAATCAAAGTACTACCAGTATCTGATATTTTAAAACAATGTAGGCCATGTATTATATAAAATATTATAATAGAAGAAAAAGGAAAGGGGATGAAGGTAGGATTGTGAAAAACAGTAAAGGATAAAAAGAAACTGAGAATTGGAATTTACCACATATACTGTCCAGAACATAACATAACAATAATATATTCAGAATCTTGAACAATGAAAATAGTAAAATCACTTACCTAAACATACTTTTTTGGCGAAGTTTGTTGTTGGATTTGATTGAGTAGTTAAAACTTTATCACTCAAGTTCAATCCAATTTCAATTTTAGACTGATCATGTATATATTCCACTTTTGATCTATTAGATATATCAGATGTTGAAGCTTCTGGCTCTGTAATTTAACATTTAATCCCATATTAAAGGATATATGACACAAAGACAAATATACTTGATAGTTATCTATTACAGCTATCTACTGAACTAGGCTAAAATTAAATTATCAGAAAGAACTGAAATAAGGTGAATAAAACAAATTAAACAAAAATAAAATTTGGGAACTGCTGAATTTAAAGAAGAATATAGAGGAGGGAACAAGTGTTAAATAAATATAACTTACCAATACGCCCAGATAGGAAAGGATCAACAGACATGACTTTTGCATTTTCTTTGTGTTTCTTTGCCTGGTCAGATTTTCTGGAAAAATCTGGTACATCCATTATTTCAGACATATCTGTAACAATTACAATAATTATGACAAACAATTTAATACATGTAAAGCAATAGGAAAAACAAAAGTTTGTATTCTTAAAAACTACCAAAGAAATGCAGGCAAAAAATGTATACTGATACTAGTTTTGTTTGAATATGAAAATCTATTGTTGATCTTCCTGCCTAAATCTATACTGTACATCTATAGCTGTTTCTTTTATTCTTCATTTGATTTTATGCAGAAGTTTTTCATATATTTTAATGCTATGACTCAATAATGTGATATTTTGTACTTTTCTTATTTTAATTTACTTAATTTTTTATGCACTGTTGCAATCCCGACCTTTCACCAGTCCTAAGGTGTTTTCCTTTCTTTCACATGCCCAGTGCAACTATATAAAATCAACTGCATCCATACTGTTTGTGTTACTTTTTTATTTACACTGTCAGTTTATCCATTCCTAGTGATTTCCCATTTGCTAGTACTTTTACCACCATATCTAAATCCAGCATAATTAATATTTACATTTTCTTTTCCAGATGATACTTTCTTCCAGTATCTTCTGTTACTCCCAATTGGTTTTTGAAGCACTTTCACAGTGTTCTCATAACATCTTCCCCTCTCAATTGCACTTTGGCCAATGTAACAAGCAATTTGGTCAGCATATATGTCTTGAAACTACTTTTGTTCTTCATTTGATTGATTTTTTTACATATCATTCCTCCAAGACATTGTTTCTGTCGCCATTATTATTATTATTGCTCTAAATTTCTACATTCTTCATCTGCTGCCCTTGATTCATCTTTCAGAAAATCAGCCTTTATAGTGTAAGTCATCTCCTTAGAAGCAACTTCATTTAATCTTTTTGATCATTACTTGCTTCTTTCCCAAGACTGCTTCTTCAATTATGTCATGACCAACTGGTGATTGTCTCCTATTTTTGGGTGATTAATATGTAAACTGTAAGACTTCTATACTAATTGTCCCAGATGCAATCTTGATACTGTCTCTTTTGTTATGCCGCTGTAAACCAGGTAATTAGCAGGCCTCTTTTCCCCTTATTTTTTGGTTCTACACAATGAAGTCCCAAGATCTCTTTGTAACTAGGTCTATTAGTTCTGACTTCAGAATTTAGCTGTCAAACTGTGATTACTTTCTCTAACTTTTTTTATCTTTCTTTTCTTGCACGCATCAAACTTTAGGGTTTATATACTCGAATAATTTCTATTATCTCCCTATTTACAATCACTGACAGTTCCATAACCCTCACATTTTTGTATATAAACTTGATTACTTTTACTGCAAGTCTCTCACAGCAATTCCATCATTCCCATTGTGCAGTTGTCTAGACTGTTACAGTTTGTAACATTTTACTACTTCCTTCTTTCAATTCCATTTTGTTTTACTTAGTCCTAAAAAATGTATTTTCTCTTTTTAATTATTCTGAGCACTTATTAATTTAATTGCGATGGAGTGCTTGCTAGGGTGGCAATTTCACTACACACCCATTTTTCCTCTTTCTTTTTATGTTGCTTACTTTTTTCATCTACTAATTTCAACTTTAAATTACTTTAGCATTTGTGGTATATTATTCATCATTTCTCTTGGCAATTTATTCCAATCTCTGACCTCCTCACCTAGAAAAGAAAATCTTCCCACACATTTACACCTGAAGTTGTTTTCCAATTTGTGGTCACGACCATTTTTTTCCCTTCCATGCACTTCTCATAATTCTTCCACCAATATCGTTCCATGCCTCATTACCAGTTACACCTTGTATACTCCCATGATTTTCTTCACCCTCCTCCTGTCTTGCAATGAATCCCTTTCCAGTTCCTTTATCATATTGTTTACTGATTGTGTTCTGCAGTAATTTCCAGAGACAAATCTAGCAGCCCTTCTTTGCACACCATCCAACTCCTGTATTTGATACCCAAAATGTGGGTCCCATACTACACTACCATATTCAAGCAATGGTCTGACCAACGTTCAGTAACACAATTCCCTTACTTCTCTAGTACATCTCATCACTCTCTCTAACAAGTGAATGATTTAGAAACCTTTTCATACTACCTGACCTGCTGGTCCTGCCCAGGTGAGTTTGTTACTGTCGACAGGGGCCCGCACCAAATATATAGCCTAGGGGCCCACAAAGCCTAAATGCGGCCCTGAAGCATATAACTGAATATAAAAAGGAGAGAAATAAACAATCATGGAACAAACAATGAGCATTTACATGTAATATGAAAACTGTATGTGAATATACATTTAGATTAGCTCATATGAAAAGATGAGTGTGGCAAGGAAGCATTTTGTAGCCCATTTTGTTTAATGCAGTATTAATTATGTCATAGCAGATGTTCAAGAATTAAAAAACCTGGCAGAGTTTAAGGTGGCAGCACAGGTTGATGAGATAACGATCGAGGAGCATTCCGACCAGAATTTGGACAGAACTGGGGGAGGAGGGGAGAAAGGGGGGGGGGATAGTGAAGGTGTCAAAATGACTGGCTATTTAAAGATGACACTCGGTTGCAGGGAAACCAGAATGGGCAGAGTTGTTCTATTATTTGGGAACAAATAGAACAAGGAGGAAGAAATATGACAGAGAATAAGAAAAGAGTGGACTATTTTATCATATGATTAAAGGTATAACCTGGGGTGAAATATAGAGACGAAACATAATCTATAAATTGTTCTAGCAAAATACCGGGTAGTTATAATTAAACTTTCCCTATTTACCACATTATAACACGGAAACTAATTATCATACGAGTACCAACTTGGTAGCATTAATGTCAAGGACATGGGGAAGAGAAATAATTCAGAATCAGTTCAATTGAAAACACTTTTAATGTGCTGCTACGGTACATCATACTGTTACATGTCGGTACCATTACTGCTACAAAAGGGGTTCAATATGGTGCCCATCAGTGTCCAGAAGAGTCTCAAAGTGCAGGATTGCATTCTGCACAGCAGAACAAAGCATGTCCATAGGTATGCTGGCTACCTTTCTTGATATGCTGCACTTCAGATCAGTACATGTGTGAATGTTCCCCTGGTAAACCCTGTCCTTCAGGTAGCCCCACAACCAGAAATCACAGTTAGTGGGGTAAGGTGATCGTGCCAGCCAAGCATTTGGAAATGATGAGCTCATAATACGATTGTTTCCAAATGTGTTTAGGAGAGACTATGAACCACGATGATTGATAACGGTACCTGGTGGCCATAGTTGGAACTGGCAGTGGGTGCTGTGACACATGGAAAAATAGTGGAAGTTTACTTATAACCACCTGGTATATTGACCTGTGGTCAGGAACATGGAATGGATGATACACTTGAACAGACTGAGAAGTACAAGAAATGTCTCATGGATGGATAGAGACAGAAATGAAAAGAACTGAGAGATTTATATAAAATGAAAGAATTGAGGCTTTCCTGAAGTATTAAACGAATAAAATTTTCTCTTGCCTCCATCAGGAAAGGTGCAAATTTGTTACAATGATTTGAAGTCATCTTCCAACTTAGAAATGTTACATCAAATGGATGTGCTTTGCCGGTGGAATACCCAGAAATGTTTTATACAGTCGATACAAAGGGAAAGCCTTCATTAATTCATCAAAGAGATTGACTGAGCATTAGACGAAATGCTAAAAAAGAAAAAGTTGCAATGGTTGGGTCATGTATTGAGAATGGAGGAGGAAAAAATGTTAAAGTGGCACTCTTGAGCATCCCATGCTGTTAGCCTACTTAACCCATTGGTATATACTAGGGTACAAATGTGATACCAATGAAAGCCACCTTTTAAATGTGTCAGAATAAATTAATTGTGTGTGCACACAGAATGTCACCCCACAATCCGCAAACCAAGTGGATCGTTCTTTAATACACGAAGAAGGTTAATACCGAAGCGTTGTATTTGTGAGTCCGCCTTAAGTGTTTTCTCTCATGTTAACCATCAACTTAAGTATGTGATGGATTAATTTCTCTTTCCTTTATTATTTGTATCATCTAGAAGCTGCTTCCTTTTTCCTTTGATTGAGAATAATTAAAATGCTGTCAGTGATACAAAGCTTGTCCTACTAAAAACGGGTCTAAAATAAATTTTAGCCCTCTTTGAAAACAAGGATTACTCAAATGCTGGGGATGAAGCCTATGTGGCAAATGCAACACACTTCTAAAACAGCTTCTGAATGGAAGTTAGAAGATTTATACAGCTCTGTGGCAGTTAGTATATAAGCAAGTGATTTGTGGATTCATTACTGTATTGGAAATGGAAATGCCATTTGTTGAAGCAATTGAATAAAGTGTGACAGCATGAAGAGGTGCGACTGGACAACAAGCAGTGGCTCAACTCAGCACAGAGGCTGAGAATAGGACTGATACAATTTGTTCTAGTGGCCACATAAATTCCAAATCATGAACACTACACAGAATCTCATGTAAAACCATCAGTAGTACAGCCATAATTACACAAAGGCTCTATAAAACTGAAGCACACAGGAACAATCTGCATTCTTTGGCCCTCAAAATGGACATTTTAAAACATTTAGAGCCCTTGTAACCATAGCTCAAGGATCCTTTAGAGGCGGCAGTCAGCTAAGTTTCTTGTGAAAAATGAAGCCCAAACAGAGAGACAGATTAAAATCTATTTCATAAGCTCAATCACTCACCTCGATAGCTATTAGCTGCAAAACTGTAATTACATGTGCTGCCTTTGCTCGCAAATTTGCAGCAACCTGAGATGTCGCTAAACATTCGAGGTTATGTGTACAATTTAATAGCTAAGCAACTGCTATGGTATGAATTGTCAGAATAAGTTCGTTAAGTTTGATTTTCATAGGATTTACTCTTTATTTATTTTTTTATTTTTTAATGGTAAAACTTTATAACTGAAAAAAATGTGAAATAAGATTATACTTTATATTTCAATGAAGTCCTTCCCATCAATGCACTGTCATGCTGTTTCATCATCATTAGGTATGTATGTATAAACATCAGACATTAGTTACATCAAACTCATGGCTATTAAAAGTGAAGACGAGGGTGATTTTTAGTAGCATTATCTTTGATTTTAACCTTAGTTGATTGTTCACTGTTGCTTGGTCACTTAGGTTATCTACTCTGCCATCCTTAAGTATTTGGCATGATAGTCTCTGACTGTGTTTGATACAGGAAAATTTATTTGTTATTTGCGGTTTCAATATTTGCGGAAAAATAATTGTGACAACTTTCCGTATTCATGTTTTCAGTACTCGTGGATAAAATAAAAGTGACAACTTTCTGAATTTGCCGTTAAAATTTTTATTTTTCGCGGATCCATTCGGTACATTCAGTGGATTCGAAATCTTTACTAATGTGTCGGCATTGTTTAAGTATTGCTGGCATGTGTCAAGAGTCACTCTATCTACCCGAAACGAATAAAAAAGCAAATCTTTATAGCCACTAAACCTAAAGTTCATTGTCTAAAGCCGTCGCTACCTCTGCGTCACACATTCTACTATGACCTTTGATAAAAGCCGCTTTGTTCGCAATTTATAATGTGTAGCAAAAGCAAAGAAAAATTAGTTCCTATGTGGAAAATAATTGTGCTTAGAGTAAAAATAGAAATGCTTGACATTTACGCCTAGCCAAATCATTTTCTATCGATATCACGTTCATTCAATTTTAATGAATCAACTGTACAATTCATCAAGAACTCCAAAGACAAAATATGGAATTCTATAGCTTCAACCTTGGCCAAAAGAGCTAACTTCTCAAATGAGCTTTACTCATTCCAGTAGAAATACGTGGACTCTCCTTAGAAAACTGGGTGCAGCCTCAAACACATGCAAAGAGGAGCCGGGAATTACACCAATTGAAATGGTATTACACATAAAAAAAAGAGATCATGCCATGAAGAAACAGATGGAGAGAGAGATGAATGATATAGATAAAACCTTAGAAATAACCCTACCCTTTCTAATCCATTTAGTCACGAAGAAGTTGAGAAAGCCAACAAAATGCTAAGAATGAGGAAGGCTGCAGGATTAGATTGCATTTTCCCAGAATTCATAAGATATCTCAGCAAGCAGGGAAGAACTTGGCTAAAGAACTTCTTCAGCGATATCCTGGACACTGGGATCATCCCTACAGAATTCAAAATGGCTCACACCTTGACGATACTCAAACCAGCAGATGATGCTTTCAAGCTATCGATCCATTGCTCTACTAAGTGTTTGCTATAAGCTTCTAGAATGCCTCATCCTTAACCGTCTCAAGGAATAATAAATAACCTAACACCAACATGCCAGGCACGTTTCAGACTAAAACGGAGCTGTTGTGAGCAAGTACTAGCACCGACATCATATACTGAGGCTGGATTTCAGAAGTAGTTAAAGACATCAGTAGCCTTTGTTGATCTAACAGCAGGATATGATACAGTTTGGCTGGATGGTCTGATACTTAAACTTAAAAAACATATACCCTGCAGGAAACTAACATCACTTCTGAAGAATATGCTTGTGACAGAACAGAAATATTTTCATAAGAAAAAGCGTTACATGCTGGCAAACCTATATTTTAAGATCGCCGTTGGGCATAAGACAAGTAAGTCATTTACAATAAAAAAAATGGATTACCTAAAGGGTCAGTACTAGCTCCATTGCTCTTGAACTTGTATGCCAATGACATGCCTGAAACAACAGGCAATAAATTCTGCTATGCTGACGACTTAGCTATCACTGTCCAAACTGCCACATTAGAGGAAGGTGAAAGCACTCTCTCTAATGACTTAGAAACCTTGAATGCATATTATAGGAAGTGGAGACTTTGTCAGGATCCATTGAAAACAGAAGTACGCACATTCCACTTGAGTAATAGAATAGTACATCAGCAGCTCAAAGTGAACTTCTGCCACCAGAGAGTGAAACATAATTTCTATCCTAAATATTTGGCATCACCTTAGACCATTACTTAACATTCAAAAAGCACCTGGAAAACACAAGTCAGAAAATTAGAACATGAAACAACTTCATGAAGAAGCTAGCGGGTACCTGGTGGGGAGCTGATGTGGACACACTATGAACAACCGCTCTCACCATCGTTTACCCTGTCACTGAGTATTGTGCTGTTGTGTGGCAACGTAGTGCTCACACTAGAAAAATCAACTTCCAACTGAATGAGTGTATGAGAGTAATAACTGGCACCCTAAAATCCACTGCAGTCCCCTGGTTACACCTAATCAGCAAAATACCACCTCCAGAGCTAAGACGCCAAGAAGCAATGGCACATGAGTGGATAAAACTACACCATCCTGATCATCCACAGGATCTCCAAATCCACAAGGTCCTAAATCACTTACCCCCACTTGTCTTAAATCCAGAAATCCAGTATGGCAAGATGTATTCAGCTTTGATATCAAGGAAAAATAGCGACAAAGCTGGAACTGCGCATCTGTGAAATATCCAGACATTAAAGATCCCACCACTGGACTTCTGGGATTCCACCTGAATAGAGACTAATGGGTCAAACTAAATCACGTAAGAACAGGCCAAGCGAAATGCAGTGCCATGCTGTATAAGTGGGGTCTTCAGGATACTCCCGCATTTAACTGCGGTGATCCTTCCCTGAGAGTGGAGCATGTCATCAGGGAATGCCTTTTAAGAAAGTATGATGGACCATTTGGAGATGTTTTCAGAGCTACAAGTTCCTTCATAGAATGGCTGGAACAACTGGACATCAATTTGTGAATGCTACCAACATTCTTGTCATTGTATATATGTATTGTATTAGTTGCTTAGCCATACAATAAATAAAAAATCTCGGCAAAAATTGTTGGTGATCTAGCAATTTAAAAACATATATATTATTTTTCATATTTAGATTTAATTACAGTACAGTCCCTGTAAGCATCTCAGAATTTGTTAAATTCTCCACCCTGTCACTACAAGATATGGGGGACAGGAATCATACAGAAGCCGATACTGAAGCTTATATCCGAAATTAGGGCGATTTAAAATCAGAAAACTAACTTAATATGTAATAATAGCCCTACATCGACAGTTAATAATAGAAAACAACTTCCAAACTCACCTAAATCATTGAAATCCTCAATTGTTCAACTTGTAAACACTCGATTTTTGTTACGAGACCATATCGCTATTTTTCAACACTTTTCGATGAAATTGTTTATAATAATAACGAACCGGGAGAAAGTAAAATTCACTATAAATCAATAGTTTCAGGTAGAATAAATAGAGAAAACATGACTTTAAAACTTCTTCAAACACACTCGCATTTTCAACACCACATAACAACATGTTTTCAGTAATTTTCAGAGCTAACAAATAAATTTTATGTAATAATAAAGAACACTGCACAGCATATAAAAGTTTTGAAGCATTCCACACAGTTAAATAAGCACTGAATCAGTTTTAAAAGTAATTACGCAGTAGGAAAAAAATACCTACAACTACAGATCCCAGTTGTGGGCGATTTAACACCTGACAGTAAATAAAATCACTTTCAACATGTGGAATGAATAAAGCAGGAAGCCGTGTGGTAAACCATCCCTTCAAATAAACATTCTTTCTAATAGTAATTTTAATAAAATAGTAAATTGAGTCAATGACGGCTTCTGGTGTCTCCACTTCGCTTTTTGTAAGATTAAAATACACCACATACAGAAAAAACATAACTAATCCTGTAAACTGGAGGGAACATAGAACACTGTAACATAAGTTTTAAAATCTAAATTTGAAAAATCATACAAAATGTTGAAAAATAATAAACCGGATGGCTAGCTTGGGTAAGTCCCACAGCCGACGAAAAGACAGTATTGCTGCGCGGAACACATTTAGTTAATTTACAGTAAACTAAGTAACTTTAGAGGGATAGCAGTCATAAACAAAATCAATCAGCAGACCACAAACATTACACTGTAAATTTTTGAGCACTTGAGATTACAGAATTTTTCCAAACTATATATAGTAGCGCGAAGCTACAGGTGTTGTGGGTCCAAGGGTATATAACACCTAGCGGACACGAGGACGGGACATTTGATTGAAAGTCTTGGAAGCACACTCTGTGTTTCACGGAGCCACGTTTAGCTGCCCGAGACCTTCTGGTTAGTCCCGGAAGTCGCACACATCATCATACTGTTTTGGTAGACATCATGGGTTTTGGGAACATGTAACTTGTAAATTGGATAAATGATACTTTAAAATTAATGAATAGGAGTAAGTCGGTTTTATTCCTCTTCATTACTTGCAGTTTAGGAAACGATTTGTTTGATAGCCAATTTCAACTGAAATTGTGACTTTTGATGTGACTTTGAAGAATATATAGATTTTTTTTTATTTAAACACTGCTTATTTCTTATTAGTGCACATTAACCTGTTTAACAGTTTGATCAGTGAATATTTTGACAGTACTGAAAGCAAGTTGGAGGTTAGTTAAGGTGATTGAACCGACAATTCAACCCCGGTATTGGTTTTCTCCTTTACATCCCATTAATCTGAATTAATTGGGACCGGGACTTGTTCGGATTACCGAATTGTTGGGATTAGCTGGAATTACAGTGACCAGTTTCTCGAATGAAGTATACCATGCATATAACTAGGTACACTATGGTAACAATTGGGAAAAAGTGGGGAGACAATGGCTCACTCTCAATCCCACCCTTTGTTGTTGAGACGTTTGAACTGTTCGAGACCAGTGCACTGTCAGCTGGCTCACAAACTGCTCAGTTAATGTTAGCTATTGATCGCTGGCATGCTTGACAGTTGTATTGTATGCATTCAGACATAGTGGTGTATTGTCGTCATGAGTAAACAGAAACATACAATGTTGACTATCAAAGAAAAACTGGATGCTTTTGAAGCAGTCAGATAATAGTGAGAATGTATCTAAACTAGCGATGGAACTTGGTGTTGGTAAGGCAACCATTTGTTATTGGAAGAAGAACCGAGTGAAGCTTGAACAGTCCTGTGCAACGTCTTTGGGAAAAACACTTGAAATTCGGCAAACTCTGAAACAATCCCAATGACTGACGTTTTGTCTTCTAAAAAGTAGGAATAAAATGGGCACTTGTAAGCATTGTAACTATTATCATAAGTTTGACAGTTTTTCTTTCATTGTTATGCACTGTTTAAACTTGCTAATTTTCCTAAAACGTGTGTACTGTACTGTGTAAATTAAAATTGTGTGTATGTACAGCAGTTAACCGCGCAATTAAATACAGCATGAACTGTATTTTAATTAACATTCTTTCACCATTTTTCATACTTAGACTAATTTTTTGCCATGTTCGGATAACTGAACAATCAGATTAGCGGGACTCTGCTGTGTATTATTTTGCTCTTGCCACCAACCAGATATTAGTTTTGATATTTATCTATACTAAGGTGTTAGCTCCGAATCCCTGCCCCTCCACTTGTCCTCTGTTTGCATTTACCCCCTGCCCAACAATCTTTCTGTGAGGCAGTCTCCCACATAACCTACCTCCCATAACAACAAGGAGCAGGAAAATGTTTTAAGGAAATAAAACTAAGGAAGGATAGGAAAATATGACCCAACAATTACCAAAGATGAAGGTGGCTGGGAACGATGAACACAAAAAGGAACAAACACAATAAATGTGCAATATTTCTGAGCATAGCCTTATTCTTGCAAAAGTGAGCCAGACATGTACGTCTGTTCACCAGATGGCCATAGTCGTGTACACGGCTGGCTCCGCCTGGTGTCTCACTTTTGCAAGAATAGGGCTATACGCTGAAATAACGTGCATTATTTCGACGTATAGTCTTGTTCTTGCAGACGTGAGACACCAGGTGGAGCCAAACACATACACGGTGGCAGTCGTCTGGTGAATGGCATGGCCAGCAAACATGGTCGTATAGGAGAGAAATGGGAGTGTGGGGAGCGCAAATACTAGATCGATAATCCATAATGCTGAATGTGTATTGTAAATGAAAGTGATAGATCACCATAATAACTGCACAATGAAATACATATAAATCATATTTTGAAAAACTTTAAGTACAAAAAATACAATATAAGCAATAAGTACGAAAAATACAAAATAAGCAATATAAATAGTAGTGATAATAAGTGCTGGGTCTGGTGGGAGGGATTTATTGGAGATTGTCTGGTGTCAAGAATATTCTGACAGGCTAGTTCCCATCTATGTAGTTCAGAGGAGGTTGTGTTACCAGGAAAAACTCGGATTGCCTTAAATGAGAAACAGTTGTTAAAATTATTCAGTTTGTCGGAATTGGCATGTTTTGCCACTGGATGGGCCTTATTGTTAGTATATACTGTCTGGCTGTTACCATTCATTCTGATAGCAAGTGGGTTAGTAGTGACCCTATATATGAGCTGGAGCATTGGAGGCATTTAAGTTGATATATGAGGTGTGTTGTAATGCAATTAGCATGACCAATGATGGGGAATGTTTCACCTGTGCAAGGACTGGAGTAAGTGGTGGTAGCTGGATGCATGTTGCAGATTTTGCAGCGGGGTCTGTTGCATGGCCCCTGTGGAAGTTTGGGGGAAGTAGTAGGTTTTATGGAGCATGGTGCACATCCCAGTGAAGGAACGTAGGAAATCATGCGCATGACGAAAGATTGGGTTAATTGACTCCAGGACAGGGAAGAACTGGGTGATGAAAGCGGGGCTGCGGTTAGTTTCAAGGGGTTCAGCCTTGGAGTGGCTGTGCACAGGAAGGGCTATAGCACGAGAGATTTGTTTGTGTACTAAGTCCAGGGGGTATCTGCAGGAGATGAGAGCTCCTGCTAGGTTTTGTGTGTATCGGGAATGAGATTCATCATCAGAGCAGATGCTACTTCCACGGATGGCCAGACTGTATGGAAGAGAATGTTTGGTGTGGGAGGGATGACAACTGTTGAAGTGAAGATACTGCTGTAGATCTGTAGGTTTGTTATGTACAGAGGTATGCAGGTGCCCATTATGTAGGGAAACTTAAACATCAAGAAAGGTAAGATGGCTGTGCGAGTATGTTCAGGTAAAGTTGATGGAGTGGTTGTTTAGGGAGTTGAGGAAGTCAATTAGATGATTCTCTTTGTGGGTCCAGTTCATAAAAATGTCATCTATATATCTGAACCACATAAGAGGTATAATGGAAAGATTGTTCAGGAATTGTTGTTCCAGATGGCCCAGGGAAGGGTTTGCTTAGCATGGTGCCACATGGGTGCCCATAGCAGTGCTGCATATCTGGTGGTAAATTTGAGAGTTGAAGGGGAAGCTCTCGGGAGGTCGCATTTCCAGGAAGTGTTCCGTGGCACTGAGGCCCTGACCGTGAGGGATGTTGGTGTAAAGGGAAGAGACATCTATGGAGACAAGGAAGGAGTCTGATGGTAGAGGAATGGGGACTGTGGAAAGTCGTTAGAGGAAGTGTGGGGTGTCTTTTATGAATGAAGGGAGGTTCTGTGGCTGGAGGTGCTAATCCAAAAGAGTTGAAATCCGGCGAACCATATGCCGCAACTATAGGTTGCCCTGGATTTCCCGTTTTGTGGATCTCGGGAAGAAGGTACATGGTGGGGGTAAGGGGGTTCTGTGGGGTAAGGAGGGACAAAGAGTTGGGAGAGATTCCTTGTAAGGGCCTTTGGAGGTCAAGGACAGCGCGTACTTCTTGGCATATTGAAGTTGTAGGATCTGTAGGATGTGGAAGGTATGTGGTGGTGTCAGAGAGCTGTCTCAAAGCTTCAGCCTCATGGTCACTGCGGTCTATGACTATGGTTATAGAACCTTTGTCGGCTGGGAGAATGATGTACTTATTACTTATATTGTATTTTTTGTACTTAAAGTTTTTCAAAATATGATTTATATGTACCAGGTGGTTATAATTAAACTTTCCCTATTTAACATATCATAACACGGAAACTAATTACCGTATGAGTACCAAACTTGGTAGCATTTATTAATAATAATAAGCATTAATGTCAAGGACATTGGGAAGAGAAATAATGCAGAATCAATTCAATTGAATCACTTCTAATATGCTATGGTACATCATACTATAACATACCGGTACCATTACTGCTACAAAAGAGGCTCAATATGGTGCCCACCAGTGTCCAGAAGAGTCTGAAAGCTCAGGATTGTATTCTGCACAGCAGTACGAAGCATGTTCATAGGTATGCTGGCTAACCTCTTTTCATATGCTGCACTTCAGATCAGCACATGTGTGAATGTTCCCCTGGTAAACCCTGTCTATCAGGTATCCCCACAGTCAGAAATCACAGGGAGTGAGGTCAGGTGATCGTGCGGATCAAGCATTTGGAAACAATCGGCTGATAATTCGATGTGTGTGAGACTATGGATCACAATGACTGATCACGGCACCTGGTGGCCAATAGTTGGAAATAGATGGTGACGTTGTGACGCATGGAAATCATGCACCCCATACTCTGGACATTAATGCAACAATGTTTGGTACTAGTATGGTAATTAGTTTCCGTGTTATAACGTGTTAAATAGGGAAATTTTAATTATACACACCCGGTATTTTTTCACTCAGTTATTATGCTGATGGCCCATTCCCTATTCTCTTTCTGCCAGTTCTTATGTTGCTTCCCAGCATATGATTTGGTGCACATGGAAACAAATTGAGAGCTGTTTTTCAAGTGCAATTTGAGTAAATCTATCCCTAATGTGGCCTCGATCTGGTGCTGAAGTGTGCTGGCCAAGCATGCTAATTCATTTTGTACAGTTCCACATCCAGGAACACCAAATGTGTTGAAGTATGATAAATCAGGTTAGGAACCACTTTAGATCTTCCTTAAGTTTCTTGCATGTACCTTACAAGCATGTGAGGAAAAATTCTGAGTGTCCAAAGAATTGAAGTGTTCCACAACACATAGATTCAGGAAATATTAAATCAATGTATGACTATAAAATGAGCCATCACAAACATTAGGCCTCATTGACATTGAGGTTATTAGTGGCAGAAGAGATGTGGTCCACAAAAGGTGTCACACTTAAAACTGATCCTTGAGGAGCACCATTCTTCTGTATAAATAGGTCTGATATTTTTAATTAACTTAGTATTGGAGTAAATGCTGTAAAAAAAAAAAAAAAAAACATGTGTAGATGGTCCCAAAATCGCTTGTATCTGACTGCAGACCCAATACAATATCGGAAATAAAATGTGTGAGGTGATCACTGCCAAAAAATCCAACTTCTATCACTGCCTCCAGGAGGATATTATTATCTAAGGTACAAACGAATTTCCTTAATCCACAATGAAAGCAACACAGTTCTCTGGATAGGAAATATCAGAAAAGGCATTATTGGACCATCACCTTCAGTGTCTAGAAAGAAAGTACTGCATTTATCAATGAGTGTTGAGGGGAATTCGGAGAAATGGCACAAAAAGCAATGGTTAGCCCCTTGCACGGGGGCAGTAAAGTTTGGGATCCAACATGTGGTTGTCAAACACAGGAGTAGGAGGCAGGAGAGGGTGACTTTTTATTTTGCTTACGATTTTATGCCTCGTTGAGGTAATCAGAGATGGGGAAGGACTGAAGGCAAGGAACAGGAAGGAATTTGGCCATGGAATTTTGGACGAAACACCCTAGCAGTGGCCTGAAATGATTTGGGAAAACTATCAAAAACCCAAATTTGGATGACTGGACAGGGATTCGAACCTGCATCCTCCTGAATGCAAGGCCAGTGTTACAGCTCACCAACCACACTCTGTGTTAGAAAATCAGAACCACATTTGCACACAACACCGTCAAGAATCAAAAAATAAAGAAACTAGGTCACTGGAAGATAGGAGGTGATTGAAGATAGTGCTGGTAGTTCGTAAGGGAACTGATGGTGAAATCTAAACATATTCTGCATAGTAAGTGAGATGAAAGTAATGACTATGACCAAAAACTAAAATGTGAGGTCAGGCACAAGGAAGTGGAAAAGTTTAGAATTGGTGGAAGAGTTCAGGGACTGAAATAAATTATTAAAAGGTGTTCTATGTAGTTTATCGAAAACAATAAATGAATTTAAAGTCATTTTTTTGTATAATGCAAAAGTAGGCGAGCCAGGCAAACTGCCATCTGAAGACAGGCTTCACTCCAATTAGTTAATAATAATGAATAGCAATGGGAACTAGACTGCTGTACAGTAATATCATAAACAGAAGGATGTATCACATTATTCTCCATGACCAAACATTTAGCCAAAATAGAGAGTTTATTTTATGTCTCTTCGCAAATCTATAATGACTCTTCTATATTATTTAATAGGTTATATTTATTCACCAGTGAGATATCCATATCACATAAGAAAGCATGTAACCTTATTATTCTAAGAGTACCCATCAATTATCAACAGAAAAACACTATATCTTTGTAACTATCTTCATATATTTAAAGCAAGGAAACATATTGCTTGAAGTTCTTTTTCTGAATATGTAAGCCTATTGAAATTCCGAAAAGAGAAGCATTACATAACACTTTCAAAACATCAGTAATCCTGTAACCTATAGTGAAGCACGCAAATTGAAGGAAAAGATATAGATTAAAATGTGAACAGCTTCATTCCACAGCTTTCATTATTCTTCTTTTAATTTTGAGCAGCTTTAGATCATGGGACAGGAACAAAACTATGCCTTTGCAGATCTTTTTTTAAATCCTGCTTGGTCACTGAGCCCTGTTCATTATTCTAAATTACGAGGGTTGATCAAATATAAATGGGACTTTTTAACTGAGAGAGCAATGATGGTTCGAATGGTCACACACTTTTCACATGGATGTTGGGGATGACAGGAGTGGTGAGAGTGATTGTTGGCCTTATCACATGCAGTCAATAGTACAGCTAACAATGTCTGAGCAAGACATGAACCCCTTGATTGCGCTATGTGTAATTGTTAAATTTCTCACTTGTGCAAGCGAGAAACCAACTGAAATTCTGCAGAGATTCAAGGCACAGTTTAGGGATTGTATGCTGTCAAGGACTAGTGTGTTTGCCTGGCATAAGGAATTCGTGAAAGGCCATGAAGATGTCAAAAATGAGAGCCATGATCATCATCCATGGAAGAGCGTTACAGAGCAGAATATTTGCATAATTTCTAACTGTATAGAGGGCAACCAACATTTGACAATTTCTGAAATTTCTTGTGAGGTCAGAATAAGTTATGAAAACACTCAAGCCATCATTACAAAGGACTTAGGGTTCTGTTAAGTCTTGTTTGATAGATATCCCGTCTTTTGACTGTGAAACAGAAGTTGGCATGGTTTGCGTAAGAAGTGAAGCATTTTTTAACTGCATCATAACCTGTGATGAAACATGTGTCCACCACTATACACCCAAGTCAAAACAAGTGAGTATGGAGTGGTGAAAGAAGAATGATGTTGCTCCAGTAAAGGCCAAGAATAAGTGATCAGCTGACAAGGTGCTTGCAACTGTATTTTTTGACCATCGTGGAATTTTGCAAATTGACTTTTTGCATGGATGTAGCACCATCAATGCAACATATTACTGCTACCTTTTGGATGAAGTTAAGCTTATTTATAACCGAAAAAGATGTCACCAGCTGATAAGAGACATGATTCTTTTCCATGACACAGCTCGGCCCCACACTGCAGCTCTCACTTGGCCAAAATTGGACATCACTTTATTATCCTCCTTACAATCCTGACCTATCGCCCAGTGATTTTAATCTCTTTGGACCACTGAAAGAAGCAATAGAAGGCTGACAATTTGAAGATGATGACACAGTGGAGGGTTACGTGTACAATTGGCTACTGATTGCACTCCCTTTCCTTTTATGATGATGGCACCAAAAAGCTTCAGATACGCTGGGAAAAATGTATTTCTAAAGCAGGAGATTATTTTGAGAAATGGTATGTACTTGGTTCATTTGCCATGGTAAATAATAATCATAATAATTTTTATTTTTTTAAAAAAGAAGTCCCATTTATATTTGATCCACCCTCATAACTGTCACCACTGAAACAAAACATATGAATAGATTACCTTGTCCCTGGTCGTCAGATGTTTCAGAGCCTTCAACAGATTGAGCATCTTCATTTGTCTTTGAAATTCCAAAAGCCAAGAAGCGATTAAACTTCTTAATCACTTTCTTCTGAGATTTTGAAAGTTTAAATTCCAGAGCTGCACACCTAAAAATTTATTAGACTTCAGCAGAGACAAGCAAGAACAATTTATTCATTGAGTTGTAGCAGTAATGAAATGGAAAAGCCATACAAAATTCTGACGAGAGCATGAAAACACTATCTGTTAAAGTTAGAGGAATTGTGTGTTGGTATGTTTAATTCTCATGTTCAGAAAATTATGACTTCAATTCCAGTCTTCAACAAAAGAGAGTATATTTAACTGTTGTACCTGTTCTATTCTCAGTACTGGATTAGCCACGTAGCAAATGCTAAGGGTCTCGCTCCTTCTCGGGGAGCCCCATCTAAGATTCTTGGATGCCTCCCCGTCAGACCAGATGGGCGACTTTTTTTTTATACCACTGCCCTGGACAGCAAAAACCAAGGGCCCCTTCTTCACATTTGCTATGTGCCCCGCGCTGTTTTAATCAGGCTCTGTTTGCTCTTATCATGAATAATTTGACACAATGAGTATAATTGCTTACAAAGAATACAAAAAATATCAGCTGAAGTTTCTTTCATATGACAATTATTACTACCACTTGATAGAGAATGATGGGGAAAGAAACAATAGAATATATAGTAGATAAGATCAATTTTCAGAAATTTTGTCTACCTTAACTGCAGGAGATCCAATTCACCTGAACCACGAGTGGTTTCATTTTTAATATTTTCTGGGATTTTGGTCCCACACCTCTGGAGGAAAGAACAAACAATGTGGAGCCCCCGTATAAGGCTGCTAAGTCTATTAAAACCATGGTGCAACAGCTACCCTATAGGTTGTACACTTGCAAGTGATTTGCCTCATCATCCATTTACCTCCTCGAGTTTGCCACTGTCACACTCTGTGGTAGTTGTTGAAGTTTACGGTGTGAGACAGTAGCAGTGCTTACAAGTTTACAACTCATGTACTATGAATGCAAAAAACCCATACTTAACATTTACACACCAAGCACCAATGGGGAACAATTCAGTGACCTGTACATGAAAATTACAGCCAGAATTCATGTCTATACATATTACAGTGAAATCAGCTGAAAGACAAGAGCAGAAATTAAAATCCCAAAACCCAGACAGAGCTGTGATAAATGAATGAAATTTGTCTTGAAGTATCACCATATGAAGAATATAAAATGATTAAAAATTGAAGGTTTTGCATGTAATAGCATGAGAATTATGGGGTTATTTACTATGCAAAATTTTTATGTTTTTTAGTGTATAAGTGGTGAAAAGTGTGGTGTATCATGACGCTTGACCAAGGCAAAGAGTGACAACCCTCTACACCGAAATGTCTAACTGTAAGGAAGGTTGGAGAATTGGTGTGTTTGAAATGGATGCATTCCGAAGGATTGGCCGTAGTGCATTGTCAGTATACAGAACTGTTACACAATGGATGAAAGAAGGCTCTAATACTCATATGACAGACACAGGTCCATAAAGATGGACCACAGCATGTGAAAACCACCAAATTATGTGTTGCTGGCATATGGGTGACTGCAGGCCAGATCCAAGACGTAGGTACAGAGAAAGTCACCCCCCTCCCCCCCCCCCCCCCAGATGATTCTAAACCATCTTCTTGAAGCTTGGTTACACTCTCTGACCCCCCTGCAATGTGTGCCATTAACCTTATTTCATCGCCAGCATCGTTTAACTTGGTGCAATGGACAGGTGTTTAGAGATGAGTCTCGATTCTGTCTGTGGAAAAATGATAATCGACAACATGTATGCAGGCATAGTGGAGAAATGATCCAACCTGCTGTGATTTCAGAACATCACAAAGGTGCAGCCACTGGTGTCATGGTTTGATGGCAATTAGTTTCGACAGCAGGACTGAGTTGGTTGTTGTTGAAAGCACAATGAAAGCCCACTGCTATGTGAATGGGGTGCTGCACCCTATTGTGATACCCTTCATGTCCACCATCGAAATCACATATTCCAACAGGGTGATGCCTGTCCTCATACTGCAGCTATTGCAACAGAAGCCTTGCAAGGGGTTATGATCACAATTTGAACTGCACGGCACCCAGATTTGTCCTCAACAGAGCATGTCTGGGATGCCAAGAGTAGAATATTAGATTGCATGGTCACCCGTCACAAACAGTGACAACTGACTACAGAAGACATGCAAGCATAAAGAGATATACTCAAAGAAGACATCCAAACACTCTTTGAATTCAATGCCAGCAAGGACCCATGAATGTATAGATGCTGAAGTTGGGTGCACAAATTGTGTCTAAAGGTAATAAACTTAGCCTGCTCCATTTCAATTTGTTATCATTTCTTATGTGTATGCCCCTGGTTATCTACAAAAGTTTCCCAAAATTCCACCATTCCTGTCTGCATATTGAACTTTTAATTTCTGCCAGTGTAGCTCAATGTTTCTACACAATGTGGAACTCACCCCTCTGTATTGGTAGTGTAGATGAGAAGCTTGTGCAAATTAAACTCTGTCAAAATCAGGTTCAGCCAATATAAATTACAAAAGATTCTTTTCTATAGCATTGCTTGTAGTGACAGATGCGGATGCTTTAATGGTGGTCATAAACATTTGCAAATATAGATGAAAAGGTTATGGTGAAACACTTAATCATAGAAACTTTGTAAGTATTAATTAATCTGATGAAGCACTTTCTGGAGATACAATGAACATACCATTCTGTTTTTAAGCAGTAGAAGCATAAAATTACAATTTTTTTTCTTTCTCACAACCAGTTTAATGATCACAGAATACTCGGCACGAGGTTGTTATAGGAAGGAAATCTGTAAACTGTGCTTTGGGATAGTTACAATATTAATATGTTGAGATTCTTTGAAGTTGATGTAATATTTAAGCAATGTGCATGTCTTGCAGTATCATATGCAAGTAAGAATTGAAATATTAAACAGCTCACACTGTGTCATGCACATTAAACATGAAAAATACTTAAGCAAGCAAGAAACACTTGTGTATTACATTGGGTTTAAATGCTATGCGAAACAAAACATCACATAACTTTGCACATCACGAAGTACTTGGGCAAGTACTTTTTTCAACATTCACCCATTCCATGTATAGATCGATACTGTGTTGATTAATAACAATAATGTTTAAGAATGTTCTCCCTTTGGAATAATTAATAACAATAAACTGAATTATAAATTTTAAAACATCTGCTACACTTAATACCCTAGCAATCTTCTGTTAGTCACAGTTCTGGACATTGTATTTGCCATAATCCAAATACTTAAAATTGTATAATTCAGGAAAATTCTCAGTGTCTTTGGAAACACCATAAATTGACTTAAATCACTGTGAAATTTGACAATCAAGAGGATGTGCCATGTTCCACTTTAGTGTGACACTTGAGACTTTGAAGACACACAGAACTGATGTCGAATGGGTGATCCATTAGCTTGCCACAAGTGCAAATTGTGCCATATATTAACATAGAAGCAACTTCAAAAAGAACAGCATTTGTGCCATGCCTCTGCCAGAACCTCCCCTGGACCCTAAACATGTTTACAGATACTTCTCACATAAACATAAAGTTTAATCAAGAATTGCTAAAAAGGGGGGGGGGAGAGGGGGTGCATAAGTTAATGAATATTATATTTAGTTAGCGAACAAATGAATTACCAAAATACTGCATTCAACATGTCATTTTGGATGGGCCTACAAAGTATTTATATTTGAAGTAGACATTCTTCTTACTTAAAATTTGTTTGAAGTAGATTTCTCTTATACTCTTTGTACAGTGATACCATTGTTACATTATGCAAAGAAATATCTATGTTACATTATTTTCAAGGTTATGAACATTATTTAATGAAAATTGTATTTCGTTGGTGAAGAAACGAGTGCCAAAATACTGCATTCCAAATGTCATTTTTGACAGACTTACAAAATATTTCTATTCAAAGTCATTGTTATAGTATACACGAAGAAATGATTTGCCCAAACATTGAAATAAAATCATGTATTGTGTTTAAATTAATGTATTAATTATTGGTTGCTTTTTATTGCTGATGTTACTATATCAGACATAGGTAAACATTTCCAGTGGTTGAAATTTAGAGCGCGATACAGGAAATGTATTCGTAAATGGGTAATATGAACTATGAGTTTTAAACAGCAATATTAGTGGAAATTGTGGTTAGGTTGAAATGCAGGCAGGACCAGAATGACAACTGAGACATTCTTTTACAGAACAATTTTGTTTTATAAATAATTAGAGCTGCTTTCATAAGATCCATCTTCCGCATGGAAGTAGTTCCATATTTATCAAACTGAATGAGACCTGGACCAGGAATAAAACCAGTATCATGTGGTATTGCATAAGGGTTTGAGATTCCTAACTTATTTTTAATTTCATTACGTCCATACTTCCCACGTCATTAATTCAGTAATAGTTCCGACTCTAATGGTGTGCAAACTACAACAGAAATATGTACAACTCTCCAAAACTCTTTACTAATTACTTTTGAATTTTTAGTTAGAGTAAAACGTTTTTGTCTTTTTTAGTGAATATTAATTTGACTGCATTAGGAAGTTTAGAATAACATTGATCCAATGTAGGTACTATAACTACTGAGTCACAGCAACGTTTGACCGGGTCAGCAGTAGAATTATAATTATAAAGGGTTTACTGGATATTGCGATTCCACAAGGAATCGGTGTCATAATCCTGCAATAGTCAAATGCAAGGCACTGCTAGAAATACTTTCTGAAGTACTTTTAATGGTGACATGCCTATCCAGAGTGGATTGCAACTTAACTTCTGCTTGAAAATAATGGTCCAGGCTGTATTAGAATGCAATTACTGCTTGAAAATAATATTTCTTGCTATTGATTACAGCAGTATTATGACATCACTAGTGAATGTTGTTGTAGCAGAATAGCGATCTCCGATAGACCCATAAAGACTATATGACACTGGTGAATACTACAGCAGGGTATGACACTTTTCTATACTGACTTAAACATCAGGTACAAACTAATACAAGTCAATGAAGGTCTCATACAAGTCCCAATATATATTCTGATACATATCCCGATATATACGTCTTGAATTTGCACCAAATGGGGGGAGGGAAGGAGGGGTTTCTATGATATCTAAGCCACTGAAATTTGATGAATTTTATGGTTAATTCTTACATATCTTGATGAGACAAATAAAAGTAAAGAAGAATTTTTTTGATAATTAGCATAGCTCTCGAGATATTGTAAATCAAAATTGAGGCAGTTAGGTTGAGAAGTGACCTGGACGAGAAGAAAAATTTCGCAAAAGCCATATTTGATGATGGATTCTGATATGTAACTTGACCAGACAAATCGAAAGTAAAGAAAACCATTTTTTGATACTTTGCTTAGTTCTCAAGGTATTGCATCTGAAAATTGAGGTGGTTAGGTTGAGATGCTGTGATTATTGGAGATCACGATTCCACAAGGAACTGGTATCATAATATTACAGACATACATAAGATACTTTCCGAAGTACATTTAACGGTGTCATACTGGTTTAGGGTGTATTACAACATAATTTCTGCTTGAAAATATTGGTCCAGGCTGTATTACAATGGAATAATTGCTTGAAAATAATACGTCTTTCTATTAACTACAGCAGTATTAAGACATCCTCAGTAAATGATGATGTAGAGGAATCGTGATCTCAAGTACTCTCTAGACAGCAGTACTATGATATGCTTAGTTAATGATGTTGTACAGGAATTGTGATCTCCAGTAGACTCTAGATGCTACCTGGACCAGAAAAAATCACCAAAGCCATTTTGAAATACACAGTGAACATGTACAATAATAGGTGGGGTCTACTGGAGATCGCGATTCCCCTACAACAACATACAGTAATATTGTTGGAATACTGCTGTAGTCAGTCGCAAGACGTATTATTCTCAAGCAGTCATTCCGTTGTAATACAGCCTGTACCATTATTTTCAAGCAGAAATTAGGTTGTAATACAGCCTGGACCATCATGAAAAAATTAAATGTACTTCGGGAAGAATTTATAGTGGAATCGTGCGTTTGACCACTGCAGTATTATGATGACAATTCCTGGCGGAATCGCGATCTCCAGTAATTCCAATAGGTGTTTTGATTTCTTCTCAGCTGTTGTGGTTAGGTTGAGATACGGCCTGGAACAGAAGAATAACGTCACCAAAAGTGCAAGAACTATACCTACAATTTACTTTTAACATCAGATATCTCGAGAAGTAGGCAAGATATCAAAAAATTATTCTTTACTTTCGATTTGTGTCTTCGAGATATATAAGGATCAACAGTTCAGTTTCGGTGGCTCGGATATCGTAGTATTGCCTGTAAAAGTAACTTTCGAAGACGAATTGCACCATAAACTTAAATTTCATGCTATTATTATCAAGGGCACTTAATAATATTTTTAAACACATACATATAATATAAACATTTCACCATCTTACTTTATTGTATACATTGGGCAGCAAGTGACGTGCATGGTAGGTTTATAGCAGTAGCGTCCACTTCGCCGCCAGCCACGGTCAATGAGATCTTGATAATCCTGGACAGTCATTGTATGGGCCCACATGCCTAAAAGATTTTAGCAAAATTATAACTGATTCGACGATACGGTTAATATAATGAATAAAACTCTTAGGCTTTACCATGGCTATAATTTGTGTCTGTTGATTTGCAATAACCACACCTGTAACCTTCATGTTCAGCGTAATATTCGACTATACTGTAATCACGAGATGCCATAACAATAGTGTGTGAATATTTCTGTTTTTTCTAATCCGTATCCAAATAGTAACGTTTGTTTTGCTTCTCGGCGACTTGACTACTCAAAACCAAAACATCCTGGACGAAGAACACATACACAATAACATCAACAACCTCCAACTAGATTGTCTGATCTGTAAACAGTCAACAAGAAGAACAAAAAATCCCTTTCTTGAATTTTTTTATAAAAAAATAAGATGGGAGATTTTCACTTTCCAAGAAATAAGATATAATGATATAATAGTGGAGAAAAATTACAATTTTACTTTAATTTTTATCCTTTCCAATTGCACATTGCAAATTTCAGTAAGTACACGATTTTGTATATATAAATTTTTGAAGGTAATTATGAAACTAATTGTTGGCCACCCTGGTTTTTGACATTCAGGGATTTTGTTTTCTTAGCGCGTATTGAGAGGGGATTGATTCAGATTCTATTTGGTGAGGGAATGGTGTAGGCCAGGATTGTTATGTTCGTTGTTTATGTTTATCTACCGTTTGTAAAAACTATGAAAAAAGTTTTTGAGATAAATCCTTAAGCTTCATTCTAGTAGCTCACAATTCCGAGATATATTTTCTTCAGTAAATTATCTTTGACATAAGAAATGCACCTCAATTGTAGCAGCCGGTGGATGTGTTGTTAGTTGTGTACAAGTTGGACTGTGGTATTATACTCAATTGCATTTGTAATTAATCATGGAAGATTTGCTTCGACAAGTTGCCAAAGAAGCATCAAGCACAAAATTATCCCTGTTGAGGAAATCCGCGCAGGAAGCATATGGTAAATGTCAAAGGACATTGATATATTTTATGCTGCAGCTGTAATTAGATTTTTTGCTTTCCTTTTACTTTTGAATTATTATGGTCATTAACAGAGTTAAATAGTACTTAAAACTTAGATAAATTATTGATTCAATGGATAAGGGAGTTAGATAAGCGTTGTTTTAAAACTCAGACATAATACTGTATTATTATTACTATTAATTTAATTGCGATTTGCACAAGCTCCCGTGGGAGTTCGCTTAGTCGTCCAATAATCCCTTTTAATTTTTAATTATCTTATATAATTTGAACGTTTAATTCTTCCTGCATCTACTTTTGCGATGTACAAATTCTAATTTTAAATTACTTAAGCATTTTTGGCAAATTATTCATCGTAGCAAACACACAGATCACGTGCTATATATGACATCATTGTGACATATGGTCCAGGCTACATTACAACATAAACTCAAATGATGATTGATGAAATCATATTTTATAAATATGCGTTTTGGTCGTAATGCAGCCTGGACCAAAGTGAAACGTAACCATAATGCATGATATTGCAGATATCCAATTTTCAGATCATATCTATAGCTGTTACTGTATTGGTATGTGCAGACTGAATACGTCACAATAATGTCATATATACCACGTGATCTGTGTGTTTACTATGCGAGGTCGCAGTGGTATCCCCATCTTGATATTACCCTATTCATCACATCAGTTGATAATCCATTCTAATTCCTGACACCCTTAACCAGAGAAGAAAATTTTCTCACTCCCTTATGCATGAAATTGATTGCCAGCTTGTAGTCATGGTCATCTTTCGCCTTTCATGCACTATTCCTAATTCTGTTACCAATATCCCTACTCGGCGAAGTTATCACTCCTGGTACTCAAGAATAAATAGTCATTTTTGCCTGAAAATTAATTCAATGACATTGTTTAGTATATTTTGGTATTACAACTGTGCATACCTCCTAAACTTCATACAAATACTGTTCACATACTGCATTAATCGGGATTACTGGAGATCGCGATTCCGCGAGGAGTTGTCAACATAATACTTCAGTGGTCAAACGCAAGACTCCACTATAAATTCTTCCCCAAGTACATTTAACGGTTTATTGCTGGTCCAGGCTTTATTACAACCTAATTTGTGCTTGAAAATAATGGCCCAGGCTGTATTACAACGGAATTACTGCTTGAGAATAATGTGTCTTGCGACTGACTACAGCAGTATTCCAACGATATTACTATATGTTGTTGTAACGGAATCGCGATCTCCAGTAGACCCCATTAATCAACATTGTTTTAGAGCATGAATACCAACACTGAAGAATTTCAATTTCACACAGCGAAATACTCCCATCCCTTCTACTTCACTAAAATTTGATTGTTGAAATCATAATCAAATTTTACATTTTGATAGAACATTTTGTACTGTTATCTTTAGCTTTAGTTTGTCTGTCAAATAAAATTTATTTAAGGAAATTTATGTCTAAGGTTTTATGGAGTGTTCTCATATGTAAAAGAAAGTTTCTTAAACATTTATTTTAGTACTCTGTCACAGTCATTACCCTTTGTTTAATATTACATAGATAATTATATTATTTAATTTAAATTTTGATGTCCCTACATCTACATCTATACTCTGCAATTCACAAATATTGTGGGTGACAGAGGGTGCTAAACACCAATCCTAATTCTGTGCATTCCAATCCTGAACAGAATGAGGAAAGAAGAAATACATAAAAGTATCAGTATGACATCTTATTTCTCTAATCTTCTCCCTCCTGTCATTGCGACCTAAACAGGTTGGCGGAAGAACTATTCCATTGCACTCGTAAATTAAAGATTTTCGCATCAACTCCATGACAGTTTCGCAAGGACTGTAACTAACAGTCACGAATCGAGTGGCTCTCTTCTGGACTTTCTCTCACATGTCAATCAATCCCTTGCAATACTGATTCCAAACTCCACAGCACTAATCCAAATGTGGACGCACTAGTGTTTTGTACACTATTTCCATCGTATGAGCATTACAACTTCTCAAAATTATGAATCATAGTTTGGAATTTGCTTTGCCTATTACGGAAGTTATGTCTAAGTCCCATTTCATGTTGCTCTGTACTGTTATGCCTATATACTTCAGGGAATCCACCATGTCAACAACTGAATTGTTAAATTTGTACTCTTGTGCAAACGGGGTCTTCCTATTACTTATTTTCATTGCCTTGAATTTTTTGCAGATAATTGTAAGCTGCCATTTATGGCACCATTCCGATTGCGCTGAACTTCTAAGCAATCGTCGGAGGACCTTACTTCCTTATAGATAAGTGCATCATCAACAAACAATCGCATCCTGCAATTAACATTGTCACCGAGATTGTTTATAAAAATTAGGATAGAAGTAGCCCTATTACACTTACTTTAGGAATGCCTGAAGTAACATCTAGCTTAGAAGAGACTTCCCCTTTAACGACGACATACTGTGACCAACTGGTTAGGAAATCACCATATGCTCGAATCTTTGCTAAAAGTCGGTTGTGTGGTGCAGAGTCAAAAGCTTTCTGAAAATCCAAGAAAATTGCATCACATTGTGAACATGCAACGATAACTTTCATTACATCAAGCGAAAATAGGGCCAGTTGCGTTTCACACAATCTGTTTTTCCAAAATCCGTGTTGGTTTGCTGTAAGTAACTCATTTTCATGTAGAAACTTCATAACATTAGAGCATATGACATGCTCCAGAATTCTACTGCAAACAGATGTGAGAGATATGTGTTGATAATTCCTAGGATCTCTCCAATCTCCTTTCCTGAATACAGGAATCACCTTGCTATTTTCCAGTACGGAGGTACTACATTTCCACCTTCTCATGTCATGATTTTCACATCACCCATCATCTTTTGCTGTTTACAAATTCCAACCTAAAATGCCTTCAGCATTCCCAGCCCCCTCCCCCCTCCACCCCTGCTCCCTTCTGCCTGAAATGAAGCACTAGCTTATGGTAATCGTCATCTGTCCCTTCCCATGTACTACTCCTGTTCTCTGTACCAATATCTATCCATGTCTCATTGTATTTATTAGCGTTGTAGGATACTGGTGTAAGAATTAAAAGTAATGCTTGGATGGGTAAAGATGACCACAAGCTGACAATCGATTTCAGGCACAAGGGTATAGGAAGATTCTCTTTTTGGGGAAGAGTGTCAGGGATTGGAATAAGTTACCAGGAGAAATGATGAATAATTTACCAAAAACATTGAAAGAATTTAAAGTTAAAATTTGCCGAGGGCAAATGTAGGTGGGTGCAGGGAAGGGGGAATGAGGGTTGTAGGGAAATTGCCACCAGAGCGTACGCTCCAATGAAATTTAATTAAATATTATCAAAACACATTTTTCATCTGCTTTCTGTCCTCCAATTATTCCAAACCCAGTCATTTCATCAAATCAGCTATTGTTTGTGTTCTGCGATAATTTCCATAAACTAATCTCATTTGTAGCTTATTACATCTTATTCCTTAGTTCGATACCCAAAATATGAGAACCACACTATACAATACAATACATTCAGATCTTAATGTTTTCCCCAATTATTTTGTAGATATCTTAGAAATAAATTCTTCTACTGAACAGAAGGAGTTGTCAATTAAAAATTCTTTTAATTTTTTCCTGAATTTAATCTTATCATCTGCTAGACATTTAAGATGTGTTGGGAGCTTATTTAAGATACATATCCCTGAATATCGGACCCCTTTTTGAACAAATAACATTAACTTGTAGTCCTTGTGAAGATAATTTTTACTTCTAGTGCCATAATTGTGTGTTTTACTATTTGTTTCAACTAAGGAAAATGGAAGCGGCTTCTAGGCGATATAAATAAGAAAAGAAAGGGAAATTAACCCACCACATACCAAAGTGGACGGATGCGATGAGAGAACACTAATGCTGACAAACAAACAACACAATATTTTGGCATATGCCTTGTTCACAAATAGAAGAAACGGGCCATTAGGCTCGGAACGTGTGTGCACACCGAACGTTACCTAATGACTAACCGTGTTGTGGTGAGGGGGGGGGGGGGGCGGATAAGGAGTAGACTATCGATATTGGTATACAATGTCTGAGATAATATATTTAATATTTTGGCAGGCGATGGTAAAATGAGCAAATGTAGTAATGGTACGGTATAAACATAGCAGAAAAAAAAAAAAGGAAGTGATGGGTTCATTGGACCCCGCTGTAAAACCTGCAGCATGCTTCCACCCACCACTACATATTCCAACCCCACCACAGGAGAAACTTTCCCCATTATTGGACATGCCACCTGTTCAACCACTCATCTGATATACCAACTAACTTGCCGCTTTTGCACCAGTTCTTACATAGGCCTCACCACACAGCAACTCTCTGTTAGAATGAATGGCCACAGACAAACAGTCCATACTCGTAACCTGTACCTTCCAGTACCAGAACATGCCAATAGCCATGATTCCAACAACCTCAACGACTGTTTTACTGTGAGAGCAGTCAGAGTTTTCCCTGACAGCACCACTGCAGCAGAACTCCGGAGAAGGGAACTAGCGTACCAGAATATCCTGGATACAAGACACCCACCTGGACTTAACCACCGTTAAATTCCAATTAACCCATCACCCCCTTTTTTTTTTTCTGCTATGTTTATACCGTACCATTACTACATTTGCTCATTTTACCATCGCCTGCCAAAATATTAAATATATTATCTCAGACATTGTATACCAATATCGATAGTCTACTCCTTATCCGCCCCCCCCCCCCTCACCACAACACGGTTAGTCATTAGGTAACGTTCGGTGTGCACACACGTTCCGAGCCTAATGGCCCGTTTTTTCTATTTGTGAGCAAGGCATATGCCTAAATATTGTGTTGTTTGTTTGTCAGCATTCGTGTTCTCTCATCGCATCCGTCCACTTTGGTATGTGGTGGGTTAATTTCCCTCTCTTTTCTTATTTATTTACTATTTGTTTCAGAGTATAATTTATGAATACAAAGGATATTACATGGCCACCAATATTAAATTCCCTAACTTCTTGAACAGATCTCTGAATGCGGTTCTGCTGCTATCCTTACCTATAATTCTTATTACTCCATCATCTGTCCAAGAGTTTGTAACCCATTTCCCTGGTACATCTCCCCATCACCTTCACCAATAAATGAAAGATTTTAAAACCTATTCCTACCACCCATCCTATTGAGTTTACTATAAAATTTTAATCCAAGATATTTAAAGTTAAGATCTTCAATAAGTGTTTTGTTCCACACTCTATAATCATAGAAAATCTTTTATTTGTTTACCTATTAAGCTGATTCTTCTTCATATTTTTCATTACAAATTTAACTACATATCCTGTTCAATTCCTCCTGTAGCTGTTCAGTCCTCTCCAGTTTTGATCCTCTGACCTCAACCCATCAACACAACCATTTATTAAAACAATGAACAGCAATGATCCCAGTACACTACCCTGATCACATATTTAGTTACAACTCTTTTAATACTGGATTTTCTGCCCTGATTCTTTGCTTTCTACTTTTTAAGAATTACTCCAAGTGGCAAGTCACTTTTTTTAAATTAATTTCAAAGGTTTCCTACCATCGTTTTATGGCTCCCAGCATCAAATACAATGGTGAGGTTCATTGCTACATTATCAGTTTTGCCTCCATTGGCCATTTCATCTGCAAATCTTGGATTTGGCCCTCTGAGTGTCTCATGATTTCAAACTGGTTGCTTCCCTCACTGACACATCCGATGTGGTTGCATACCAATATTTCTATCAACTTGTGACATTATCAATAACTCCCCAAATCATTTTTATAATAATAATAATAATAATCATTATTAATATTTTATGAGTTTTATTAGACTTAAGTATTCTGTATTAATGTTTGTTACTTAATTTGTATTTAATGTAGGGTTTCAACAGCTTTGTAGTATGTGTAGTAATCATGGGTAGCTTAGTGTTTTTGTACTAATATATATCTTTGACCCTGACGAGCCATCTGTCCGGCCACAGTTGTTGGTTTGGTGGAGGTTTTTTTATGAAGGTGCACAGTCGAGAGAGGGAGTCACCTTGTGGTGTCACTGAGAGATGTGTGTATAATGTCAGAGCACCCCTATAATGTATGAAAATGTGTTAATGAAAAATGGTAATTAAAAGCTACAATATATCAAGCAGAACAATTCTTTTATTTACGTAGTAAATACATACAGTATTCCAATTTCCGAGCTGACAGCTTATAGTTGTAAAAAGAGGTTATTGTGAGCCGACCTCAAGATTGCACGCCATGAATCGACAAGAATTGCCCCTAGCAGCTCGCAAACTTACCAACTTCTGTGAAACTAAAAGACCTGCAATTTTCAACCATATTTATCTTGCATTCTGTCTGAACTAGTATGACTGACACTTTTACAGTTCTCTGATAAGCAGCAAGACTCCAAATCATTCTAAATATCATCACAAGATAAGATACAATGTCATGTCCCACTATCTTTAGTAGATCTGTAGTAATATGATCCACACCATCCTGTTTATGCTGTTTTTTAGCTTTCTTATTTTGTCCACGATATCATCAGTATTTATTTGCAGTTATTTAATCCATTCATTATGACTTGCATGCCGAAGCTCCTCCCCTGAGTTTTCACATCCATTCCCAAAAATTAATAGGCTCAAGAAATCTGTTACTTACTGCTGCTGTCTTTTTTGAATCTACAGGAACATGTTACCCATTCCTGTATACAGTTGACTTCCCCTCAGTTTCTAATGTAGCCATAGAAGTTTCCAGATGCATCACTCAGTGGCCTTCCTGCAACCGTTATATATACATACTTCCCTATCCTTTGCCTTGTTCTTATTATTATTAATTTAATTACAATGGAGCTAACACTCCGGTGGCAATTCCCCATCATCCATTTACATCTTTTTATATAAATATATTTTTTTTAATTTTCTTTTATGATTGGAATCTTAATGCCTCCCTCATTTACTGTTCTGATTTACAAATTTTAATTTTAAATTCGTTAAGCATTTTTGGAAAATTACACTTAGTAATTTGCTCCAATCCCTGACACCCTTACCAGAAAATTTTCCCACTCACTTATGCACGAAATCAAGCGCAAGCTTGTGGTCATGATCACCTTTCCCCTTCCATGCACTATTCCTAATTCTTTGACCAATACCCCTCCAAGCTCCGTCACCAACATCACCCCATACATTCCCAGCACTTTCTTCACCCTCCTCCTTTCCTCCAATGAGTCCCAATCCATTTCCCTTATCATATCATTTACTGATTGGATCCTGCAAAAATTTTCACAAACAAATCTATCTGCTCTTCTTTGCACACCTTACAACTCCTGTATTTGATAATCAAAAACTGAGTCCCAAACTACACCAGCATATTTAACCAATGGTTTTGTGACACAACTCCCTAACTTCTCTGGTACATCCTCTCACCACCCTCTCCAGTAAATGAAGGATTTTGTAACCGTTTCCTACCACTTGCCCAATGTGCTCTGCCCAATTGAGTTTGTTATCAAACATTATGCCAGGATATTTACAGTTCAAGCTTTCAACAAACAATTTTGACCCCACCCTATAGTTGTAATTTTTTTAAATCTGTGTAACTAATACGCTGACTTTTCTTGGCATTTATCTTCATTCCATGCTGACTTGTGCATTTAGATATACTATCCAGGTCACCCTGCAGCTGTTCAATCTTCACCTGTTTTGATCCTATTCTATACCATTATTTCATCTGCAACATACGTAGACTGTTACCATAACCCTTCAATAGAGTCATTCATTAGAATTATGAACAGCATAATACATTTCCTACTGTTAACACTTTGTTTTTTGGCCTTTAAGAATTTCTCAACCTAACAACTAACTTTTTTATCCAGTCCAATAGATTTCAATTTATTTAAATCCATTTTATGGCTCAGTCTGTCAAACGCCTTAGAAAGATCTAGTGCCACACTATCATCTTGGCTTCCCTTGTCCAATTCATCTGAAATATCTTGCATATAGCCCACTATCTGAGATTCACATAAATATCCTTGCCTGAAGCCATGTTGTCACTCTGGAAACCAGTTTCTTCCCTCATAGACATTTCTGATATAGTTGCAGATCAATATCTCCATCACTTTGCCAATCACTTATGTCAAACTAATTGGTCTGTAATTTTCAACCCTATTTATAGCCCCTCCTTTATGAACCAGTGCTACTATTACTCTTTTCCAATCCTCTGGTAAGCAACAAGACTCTAAACTCATTTTAAATAAAATTTCAAGATTTTCGATAGGTGCAATGCACCCTCCGCCACACACTTTTAGTGAATCGCAGAGTAATAATAATAATAATATCCCACAGTCTTTAATAAATCTGTAGCAATATTATCTACACCATCCCTTTTATGTTTTTTAGCTTTCTGAGTTCCTTCATAATTTCCTGCAAATTTATTTCAAATTTCGTGGTTTCCTCATTTATACTTTTAGGAAGACTCTCCTCTGATTAATTCCCTTCCATCATAGAATGATTGTCCCTAATTCTATCTCTGAATCAGTCACTCAGTATCTCTGCAGTTTTAAAATCCCCAGTGATTTTGACTCCATTCTTATCTACAATAATCTGAATACCTTTCCTTCCCCTTAGTTTTCTATTATAGCCATAGAAGTTTCTAGATGCATTGTTCAGTAGTCCTCCTGCTCCAATAATATTCTTCATAAACCCTTTCTTTGTTTCTTTCTTTGCTCTTATTAATTGCTTGTTTGGTTGTTTTAATATTCGCTATTGCCCTCCTGTCTCTTAATTCTGTTGTGTTCCCATCTCACTAACCTCTTTAACCTTCTCACCTCCCTATTGTAGTATGTAGGTTCCACTTTGGAATAAACATGTCATCACCCTTTTTTATTATCTCCTTAAACTCTTCCCATTTTGCCTCCATTGTACTTGGTGAATCCTTCCATTTGCTGAACCTTTCCCTGAAATATCTCTTCAATTCTAAAGTCTGTGCCTTTTTGTAACTATACCTTTTCCCCCCTTCTATTTTGGCCACTGGTCTACGGGATCCACTAATATCAATCAGTACTGCACAGTGATCAATTATTCGTTCAGTTACTTGACACCCTATAAGATTTTCATCAAGTATAATTAGAAAGATATCCAATATGTTTGGTCCCCTTGTATTTTGCTCTATCACTTGTGTAAAACTACCTAAGTATTCTAAGTAGTAGCCAAAGGGGTGGGTTGAAGCTCAGCTGCTGTCAATTCTAGCATTAAATTGTAAGGAGGTACAGAGTATAACAACCAGGGGCGGATCCAGGATTTTGGTTTGGGGGGGGGCCTTGAGTGAATTTTGGTTCAGAGGGGCTTTTGGTTTTGGTTGGGGGGGGGGCCCTTGAGTCGGCCATGGGGTAGTCTTTATAGATAGCCTCCTCGGGCCTTGAATCCGTAGAGCAAAAAAAAAAAAACAACGCAAAATTACAATGTCGGGGGTGGACCCAGATACTTTGGGGGGGGGGGCTTCAGCCCCTTAGCCCCCCCCCATGGATCCGCCCCTGATAACAACAATAGATGACATTTGTTATTATATAAAATATTAAAAAGTTAGCCAAAGCAACTGTAGCAAGACCAAATTTAATATTGTAGAATTTACTATACAATAAGTCAAAGTGTAATGGAATCACATGCCAAATTCCTTGCATGAAAATGTTTATTGCAAATATTTCTTAAAACTAAGTAGTCAACAATTTTAATAATTACCATGCAAGGCTTAATTTAGTCACTAGATATTAGGCTGTATAAATGAAGGATAAAAAAAATAAAAAAATCCCAAAACAAAAAAATATGGTGCTATCTTTTTCACGGTATCTGATGGATGATGAAATTTTACAAATTATTTAAAGTTTAAAATGACGCAATCTACATTTTACAATCATGTGATGAACATGGAAGTGAAGTTGCAGAAAATACATTTTTTTAAGGTAATTGATAACACAAAAACAATATTTGGCCACAAAGGACTGAAAAATTTCCGAACTACCTCCATATGCTTCTCCACATTCACCAGGCTGACACTGGACCACACCATCAAAAAGTAAACAAAACTAATGACGGCTGTCTGTCAGCCAAGAGTTGGATGATATGCGGTGTCTTTTGAACTAACATCAATCGAGTGAGCGAAGGTAATAAGAGAAGTGTCGTTGTGGTGACTGTGCGGACCAGTATTAGTATAATGTGGCCTGACCTGTATGCATTACAAAATAATTTGCAGGGAATATATCTTTCAGTAGATAAATAAACATTAAATGGTATTAAGTTTTAGTTTTATGTTTTTAACAGTGAGTTGTTAAAGAGCTCTGTAAAATTACTTGTAAATTATTTCCGGGTTAGTTTTATGTGCAAAACAAGATTTATGAAATGAGTTCACGTGATCGTGATGCCAGTAGAAAAATTTGAGTTGGGTATTTCAAAAAGAAAATAAGCTATCAAAAGAAAGCTTGTACTTTAATTAAAGATTTTCTCAGAAAAAACTGCTAATATTATTTT
This sequence comes from Vandiemenella viatica, assembly GCA_031002005.1. Classification (NCBI taxonomy): domain Eukaryota; kingdom Metazoa; phylum Arthropoda; class Insecta; order Orthoptera; family Morabidae; genus Vandiemenella; species Vandiemenella viatica. Next base: position 382,708,768 of record JARYHS010008074.1, read on the forward strand.
TAAATTCCTGCATATAAGTTAATCATCATAAATAATTTGTTGTCTTTTTTTTAAAAAAAAAAACTTTTATAAATCTTCTAATATAACATTTTAAAATTCAAAATTTATTTATTTATAACTTTTGCATTTCTCATCAGTCGTAAGAAATACCTACTTTTGGTTCACATTCTTTGCACAAAGACCAAGGGCCTCACGAAAATCTGCCACCTGGAGCCTTGCGATGGTTAAGGCCACCACTGAATGAGTATTTCTTTTATGTAGATTAAGGCACATGTTGGGGTTTTTGGCAGTGAAAGACTTGAATCTTTAGTTAAAATACACTCCCAAACGGGGAAACTAGAAGAATTTTTATTAGCAACTGACTTTATTCCCCTGATTGCACACAAAACTATTGTTAATTGGAATGCAATCCACTGATCTACAAAAGGGAAGGCACTACAGACTTATACTCTTACATATACCAACGTTGCAGTTCTGTCTCAAACACTTTGTCTTAAAAATTGCAGTGTCTGCAATTTCCAGGTTGATTGTAAAGTAACTTTCATAAAATACCCACAGAAAATTCCTTGCTGTATCAGTGCGATGAAGAGTTGGAGGCCAACTCTAACCATCTTTTTTAGATTATGAAGATATAAAAATGATGCAGACACCCTCTTATCAAGTTTAAAACACTGGGGTATAACTTACCCAGTATATGTAGGACATTTTGTTACTATGGGAAAAGTGTTATTGTACTAGAGGGTGCTATGCTTTGTATTTCAAAATGATATTGAAAAATGAGTTAATATGATCTCACATATCCTTCTAAATTGTATGGAAATTTCTTTAACATTATTGACTATTGTTTTTTAAATGGATTGTATAGTTTTAGTTTAAATGTTTGTGCAATGTGCTACGACTTTCTGGCCTCTGGCCAAGTGTTGAATAAATAAATACAAAAACATTGCTAATTAGTAGATTCTTTATTTTATATGTTGTTTCATAAATAATGTTCAGAGGAGTATATTTTATTAATGTAGTCTAATGACTAATTTCTTCTCTTTTATAATATGTATCAATATAAAGTAGTTATATTGGAATATTGTAGTTTTGTATATATATATATAAAAAAAAATTTTGTTTCTAATCATTGGAGCTAAGGTAACCATGACCTCATCTTACTTGGAGAAGATCAGTTGTACATTATTTCCTCTTTGCAGCTAACTTTCACTAGTTTGTTGCCATAAATGTGACAGTACAGGCTATGGATTTATACCTGAGAAAATGTTTTTTTCCTTATGTGCTGCAGATTTTCTGGAAGCTCAACAAGGTTTGGTGAGAGATCCAGCTCATGAACTTCGAGCAAAATGCCTTCACACTTTTCAATTAGCTTTAGACACTAAAAGAAGTAAATTTGTTGCGTACGGACTTAGTGGTCTTCATGTAAGTATTTGTAGTTATTATTTCCAAATTAAATCTTTATCTAATCTGAAAAGCATTTGCTTCTTTTTTCACACTGAAGATGTTACTGTCAGATTCTATTATGTATTATTATTATTGTAAAATTTAATCATCGTGGATTCATTGCCAGATGATAAGTGAAAGAACATCTTTCAACAGCATTCTCTGCAGTCATCTTTAGGTCCTATGTGTGCACCATAACAGAACTGCAATGCTTTTCTTGGGCGTTGATGCAGTTCTATAGCACCATAGTCCTCTCCCTCCTTTTCACCTCACTTATTAATGCTGGCTGTGGTCTAATATCACATCCATCACATGGATCATGATGGATATCACTCACTATTGTGCTCACTGCAATTTCCTCTTTGGAGTATGACGATTGTCTGTGGGGTGGCTTAATACTCCATCTGCCAATTACTGGACTTATTTTCCAGCAGCATTCTATCTGGTCTGTATGATGTAAAGATGAGAAAATTATTTGATGACAGCTCTTACAAGCCTCTTAATAATAATCTATCTTCAAGGATTAAGAACAAGTTGTTAGCTCTTTTGAAGGAGACCAGATTTCTCTCTGATGTCATGAAGAGCCTGCAACATTATGTGCCAGGCCATCCAGAGTGCGGCTTTCCCAGGACTTACAAAAAGGCGGATCCTTATATCTAATTATAAATGTCATACATGGTCCACATATAGTGTGGCGAAGTACATGATATGAAAACTTAACCTGTTTTTGGAAATTGTCACCACCATCTGAGAAACTTGGCCCAATATATTAACACACTACTGAAGATGCAGTTATTGGACACTGGCAAAAGGTCAGTTTTTATGTCTTATTGTTCAGCTGGGGTTCCTTTGAAAGAAATTGTACAACTGTTGTGCAGTATTTTTTAACCTAACATAGTAGACCTCTTCAACCGTCCACCTATTTCACCTGTGGTAGCCAGTTCAAAAGATGGAGTTAGGTAAAAGGGAGGGGTAGAGGCACAATGCCGTAAGACCTATACCAACAATAAGCCCCTCATAAAATGGCCATTAACTTAATCCTCAAAGGAATACCGCTTTCGTTTGTGCCAATTTTAAATGTAATAACAATGCAGTCATATCTTAACATCCTGTAAATACCAGCATTTTGATGATGGTTGATATATTGATAGTTTTTTTTTTTAAAAAAATTTTTATAACTTTTACTTACCTGTAGCCTAATGCAGTTCAGGTAACTTATCCATTGTATGTGAACCATTTACATTAATAAATTTTTATTGTGATAGTTTTAATTCTGTTAGAATTAAATTTTTAATATTCTACCTATAGATCATCTGTCCCATCTTTTTAAACCACATATTGTCTGAGGATCAAGTTAAAATTGTGTTATGAGGCTGATGTATGGGGCCTATAATTCTCACTCGTAAACCTAAGACTTGTGATGAGTCTCTTTTCTTGATGTAATATGTGACATTTAATGCTTACACTGTACCCTTCTGTACCCGAGTGTGAGGTAAAAAGTATACTTGTCATCTAATTTTTCAGTCTAGATATGAAGGAAGATTGTGGTGGAATAGATATTGTTTGTTAAAATGTTAAATGTCTTGATGTTTTGTTGTTGAAACAGAGTTTGTTTTTGGAATGTTAAAGCTTATCAATGTTTCAGAGAGGTTATGCAGATTCTGAAACTATTCGACTGCCAGCCAAGATTCCCTTTAGGAAGTTATCGAGTAAAAAGTCTGAGAGTCAAGTTTACTGCAGTTTATTCAACTATTAAATCAATATTTCTGAGCACCAGTTTACACATTGCCAATGTTGATATTGACCATTGTAGAACTTCTTAAATCTAAAGTATAAGTCACAGGTTCCTATTCAGTCATTCTTTATCACTAACACACCATCACTCGTTAATCCACAAGCCAAATTCATCCTCCATGATTTATCATGAACAAAGAGGGTCACGGAACCCTTAGAAATCATTCATCCTCCTTGTTTCATATGTACTGTCTCCCAACACTAATAATAGGTGAATTTCACTTTCGAGGATACTTATTTTTTCTCCCTAACACCAGAAGGTACCTATTCTTTTCCAAGTCCAAAACTGAAAGTCCTGAGCAATTTAATTTCTTTACCATGAACAACGTAGCATGCAATGTACTAACCACTTTATCCAGCAATAGAAAATTTGTATATGGAACACTTTGAAGAGCAGGCACTTGTAAGAGCTCCAAACTAGCCAACTTGTTTTCATCGGTATGTTGACAACACATTCGCTGTATCGCTGCATGGGATCGAAAGTCTATCAGAACAATGGGCTTAATGAGAAGATTAAATTCACAATGGAGTTGAGAAGAATGGTCACCTTCATTTTTAGATATCCTCATACCAAAGAAGGCTGATGGTACCATAGGTCATTCTGTATGCAGAAAACCCACGCACACAAACCTCTACCTCAATGCACGTAGCCTTAACCATCTGTCCCAACACAGAATGACACTGCAAACTTTGGTTCACCGAGAATCAGCTTTACGTGGTAAAACTAGTTTACCAGTGGAAATGTGTCATCTGAGGGGGACCTTGTGCAAGAATGGTTATAGTGAGGCGCTAATAGATTCGGTTTTTAGAATAGCAGCAAGAAGAAAAATGCAACAACAGGAAGACCCATTCCACTTCACCTTTCTTGCATATGTGGGGGTAACCATAGCAAAGATTGGCAGGATTTTACAAAAAGAAAGTGGCTAAAGATGGGTTTATGAAGAGTATTGTCAGTGAAGGAGGACCACTGACTGATGCATCTAGAAATTTCTATGGCTATATCAGGAAACTGAGGGGAAGGGAGGGTGTAGAGATGCTCATAGATAAGGATGGAGAAGTAGTTACTGAGGATTTGAAAATGGCAGAGATTTTAAGTAACTGGTTTAATGAGAGCATTAGGGACAATGAATCATAAACGGGAAAGTCTAATTCAGAGAACGAGTTTAACAATATGATTAGAAATGAAGATAGTAAAAAATTTGAAATTCATCCTGAAGAAATCATGAAGGAAATAAGCAGCTGAAAAAAAAAAAAACATAAAGGGGCTGGTGCGGATAATATTACTACAGATATCTTAAAAATAGCCGGATGTGACATTATACCTTATCTTAAAATATTATTTAAATTAAGTCTGAATACTTGGTGCTTACCACAAGACTGGAAAAGTGCGATAGTAGTACCGGTACATAAAGGAGGGGTGAGAAATAGTCGAAAATTACAAGCCAATCAGTTTGACTTCAGTGGTATATAAATTAATGGAAAGATTGATATGCAACCACATTGGAAATGTATGTGAGGAACGTAAGCAGTTTTCAAGTAGGCAACATGGGTTCAGGCAAGGATATTCATGCAAATCTCAGTTGGTGGGATATATACAAGATATTTCAGATGAAATGGACAAGGGAGGCCAAATTGATAGTTTAGCACTAGATCTTTCAAAGGCGTTTGACAGAGTAAGCCACAAAATGGTAGTAAATAAAGTAAAAACTATTGGAGTGGATGAGAAAGTGATTTGCTGGGTAGACGAATTTTTAAAATGTAGAAAACAAAGTTAGGGTGGGAAATGCAGTATCAAAATAAGTGGAAGTAAAAATGGGAGTGCCGCAGGGTAGCGTATTGGGACCATTGCTATTCATTATTCTATTGAATAATTGTGTTGATTGTTTACTATCTGAAATTAGATTGTTTGCAGATGACATAATGCTGTATAGAAGGATCAAAACGATAGAGGACTGTAAACAGTTGCAAGGTGTTCTGGACGGGATATCCAGTTGGGTTGGTAAACATGGGATGAAGATAAATGCAAAGAAGAGTTAGCTAATTAGATACACAAATAAAAAACAAAAGGTTAATTATGAATAAAAGGTGGGGAAAGAATTGCTTGCTGATGACTTGAAATGTAAATATCTTGGCATTACATTTGGTAACAAGCTTAACTGGGCAGGACACATTGGACAAGTAGTAGGAAAAGGTTTCAAAATTCGGCACTTGTTGGAGAGAGTGATGAGGGGATGCACGAGAGAAGTAAAGGAATTGGGTTACAAAACTTTGGTCAGACCATTGCTCGAATATGTTAGTGTAGAATGGGACCCACATTTTGAGTATCAATTACAGGAGTTGGAGAAGGTGCAAAGAAGGGCTGCTAGATTTGTTTCTGGAAATTATCGCAGAATGCAATCAGTGACAGATATGATAAAGGAGCTGGAATGGGATTCATTGCAAGTCAGGAGGAGGGTAATGGGAGTGTACAGGGCGTATACTGGCGATGAGGCATGGAAAGATATTACAGTAGGTATGAAAAGTAGTTCATGGAAGGGAAAAGATGACCATGACCACAAGCTGGCACTCGATTTCAGGCACAAGGGTATGGGAAGATTTTCTTTTTTAGGTAAGGGTGTCAGGGATTGGAATGAGTTGCCAAGGGGAATGATGAATAACCTACCGAAAACGTTAAAAGAATTTAAAGTTAAAATTTGTAGAGGGCAAATGTAGATGAGTGTAGGATATGGGAAAGTTGGGTGTGTATGGAAATTGCCACCGGAGCGTATGCTCCATTGCAATTAAATTAAATTAAAGTTCCATCGATATCAGATAGAAACTAATGGTAAGTAAAAAGAACATTGGCAAAAATTAAGGGTATGTGGGAAAGTAGTTCGGTTTTGTAAAACTGGAGTGTTTTTCTCTTTGTTTTAAAGTATATGTTTGAAAAGTTCCATCAGAATCAGATAAAAACTGTAGATTTGTAAAATTGAGGGTTGTAAAGGGGAAGAGGGTGAGGATTTTGAATTTTATTTTTTGGCCAGTAACCTCCATCAAAAAATATATACATTTGCCAACTTTCATGGAGATCAGTCAAATGGTGTTGACTGTAGCTTTGTATAAAGAACATTGAAAAAAATTAAGATAGTCAAAAGGGGGAGAGGGTTTTTTGCAAACCACATGTTTACAGTAGTTTTCTCTTCGTTTTAAAGTATACTTTTGCAAAATTCCATCGAAATCAGATAAGAAATGTGGGTTTGTATAAAAAAAAAGGGGGTGGAAAGGTGGTGAAAGAGTAGTTTTTGGATTTTTTTGTTTTCTTAGAATCTTCTCCAAGAAAAAATGCTTGTTTGTGCGAATACCGAGCATGGTGGTGTAACGTCTAGCGTTCTGGTCTCGCATTCGGGTGGACTGCGGTTCGAATCCCCATCCGGGAATCCAGATTTTGGTTTTCCATGGTTTCCCAAATCACTCCAGACAAATGCCGGGATGCTTCCTTCAAAAGGCCATGGCCGAATTCCTTCCCATTCCTTGCCCCCAAACCTTTCCTGTCTCTAAAGACCTCACTATTAGAGAGACGTTAAGCAGATAAAAAAAAAGAATGTGCGAACTTACATGGTGATCAATCAAACAGTGCTGAAGTCTATTAATCTTAGGTATGTACATACCAATATCCATTTTTATATATAAGATAATAGGCCAGTTGTAGAATTGCATGTGACAGATGCTTTGATTGCTACAAAATGATACTCTCACTTAAGATTTGATTCATATAATAAATATGCCGGTGATATTGTTGTATATCTAACTGAGGACCTCCCATGTGAGATGATAACGACGTATATTAACCGGGTAAATGGTGGTTATTGGCTATCAAATTGTATATTAAAATAAAAATGTGAGGGCAACAATGAACAGTCAAAACACAGTATGACATAATTTTACAATATGTATTAACATGTTGTCTATGTAAGTGGTATGAGTTATTTGGCACAGGAAATCTACTGTACGATTGGGATGTTCATTGAGAACAGGGTAGGAGTAGTGGCAGTGGATTGGTTTGAATAAAAAATGTAATTATGGAAATACAATATAGCGGGTGGAGGTGGCACACATGAAGAGATTCACTTATATAACTAAGGCAACTAATAAACAAATACATAAATATTGGAGCAACAATGGAAAAGCACACACCCAATAAATAAAAAATAAATGAAAAGTTGTTGAGGTTGTGGGAACTGGGATTCTATGATCTAAGTTGAAGGATAGGCTGTTTGCCTGTAACCATTAAATCTAATTGAAAGTGGGTTGGTGATGAGGCCTATTAAGAACTAGTTCACTGGCAGATGGTAAGTTGGTATATAAGGCTGAATGTGGTGCATATTCAGTGACGGGAAAGATTTTCTTCTGTGGTCGGATTGCAATACATTTTGCTAGGGGATCTGTTGCATGGGGAGGATCCAAGGAGTAATTTGAGACAAACTGTTCGGAATATTTATGGACCAAGATGTTCGTAACATAAGGTGATCTGCTGAAGCATGTGTGGGGGCATGGGGGCTGGCAGTGTATAGAATTTTTTGAGAAAAGGATACTCATTTTGTGAAAGGAGCGTAGGAAGTCATATCTGCATCACAGGATCTGGTTAATGGAATCAAGGCCACGAGAGAACTGGATAATGAAGATGGGGCTGTGGTTGGTTTTCAGAAGGGTGGGTGGCAGTGTTGGAGGTTTGCTTTTATAAAAGCTCAGCAGGGTAGCTGCAGGAAATGAGGGCTTGTGGTAAGTTGTGGGAGTACCTGGCAAGGAACTCATCATCTGAACAGAAGGCAAGGTTGTGCTGAAGTGAACATACGTGAAGAGATGATAGCTGTTGAAGGGTAGATATTGTCAGAAATTAGTGGGCTTGATCTGAACTGATGTCTGTAGGGAATCTTGCTATAAGGCAATGTCTACATCAAGGAATGTGATGTTCAGGTGCAATGATAGAATGACTGTTCCAGAGGCAATAAGTCTCATATATCATGCCTGTATCTGAAGTAGGACATGGTTTTGGAAATGTTTCTCCAGATGGACCAGAAATAAGTTGTCATTTGATGGGGCCAGGAGTGGTACTCATGGCTGTATCATTTATCTGTTGATATACTTGGTAATTCAAGCAGAAGTAATTTTTGGAGGGGATGAAGTAGCCAAAAATGAAAGAAAGGATGTGTTGGAAAGGTCACGTGGGATTTACTTATCTAGAATATGTCCCAGGGCACTAAGACCCTGACAGCGGATGATGGTTGGAGTAGATAGAGGTTACATAAATAGAAACAAGGAAAGAATCTGGTGGAAGACGAGTGGGGACTGTGAACAAATGTTTCAGGAAGCATGGGTTGTCTTTGATGAAGTGAGGAAAAGAGGTTCTGCACGATAGTTTGTAGATGTTGATCAACCAGGGCCAGTCCATGTAGTGAGACTAGAATTAATACCAGGTATGGGCCTGAGTGAGTTACCATACTTTATACAATCATCAGTGGCTCATCGGTTGGAGGGTCCATTTGAAACAAATTAAGGCAATTTTGGCTTACTTCGCCAACTATTAAAGTAATACTTGAAGCTCACTACCATATGAAGTCATGTTTGGAGGTATATGATGTGTATATAGGACAACCAAGCAATCATGGAGTTATTCAATCATTCAGTTCTCAGTAAGACAGATTTCAGGAGTTTAAAGGAGTCAGTTTGAGCTGAGTTGGTCGAGGAGTCAGTCGTCTTCTTTTGTCCCAGCCTGGTGGGCCAGGGTCGAGATCCTGAACTTGAATTTGGACCAGCTTCCTCACCCCCTCTGCTGTTGTCCATCTAAGCATACCATCCAGTTATAATGGACTGTTGCCTATTGTGAGACTCTATCAAGTAACCTTTGTGTTCATGTATGATTACTGTCTGTGACAGTACATAAATATACTTCCTTAAGCCTAACTCTGTTTCATTACAAGATCTGCTATAAGTTCCATATAAGTGCTAACATCTCACTGAGTGCTACCCCTCTCAAATAGCAGTATAAAAGTAAGTCAATCTGATCTATTTACCTGTCATCTTATCTGCTTGGGGCTGAGGGTATCTGGTAACTATCTACCTCCTGGTCTCAGGATGTTAGCGAGGAGTGTAGCGGGGCTAGATCTGTGTGGTTACCATACCACCAGTGGATAAGTGCTAAGGCAAATGTGTTGGACATAATCTATCAAGGTGGCCGGAAATCTTACACTGGAACAAGACCATGACAGACTTATTTAAGTGGTATAAGCTGGGCATTCAATCCCTAATGTCAGTCATAGTGTGGTTTTTGTTCTTTTGTTTTTTGTATGTGGCTCACAGTCATGAATAGACTGTCGGCTGGGACATTAGTTACGACTTACATGGCAGAGGCTGGTCATCTTCATCAGAAGCGAGGATGAATTATTGAGATACAGGTATTTACAATCGTCATGTTACAGTAACGGGGGCAGCTGAGAAATGCAGCCAGTGTGGTGCAGCAGGAGGAGTTCAACCCCGCATTGTCTGTAGGAGCAAGTTGCTGAACCAGGGGCAGTGTCATCAATGCAGCAGCATCACCGAGCAGCAGAAATCGGCGGAAACATTGAGCACTGTGGCAAAACAAGGCCAGGTTAAAGTCAGTAATGTAGAACGAGGCATTACAATGGAGCATAAAGCTTAGGTATCTACAGGTAGAAGCAAAATGATTTGCATAAAAGAAATTAAAGAATGCAACCTTGCGGAGCAAATTGTCGGGGCCCAAAAAGGCAGAAATGAGTATTAATGAGGGAAGATTTTTTATGCCCAAGTATGTGGTGTTCCTTAGTCAAAATGGAAATGAGGTTGCCATAAGAAAACATCATATCTGACATAAGACTTGTAGAGATTAGGGTTGATGTAACCACAAGTGGAAGTGGAGTAAATTGTGTAAATATGAAAAAATTGCCATAAATGGAGGCAATAGCTAGGAGATGCAGACAAAGAAGGTGCCGGTATATTTTGTATCTGGGAAAAGGAATGCGCCTTCACACATTCTCAGTGAAGCAGGAATTAGGTAGTCAATAATAGTGAGCTCGAAGGAGAGAGATGATGGTGGCACATTTGGAAAGGGGCCAAAGTATGATTGTTGTAAGTTGGTAAACAGTAACAGCTATGTATGAAAAAGTTTGTAGTACTAAAACAGGGAAGTTATAGGAAAACAACAATACTGTGTGTTAGTGTGGAGAGAGATTAATCTTCAAGCAGATTTCTTTAGGCAAGGTGGGGAAACAGAAGAAAAGTAGCTGTTAAGTAGGAACAGCATGTAGTTTTTGGGTAGGCACCATAAAGAAGGCACCAGCTTGCATTACACTTTATTAATGTGGAGAATGGATGATCTCCAAGCAGTTTCTTTTAGCTAAGGTGGGAAAATAATTGAAGCAGAGAAAGTAGCTAGTCAGTATGAACAAAAGTAGATATGGTATCAGGGGCACCTGGAATAGTAGGCAGTACTAGGGAGGACTGGAAGGAAAGAAAACCCGGGCTCAAAAAATAAATAGGATGCCAGAGATTGAGCAGTGGTCGGGCCAAAAGCAAACAGTATAGATGCCAAGAAGGGATGTAGCAGTAATTGAATAAATGATAAGGGTAGGTGCCAAAAGGGCATTCATGATAGTGTTAGGGAAACTGCAGGAAATTAAGGATAGGAGATCCTGTGTGCAAAAGAAATCATCAGGAGAATGGTGTAGGCAAAAGTTATGTCGGTTCTGGTGATTGGAGAAACCAGTGGTTTGGGGGATGTAAAGTCCCAATTTCTAAAAAGTTTTGGAAAGTAAGAAGGGAGATGCAGGGAACTGCGTAAGAGATCCCTATAGTAATATAAAATACCCCGTGTATAGCAGAAGCAATGACTAGAGGTAGTGTTAAGAGAGAAGATTTTGAAGACTGTTTTGGTACAGGGGTTGAGCCAGCAGAGGTTATGCTAGCCAGCAAGACAGAACAGTGAACTTCAAGGTTAAACAGAAAAAAAAAAAAAAAATAGTAGAGTGGACAGGCTACATCAAGACATAATCTGTGATGTAATAAGTGTTAAATAAACACATGATTGGTTGGTTAGATCATGTGATTACAAAAAAAAAAGAATAACAATTGGCTGCAAGATGAACAAATAGATAGATGGCCACGTTGACAGAGCATTATTTTACAAGTGTCCAATAAAGTACAATGTGCCAGTTGCATGGTAGTGGATCCACACGTGGACTATGTGCAGTGTTTTGCTGGTCGCGGGCATTTTATATTATCTCGCCTAGCAGTAATGTGAGCCACAAAGACTGTCAAATTCATGCGGTAAACCAATCAGATCAACATGTACTATTAAGGGTGCCAAGTTTTCTAACTGCAAACCTGCCTTCTTCAATTCAAAGGTTGATGTCTTAAACTTTCATTGTAATTTCTAACTGGTATTGGCCTGGGTATTTGTGCTTTGAAATAAAGTGTTTAAACATGATCTTTTAGAATACGGTAAACATTCTTTGGTAGCAACCTTCTAGTGACAAACAGTTGCATGAGTAATCCTAATGGATTTCCTGAATCGCAGGCGGTAACCATTATTGACTTTCGAATCTGTGAGAAATCCTAACAATTGCTCAGCAGTATACCAGAACATTCCATCCACAGTCTAAATTATCCATATTCATCTCTGTGAAGACCTGAAGTAATAACAAGGTACAGAAGAGTGTTTTCTGGATACTGGGGCAGAGTAACGAGAACTTATTTGGGTTAGTAACAAGCATAAGGCTGGAAGCACACCCAACTGCCAAGCATTACAACCTACTACTCAAGATTAATCGTTACAGTAGTTAAAATGCCACAGATAAAAGAAGGGATATTTATATTCTAGGTGATTAGCTGGCTGTGAGTAATTGCAAAGTATAGAAATTATTTAGAGTTATCACCATGTAAAATAACTGTGGGAATGTAAACAAGAATGAGTAATTATGGGTAATAGAGAGTGTATTGTTTTAAGAAAAGTTGTAGTTATTATTGTGTATGGATAAAACTGTTTGTAGAATCAATGTGGCGATTTGGAAATTATAAGAACTAAGCGAGTTATGGATTATATTTAAATATGGGCAGAATAGAAACTGTCACATATAATAATAATTAGAGAATTGAAATGGAAAAAAATAAAAAGATGCCAATATAGAGGAATAAGTATCTTGAATACAGCCAAGACTAATGCAAAAAAGGTTGTATAATACAGAAATTGTGTTGCATTATGGTATAATAAAAGTTTATTTTAACTTCATTCTGTAGGGGCATGAAAAATAATGAAAACAGCTTAGGTGGTTAACTGATGGTAATGGGGTCATGTGTTTAAAGAATGACATAAAATAACATACAAATAAGAAAAGAAAGGGAAATTAACCCACCACATACCAAAGTGGACGGATGCGATGAGAGAACACTAATGCTGACAAACAACTACACAATATTTCGGCATCTGCCTTGCTCACAAATAGAAATACGGGCCATTAGGCTCGGAACGTGTGTGCACAACGAACATTACCTAATGACTAACTGTGTAGTGGTGGAGGGGGGGGGGGGCGGGAACGGATAAGGAGTAGACTATCGATTTCGGTATACAATGTCTGAGATAATATATTTAATATTTTGGCAGGCGATGGTAAAATGAGCAAATGTAGTGATGGTACGGTATAAACATGGCAAAAAAAAAAAGAAGGTAGTGATGGGTTAATTGGATTTTAATGGTGGTTAAGTCCAGGTGGGTACACTTTGATAGCTGCCATCCATTCCATACCAAACGTTCCCTCCCATACAGCCTTGCCATCCGTGGAAGTCGCATTTGCTCTGACGCTCATTCTCTCCATCAATACTCACAAAACCTATCCCAAGCCCTTATTTCCCGTTGTTACCCCAGGGATTTTGTACATAAACAGATTTCCCACACGATCAACCACCCTCCACGTAACCACTCTCACTTGTCTCCTACAAAAACCAACCATAGCCCTGCCTTTGTCACTCAGTTCTCTCCTGGCCTTGAGTCTATCAACCATATCTTGCGACAGGGGTATGACTTCCTTCACTCATTTCCGGAAATGTGTACTCTCCTACCCAAAATTCTACCCAATGTCCCTCGTGCATGTTTTAGCAGACCACCCAATCTTAAGAACATCTTAGTCCACAAATATCCTCCATTAGACTCTCCAAAAGCACCATATGGATCTTATCCATGTAATAGACCCCACTGTAAAACCTGCAGCATGCTTCCACCCACCACTACATATTCCAATCCCACCACAGGAGAAACTTTCCCCATTATTGGACATGCCACCTGTTCAACCACTCATCTTATATACCAACTAACTTGTCGCTATTGCACCAGTTCTTACATAGGCCTCACCACACAGCAACTCTCTGTTAGAATGAATGGCCACAGAAAAACAGTCCATACTAGTAACCTGTACCTTCCAGTACCAGAACATGCCAATAGCCATGATTCCAACAACCTCAACGACTGTTTTACTGTGAGAGCAGTCAGAGTTTTCCCTGACAGTACAACTGCAGCCGAACTCTGGAGATGGGAACTAGCGTACCAGAATATCCTGGATACGAGACACCCACCTGGACTTAACCACCGTTAAAATCCAATTAACCCATCACTACCATTTTTTTTTTTTTTTTTTTTTTTGGCCATGTTTATACCGTACAATCACTACATTTGCTCATTTTACCATCGCCTGCCAAAATATTAAATATATTATCTCAGACATTGTATACCGATATCGATAGTCTACTCCTTATCCGTTCCCCCCCCCCCCCCCCTCCACCACTACACGGTTAGTCATTAGGTAACGTTCATTGTGCACACACGTTCCGAGCCTAATGGCCCGTTTTTCTATTTGTGAGCAAGGCAGATGCCGAAATATTGTGTAGTTGTTTGTCAGCATTAGTGTTCTCTCATCGCATCCGTGGTGGGTTAATTTCCCTTTCTTTTCTTATTTATATCGCCTAGAAGCTGCTTCCATTTTCCTTAGTTGCATCATAAAATAACATACAGGTGACAAGCAATATAAAATAGTAATATTATGGTGTTCCAGTGGAAAGAACTTGGAATTCATGCCTAGTCAATTAATTATTGAGTACAATGTCAATAGGAATCAGTGATATTTTTGTAGATATAAATTAATCAGCTTTGGGACACTATTCAATAAGGAATCTGTGTAAGGCAAGATTGTCCAATGTGTTGTAGTTGTTGGCCAATACTCATTTCCAAGTTTGTAATAATAACAAATGGGAATTAAGAGCCGCATAACAGCCGGAAATACACTTGTTTACTCTATAACAGAAATGTTATTGTAGTGTTAATTGTTATCACTTCATGTAATTTAGCAAGATGGGTGAGTGCTTAATTCTCTTGGCCTCACATTTGTCAGAAGGTTGGTTCGAATCCCCATCTGGGAATCCAGATTTGGATTTTCCATGGTTTCCCCAAATCACTCCAGGTGAATGCTGGGATGCTTCCTTCAAATAGCCATGGCTGAATTCCTTCATGTTCCTTGTCCCCAATCCCATCCCCCTCTAATGACTTTGACGAGGCATAAAACCATAAGTAAAAAAACAGAGAGAGAGAGAGAGAAAAGCAAGTAAGATAATTTCTTACAAGGTTGGTTAATGTCAGATACGATTACTAAAAATATAAAAAGAGAAAATTGGTATTGGCGGATAGTAATGCAATAAAAATAAAAAAGTTAAAAGTTGCTAACTTAACTACAATATTTTAGTGAAATAAGTGATGTTTACAGAACATGAATGTGGACTTAGTAAGAAGCATTGGCAACTGTGGTTGCTTTTTCCAGATAGTGAAAATGGTATTTGTGCGTAGATATCAAAATAAGTGCTAGTTTGTTAATACAATAATGTAAATATTATTATGTCCAAGGTGTCCAAGCCAGGCCACGTAGCTTTCTATTCATATCATTTTTCACAATTAAAATGAGGCTTAGAACACACAAGAGCATGTGACTATTTATTTCCTTCATTTAATTATCTCTGTATGTAATTTACATAATTTACAATAGTCTGACAAGAGAAATCAGTACAAAATGTCTTCTGGAATCAAAAGGGAAAAAACTACATGCTACGTGGAAAGGGAGGGGAAAGAGAGACAAAAGCCATGTTGGACTACATGGAGGGAGCGGAGAGGGGTGTTGACAGAAGCTACGTGGTTTATGGATGCTTCCTTACCAACAACATGGTGACCAAAGTCTCTATTTTTTTTTATCAATTCCGTCTATTATACTGCACCAAACCTAACAGTTATATTGATCAAAATAAATGGTAACCTAGCAAGTCATTGTAATAGTGAGATTACAATAAGAAAGTAAACACAAACCATTACACAAGAAAAAATGTGCACATAGTTACTCCAACAGTAAAATGTTGCTGTGGTGCATAAGGTGAAAGTGCACAGAATCGGAATGGAGCAACCCCATCTGATTGTTGTTACATGTAGGGGATTTGTTGATAACCATATCTAGACAAGCATGCTGCAACCTTCTCTGGCATACAGTGGGGTTATATACCTATATAATAAAAGCTTGAGTGTAGGATTATTTGTGAAATACCACTGTAAAGATTAATATTTAATTGTAACTTATCATGCACCACAAAATTGCATACTGTTAAATGATTCTGTTATTGGGTTACTGCTACAAAATAAACACACATTACCATTGTCTCGGAACCTGTTAGCAAATAAGAGTTAGTGTTCAAGCCATTCTAAATGATTTTGTCATCATTGTATTGAAGTACACTATTACATTCAAATCTGAGAGTACACTGTAATGGCTGCAAGACTATCTGTTTTATGAGCAAGTTTAATTTTAATTGAGCCTTAAACGCATTTTTTTTTTCACATAGGGTAAAAAGCATTCTTGTGGAACAATTTTAAATCTTAATATAATCTTCTCGGGTGACCAGCCGAGTGAGCAGGATATTTTCACATGTTATCAGAATCTCTGTCGTCATCTTCACCAGAAGATGGTGACAGAGTTTCCGATCGTTGAAATATTGTGTGAAAACAACCTGGTCACTGGGCTAGTCACCCAAGAAGACTTTGTTAATTCTCAACGCTGACAGAAACATTAATGTAATGTAATTTTTAATCTGTTTTAAAGAATTCCTGATTTACCTTGCTGTAAAAGCCATTCAGTTGTAAAGTTAATCTGTAGACTTGATTATATTGTAAATGGTTGTACATTAATTTGTTTATCAAGTGTCAAGTATGTTTATGTGGCACAATTTCATTTTTGCATGCACTCATTTAACAATTACTTATTGAGATGAGTAGTGGAAATACAAGAGTTGCCAAAAATTTTGATATCTCTCAATATTTAACGTTTTTCTATAGAGTGAGTTGTAATGGCCAAGCCATGTTGTGAGATTGGAATTAATAGAAAGTATGGGCCTATGCGAGTAACTGTACTTTATATGGTCATTGGTGCCTCGTTGGTTGGAGGGTGCACTCGAAGCCAATTAAGACAATGTCCATTGCTGACTATTAAGGTAATGCTTCAAACTTGTTATCATATGAAGTCATATTCAGAAGTGCAGAATATATATACTGACTAAGTCATTGTGGAGTTAGTCATTCAGTAGTCAGACAGGGAGTCAGAGCTCAGGAGTTTGATAAAGCCAGTTCGAGTCCAGTCGGGTGTCTTCTCAACCCAACCCAGCTCGGCCTGTACGATTTTTCTCTGCGAGAGTACATTATAAATATACTTTCACATGCCAAACCCTGTTTCACTACTAGTTCTATCATAAGCTTTTGGAAGTTCTTACCTTTCACTGGATTCTACCCCTCTTGTGTAGCAGTATTACAGTAAGCCAATCTGATCCATTTACCCATCATCCCATCTGCTTGTCTCAGGATGTTAGCAAGGAGTGTTTTGGAGGGTAAGATCTCCATGGTTACCATAGCAAGATTGGGTAAATGCTAAGGCAAATCCGTTAGTCTTTCAAGGTGGCCTGAGATCCTACATTGTAAGGTACGACGACATCCAAGGCTGTGTCATGTATATCCTTGGTAATTCAAACGTAAGTAATTTTTGGAGGGATGAAGTGGGAAAAAATGAAAGGAAGGATGTGCTGGGAAGGCTATGTGGGAGTTGAATATCCAAGATACATCTGTGAGCACTAAGACCCTGGTAGTGGGGGACGGTTAGACTAGGTAGAGACTAAGTAAATGGAAACCAGGAAAGAATTGGAGGAAGAGGAGTGGGAACTGGGGATAAACATTTCAGGATGTGTGGGATGTCTTTGATGAAGGGAGGTTCTGCAAAAAGTTTAGAGACGTTGATCAGGCTGAAATCCGTTCAATGGGCTGTTCATATGCAGCAACTTAAAGTCGACCAGGAGTGCCATCCTTGTGGATCTTGGGAAGAAGGTACAGGTGATGGCTATGGAGATTCTGGGGAGTAAGGTAGTGAACTGTGAAGAGGCCTTGTAAGGGAGGACCAGAAAAGAATGGGGTTAAGGAAATAATGTGAGTACAGGGTAGAAATGAGGAACTCTTGGAATAGAAGGTTGGAATTGGTTTTTGGAAGATGTGGTGGATGCAGCTAAGATGCATGTTTGAACTGCTTTATACTGAACTCAATCTCATTTTACCAGTTGTCACTACTTGGGGTTTGGGTGAAATGGATAGATCTGAAAGATGGGATTCTGACAGGGAAGTGCACATAAGGTTAACTATGGATTGATGAGAGGACAAAGTGTGTGGTAAGCAGGCTTGGAGTGTTGATATGGGGAGGGGGCAGAATGATATATTTATGATCTGGACCACAGTGAAAACCATCTTGTAGAGTTCCTCAGTTCCATCAACAATAGCAATTCCATCAACATCTCCTAAACCTATGTCCAACACAGATCATGTTTCTCAATGCGGAAATCTCTTTACCTTAAATAGGTATGGGGTACCAAACCTATTATTCAGTATTATTATGTTGAAGAACTTAATCAATTTCCAAGCATTTAAAAAAAATATTAAAGAACAATTACATTTAACACTTCAGAGTCAGTGGCAGTAGTAATCAAATGATTGGATGTGAAAAAAATTAAAACTTCTGTATAATGATTCACTAAATCCTTCATTGTCAGTTTGAATTGTCAGTAGATGTGATAGTGAAAATATGTTGTCAGGTATGCCCATTTGTAAGGGTAGTCTATGAAGTAATCAGCTTTGATCATAGATGGTGATGCCTTTCAGGTACAAAATATGATATTTTGTGAACATTTGTTGAGTCTCAATTTTTGTTGCAATTATGTGTTGAGGCTAAGAACTTTTCAAGACATCCTGACCTAGAATAAGAAGCTGTAGTGAGTGTTTAGTTTTTATGTGAAAACTGATTTCATAATGATTTGTTTTGCCAATATCTAATGCGCACACATAGCTCACTTAGTTTTTTGAGGATTGATTTTCTGGGAAGTTGTATCTTTTAAATTATTTTCTGTTATAAAATTCAGTTCCTTTTAAGCTTCATTGCTTGAAATGTTGCAGTCTAAATAGCTATTTTGTTTCAGAAACTTCTAAGAGATGATAGATTCCACTCAAATTTTGAGCCAGAAGATGATTCACTGTGGTTACCATCACAGCTTCTACATACAATGAGCTCTATATTGACCCATTCAGATGACACACAAGTTGACATGCTTAAGGCAAGTGATTGATAGCTAAAAAAAACATGTTTAATAAATAATAATTATTTATCTTATTTTTGTTCATATGTACTGCAGGACATTTGTATTTGTACAAGGAAATATGTTTACAGTAATATTTTCTTCGACTTACATGATGTGGTGGACAAGCATACCTTTTTCTTTTCACCTTGCCACTCCCGAGAGGAACGTATAAATTGTGGGTAAACCTCTGTAGTCATGTGAGCAGTAGTACTTATAAATGAAACTCTCAGTAAGGATAGTCACATATGTACAATTTATTACATCAGTTATGTTCAATAATGACATGCCTAATTCCCTTTACTCTTCCCTGGACTATAACTACAATTGCTTGATTCTATTAGATGTCTTCCACATTACTTATACTTCAATGGTTTTCTCCCACCTGTTATAATGGCTGCTGTAGTCGTCAATGGCTTCTCCTGCAGGTTGTAGTTCATCTCACTACATCATTCCATCACTCCATAGCCCCATAGCTTCCAAAAGATGTTCCTTCTGTGACCGCCCAGAATCGACCCGTTCGACCAGTCTGATCTCTGCCTGCTCATGTCTCCCAGTTTCGACCAACTTCCGTTTCCATAGAATCCATAGTGTGGAGTAACTCTAGCCAATAGGGATAGTTCCTTCTCTACCCATTTCCTCCCAATGACATCTTGCTACAGCTCAATTCTGCTATCTGCCCTGCTATGATGTCAATATTGCCTGTGTGCTTGCATTCCAGAGCCTCTAACTGTTTTAACTCTCTGTTGTAACTGTCCTGGATTCAGCTTTGGCTGTATGCAATCAACTCTTGCCCAGCTTTAGTAATTATAGCCCAAAATTCCTTGTCTGTCCACTACAATGATGATACTAGGAAAAATAAAATAGCTTTTAGGCATTATAAATAACAAAGGACTAGACGATCCGTGCGAAAAATTCGCGAATAAAATGCAATGAATAGTGAGGTTGGTCTTTAAAATGATACCTCATTTATCGGTCTCGGTTATTTATCAAGCAAGGTAAAAAAAAAGTTTTGAGAAATGATGATATTTTTGCCCCTCAACGGTTGAATTTGGTGAAAGTTTTTTCTTAAAATATGATGTGACCATAGCGGATAATTTAATATTTAAATTGATACCTCATTTATTGATTTCGGTTAGGTATCAAGGGAAATAAATAGCTGGTGACAGAAAAATGCGTTGTAAAAATATTAATACTTTTTGCCCGCTATGGTTAGAATTTTTAAATATTTCTTGCTTAAAATGTGTTAACCGAAAACATTACGAAGACCTCAATCTTTTAAATCATACCTCATTTATAAATTTTGTTTAATTGTCAAGAGAGATAAATGGCTCGAGATACAAAAAACCCATTTTAGAAAAATTGACATTTTTGCCCTTTAAGGTTCGAATTATGAAAAATTCCTTTCTTAAAATGTAATGTTACCACGGCAGAGACCATAATCTTTAATATGATACCTCATTTATCTATATCGGTTCGATATCAATGGAGATAAATAGCTCGTAACACAAAAATATGTTGTAGAACCATTTATTCTTTTTCCCTTTAAGGGTTGAATTCCAAAAACTTCTTTCCTAAAATATGATATCACCAAAGCTGAGTCAATATTACTCATAATCTTACTTGATTTATCGATTTTGGATAGATATCCAGGGAGATAAGTGGTGCGAGACACAAAAAACACATTTTCGAAAAATTGACAATTTTTCCCTTTAAGGGTCGAATTACGAAAAATTCCTTTCTGAAAATATAATGTTACCACGACGGAGATCTTAATCTTTAATATGATACCTCATTTACCTATATCGGTTAGATATTAAGGGAGATAAATCGCTCGTGACACGAAACTGCATTGCAAAAATATTGATACTTTTGCCCTTTAAGGTTCAAAATTCGAAAAATTTCTGTCTTAATATATGACGTCACTAAAGCCGATATATTAATTTTTAAAATGATACTTCATTAAACGATTTCAGGTAGGTATCCAGGGAGATAAATGACTCGTAACACAGGAAACAGCATTTTAGAAATATTGACATTTTTGCGCTTTAAGGGTCGAATTCCGAAAACTTCATTTCTTAAAATATGATGTGACCAAAGTGGAGACCATATGCTTTAAAATGACACCTCATTCATTGATATCGGTTAAGTATGAAGGAAGATACAGGCTTGTGACAAAAAAAATACCTAATGGAAATAATATATATGATAGGCAAAATGACACAACTCACCAAAGATGAAGGCTGCTATGAGCAAAAAAAACATACATGATGAACAAAAACATATACAGTATTTCAGTTGTACACCTTAATCATGTTTTAGACACATGACTTGTGTGGTAAACTTTGGTGTGTGAACACCTCCTGAACCACATGGCTCATTTTCTAAAACACAATTAAGGTGTACAACTGAAATATTGTATTGTATATTGTATAATAATGGCTAAGAACGTGGCTAAAGATGGATTAATGAAGAGTATTGTCAGTACAGGGGGACCATTGACTGATTGATCTTGAAATTTCCATAACTATGTTAGAAAACTGAGAGGAAGGGAGGGTGTTGAGACACTTTTAAATAAGGATGGAGAAGAAGTTGTGGAGGATTTGAAAAGGCAGAGATTTTAAGAAACTGGTTTAGTGAGAGCATTAGGGACAATGAATCAGAAACAGATGGTTCCTGAATTGGATAACAAGCTTAACAAAACAATTAGAAATGAGCAGACTATAAAATTTGAAATTCATCCTGAGGATATCATGAAGGAACTAAGAAAGCTGGAAATCATAAAGGGGCTGGTATAGATAATATTACTTCAGATGTCTTAAAAATAGTAGGATGAGGCATTGTACCTTATTTTGAAATATTATTTAAATTGAGTCTTGATACTTGCTGCTTACCAGAAGATTGGAAAAGTGCAGTAGCAGTGCCAGTACATAAAGGAGGGGTGAGAAATAGAGTCGAAAATTATAGGCCAATTAGCTTGACATCAGTGGTAGGTAAATTGATGGAGAGATTGATATGCAACCACATCAGAAATTTATGTGAGGAGCGTAAGTGGTTTTCAAGTAGGCAACATGGCCTTAGGCAAGGATATTCATAGGAATCTCAGTTGGTGGAATATATGCAAGATATTTCAGATTAAATGGACAAGGGAGATCAAATTGATGGTGTAGCACTAAATCTTTCAAAGGCTTTTGACAGAGTGACCCATAAAATGGCAGTAAATAAGGTAAAATCTATTGGAGTGGATCAGAAACTGATTTGCTGGATAGAAGAATTTTTGAAGGATAGAAAACAGAAAGTTAGGTAGGAAATGTGGTGTCAAAAGAAGTGGAAATAAAAATGGGAGTGCCACATGATAGCATATTGGGACCATTGCTATTTATTATTCTAATGAATAATTGTGTTGATTGTTTACTGTCAGAAATTAGATTGTTTGCAGATGACAATGCTATACAAAAGGATCAAAACGGTTGAGAATTGTAAACAGTTGCAGGGTGATCTGGACAGGATATCTAGTTGAGTTTGTAAACATGGGATGAAGATAAATGCAAAGAAGAGTTAGCTAATTAGATACATAAATAAAAAACAAA
Source organism: Vandiemenella viatica (assembly GCA_031002005.1). Classification (NCBI taxonomy): domain Eukaryota; kingdom Metazoa; phylum Arthropoda; class Insecta; order Orthoptera; family Morabidae; genus Vandiemenella; species Vandiemenella viatica. Next base: position 382,731,327 of record JARYHS010008074.1, read on the forward strand.
AGGTTAATTATGAATAAAAGGTAGGGAAAGAATTGCTCGCTGAAGACTTGAAATGTAAATATCTTGGCATTACATTTGATAACAAGCTTAACTGGGCAAAGCAAATTGGACAGGTGGTAGGAAAAGGTTTCAAAATTCTGCATTTGTTGGAGAGGGTGATGAGGGGATGTACGAGAGAAGTAAAAGAATTGGGTTACAAAACTTTTCAGTCCATTGCTTGAATAGGGCACTGTAGTATGGGACCCAAATTTTGAGTATCAAATACAGGAGTTGAAGAAGGTGCAAAGAAGGGCTGCTAGATTTGTTTCTGGAAATTATCGCAGAATGCAATCAGTATCAGATATGATAAAAGAGCTGGAATGGGACTCATTGGAAGACATTCATCGTGGCCTTCAACTTTGGTAAGTGATGAGTCATTTTCCCTATCCCTTGTTATTTATACTTCCACTTACATGCTGACACAATGGGTATGAAAAATAAGTCATTTGTTTTGATCAGTTTTCCAAATTAAGTAAAGAAAAGTTATATGAAAAAGCTCACAATGTAATTGAAAGGAGTATTGATCCCTGGAAATACAGGGCGTTCACCGGAAAACGCTACCCTCCCATTCTGTTGCCGTCGGCAACTTGCTCGGTCAGTGGAGCCAGCAGTTTCCGCCACACGGCACCGTGAATCATCGCACTGTTTAACACCTCCGCTGCCCCAACAGTGCATTGCAGTGACCCTTACATTGTTAAGAACGGTTTCTTTGCATTGTAGATAGTTTGTGACTTCAGTCTCTTATTAATCAGTGTTGTGAATAAACGTTTCTTTGCGGTTTGGCTGGTTTGGGGCTTCATACTCTTATTAATCTGTACCGTGTTTGAGTGTGAGTAAAATTATGATACGTTACAGTTTGCAACAAAGAATATTCTCTACGATACATATGTGAAGAAGAAGTCGTTTAAAAAGTGTCGCAGTAAATTTCGTCGCGAATTTCCTGGCGCTTTACTGCCAGCTAAATCAACAATTCTGCGTCTGGTTAAAAAAGTAAGAGAAACGGGTTCATTTTTTAACAAAAAGAGACTGTCGGTCAACCGTATTCTCACAGAGGAGAAAATTGACGATATCGCTTTTCGACTAGAACAGTCACCCAAAAAATCATTAAGTCAGTTAGGGCAGCGTGTGTCTCGAAATATGTTCAGAAGATGTGAAATGTGCATTACACAAGAGGGTCAACACTTCCAGCATCTTTTATAAGGTAAGCTAATGAATTACGTCACATTTAAATGCTTAGCACACAAGTTTATGAAGTTTATGAAGCGTAATTATTATGAAATAGTCCGCGGCCGATGGTCGAACAATGCCGGAAACTGACCGCTCGCTCGCTGGGAGCAGTTTCTTCCTTGTAGCGCTAACAGTGGGTTGCGTTTCCCGGCGAACGCCCTGTATAATGTTAATGCAATAATATTTTTGATACAAGTGATGAATGAATTCTGTGTATTACCATTAGTTTTATTACATTAATTTACAGTATTTAATTTAATTTGGTGCAGCATAGGCCCTGGTGGAAATTAAGGTTTTTTTAATTAAATTTTTGACTGTGATGTCACTATGTAATTACTTTTGCTCTTTACAAATTTTACATTTTGTCAGTGTTTTTGGTAAATTGTTCAGCAATTGCCTTGGTAATTTATTCCAATCCCTAACTTCCTTACCTAAAAAGAAAGAAATAAAAATAATCACACGACCTTATGCCTGAAATTGAGAGCAATGTACTAATCCTAATTTTTTATCCAATGTTCATCCTACCCTTGTCACTCTAAACGCACTCTTTATCCATCTCCTGTCTTTCAATGACTCCCAGCATAGCTTCTTTATTATATTATATCTCTTTGTGTTCTTGGTAACTTCAGTGAACAAATATAGCAACCTTCCATTGCAGAACTTACAACTCTTGTATTTAATGTTCATAATGTTTGTCATCATCATCATTCTTGAGCTTCAGTCTCTTGGGTGCTGGAAAAGAGCACTCTCCACTTTTTCTTGTCTATGAATAGCTGATAGAATAGTCGTCCAATCAAGCCCTATGTTTTCCAGATCTTGATTTGACCCATCCATTTATTTTTTGCCCTTCCCACACGTCTGTTTCCCTTCGATGTTCGTACTGAAATAGGCCTTTGCTTCTCTTTCTTCCTCCACCCTTTTAACAAGTTCGTACCACATCAGGTGAGACTGCAGTAAGGATTTTGCCACACTGATATGTTTATACTGGCCTCTGCATTATTGAATTCATTCCTTACCTTGTCCTTTGGTGTCCTCTGAGGCTTGGTACACACAAACTTCATTTCAGTGGTTTGAAGTCTACTCTCATCTCTTCTGGATGTGGTACATGTTTCTAGGGTGTAAAACAGTATGGGGATGTAATAGGTTTTGAAAGTGTATGTTTGCACTTTCTGGGCATTGTGTTGTTCCGCAACAGAGTTCTCACTTAGGTATAAAAGACTGCTGCATTATTGTTCCTGTTGTAACCTCACATTTACTGGTGTTTTCTTTACTCAGAGTACTACCAAGATATTTGAATTGGTCAACATTATGGAGTTGTTGATTGCTTAGGTAAATATTGACATCAGTAGTCCCTGTACTTGTTGCCATGACCACCATTTTACTCTGGCTGATTTTCTGTCCATACGCCCAAGCAGCTTCTTCCAAGCCTCCAGCTTCTCCTGCACCTCTTCTGCACTTTCACCTCAAGTCATGAAATCATCAGCAAAGGCTAGGGCTTTTGTTTCTTTCCCATGAACTTCTTTGAACTTCTTCAAGATTTCATCCATCACAGCAATGAAGAATAAGGGTGACAAAGGTCTACCTATTATACACCTCTTCTTTTCTCAAACCACTTTCTCTCTCCATTGCCCATTCGCACAAAGGCTTTTGTGCTTTCATTCAGCATTTTAATCTTGCTGATTAAGGCTCCTGATACCTTCTTCTTGCTAGGCAGTCCCAAATTTTTGACCTTGCAATACAATCACAAGCTTTTACGACTTCAAAAGGATGATTCCTTTACCCATTTCTAAATGCTTTTCAATGGCATTCTTACTGGAAATACCAAGTCTGTAGTGCTTCTTCCTGGTCAGAAACCATGTTGTTCATCCTCTAATAAGATTTTCAGGTGGCTTCGTAGCCTTTTCTCAACCACTTTTTCCAAGATCTTCAATCCATGGGGCAGTAGTGGGATCTCACGATAGTTTTCACACTTTATTCTGTTGCCCTTTTTTAAATATGGCTATTATTACACATCTATACCAACCATCTGAGATCTTTTTATCCTTCCAAATGGCATTTTACACCCTGTACAAGCACTGGATCCCATTCACCCCAGCTGCTTTTATCATGTCTGGGTTAAAATCATCATAACCACTTGATTTACCCATCTTCATGGGTTTCAAGGCAGCTTTCGCCAGACCAGGTTATAGGGCGTTCTGTATGTTGCGTGGCTTCTGTCTCAGTAAGCCCTTTTAAATCCCTGGAATATTTATTCAGTGTATCACCATTTAACATTTTATCAAAATACTCTCCCATTTCTTCCCAGATATTTACTATGTTCCTTGTTCCTACTCTTCTTTTGATCTCTAATGCTTTCACTGATTCTTGGTGTCCTTTCCTATTTTTAACTGTTTCATATAAAAGTTATTTATTTCCTTCAGTATCATCTTCAAGTTTCAGGGAATATTCCTCGAACTTCTTGTTTTTCTCATTCTCATTCTCAGTTTTTTGTTTAACCAAAAGTTTATGTTCTCTATATAATTGAGCCAGTGATTTAATTTTTTCCTTGTCTCTGTTTGTATCAGCCCTCAGCTTTTCCAAGTCTAATAATCTCTTTGCCTTACTCCTCAGTCAAATAGCTGTCTCGGCTTCATTATTCCACCATGCAGTTTCCTTATTCCGAACCCTTACTATCTGTCATAACATAATTCCCTTGCCTCTCTAACTAGAGCTTTCTTGAATTCCTCCCACTCTTCATTCCCACACTTGGTTTCACTTTTGGGTACTTTTGCCAATTCTTCTTTGATATTCATCCCACTTCTCACTTTTCCCCAGTTCCCATACCTTAAATTTTGATTTCTTCTCAACCTTTGTATTGCACAATTTAATGATGAATGTGTGTTCCTTATTTCACCACCTTATTTGAATAATGACGTAATCAAGGTTTCTGTCACTTTCATAGTACAGCCTCTCGTAACTCTCTTCAGTAAACCTTGTCATATATCTGTAATCTTGCCTAAACCATTTAGAAGGGGGCATATCACAGACCATTTTTACAGTAAAGGACTTTTACAAACATTTTCTTAATATTAAAACACTTTTCAACTCAGAATGTAACCAGATTTGTAATAAAACGCAAGTTTTAGTAAGTTGAAATTCTAATCTGAAGGAATTTTGCTACATTAATTTCCTTGAATGAAGTGTAAAATTATGATTAGTTTGCGGTTTATATAGGCTATGAATTTTTTAAAGGGAGATAATTCAATTTGTCCCTTATTATGCCATGTGCTTGGATAGAGCAGAATACAAAATCTAAAGTTTTCATTGAAGGAGAAGAGTTATTCCAGATTTTGATATCACAGGTTGTTGTCAGAATAGGTAGACACATTATGAATAAAATTTGAGTAATTAAGTAGATTCTAAGTATGTTTTTGAGTAATTAAAAGGAAAATCTGAATCTATACTATTATAAATCTGTAAGCAAGCTGTGTTTGTCTCTTTACTGTAACGGGTATCGTGCAATAAGTACCGCAGCAATTTGGATGTGGTTTTCACGTTTTTAGAGCTAATGGTGCCAGTCAAAATCTGGGAAAATAACTAATGACTTATATGTACCATGGGAAGGAGCAGACAATTAAAAACATTTATATTTGGAAAATTGTGGGCTGCTGATCATAGTGCACTTCAGACATGCACTCCTTTCGCAAAAATCTCACAAAACTTTGGATTAAGTTTTATTTTTTTACCTTTGTTACTCAGTTTTCTGGACCGCAGTGATTAAAATAAACGGAATACGCATTTTAAACGTAATAAGCATTGACTTTCATCACAACAGGTAAGTTAATATGCGAAATCGTTAGATTAATTAGTATATGGTGGTATTATCTGTGATAGACAATTAACAGTTTGTCTCTGCAACAATAGTCGCTAAACTTTGTACATTAATAAGCCAATATTTCTTATTTACATATCATTATGGTTAAGAAAATCGGTTTTTTCCTCGAAGAAAGATGTATGAAAAACATCTACCATAAATATCTACAGGTAACAATACATTTTCTCCACAATGACTCGTGCGGAACTTTCCATATTTCTACGTAGGTTACTCGATTAATATTTGTGGCTATCAAGTGCAAATATTCATCACTAATATCGCCCAAGGAACGTGTGTACAAATTTTGGCTGCTGTTCAAACCACGGCTAGTAAAATAAACTGTTATTGCTTTTAAATAAGTCTCATAACCCAGATTCTGAAATCTTTATCACCATACGTGCTTTGGGTTAATGACGACAGCAACATGGAACGAGTTAAACTAAAAATCAATCAAGCATCTTAAAATGTTATGCCACACCGCGTAAATAACAATAAAACTAAATCCATCATGCCTTATGATCTAACAAAGTGAGTCAGTTGAGATTCTGGTCCAGGTTGCATTTTAACCTAACCACAACTCTGGCTATTGATTCTTTTCATAAATCATAGCTTCTGTCACAACCGCATTAATACATTCTTCATCAATTCTTGAAACTTTGGAATTACTTAAATGCGGGTGAAATAAAGACAAGTAATTTGGTGTCACTGATAACATAGGAAATTAAAAATAATTCGTAACGTGTAAGATTAGTTTTAGTATGTGCTTTTAAAACCATAAATAATTGAGCAAATCAACATATTGTCAGAATAAAACCAGTATCCAATCAGAAAAAAATGCTGTTATTATTATTAATAAAGAAAATTGCTCTAAATAAATTTTTGGCACCACAATTATCGTGAAATTCTCCGAATTTAAAAATAAGATATTTTTTTAGCTAAGTTAAATATTACAGAAATAATATGTTTGGTTATGTCCTTAGCTACATTCTCACCAATGTTTGCACTTAGTGCTTATAATTTCAGCTGTGTTAACTATTATATATCGATATAAATTTGTGGCGTCACGGTTAATGTGCAGTCCTCCATTTTTTAGCCAAGTTAAATTAATATAAATAAGTTAATATTTTTCATTACCACCAGAGATACATCATTACTAAAGTTTATACTACATTTCAATCTAACTACTTCAGTTCTGAAATACCGTAAAGGAAAATGGTTCGAAATGTGGGTAGTTGTATAAAAGTCATTAAGAAAAAAATACATGTTATTACGCATGGATTAGGAATGTATTTACATGTTATTAAAAAAAGGGATTCTATGATTACCGTGGCGCCGCAATTTGATGATGGATTCCTATGTAACTCGACGAGACAAATTGAAAGTAAAGAATAAATTTTTTTGGTATCTCGCTTAGTTCTTGAGATATTGTATCTCAAAAGTGAGGAGGTTAGAGTGAAATCTGGGATGGACCAGAAAAAAAATTCACCGAAACCACTATATCTACATGGAGGAAATGCTCTATAGGTGTTTTATTTTCTTCCTAGTGGTTGCTGTTAGGTTGAAATACAGCCTGGACCAGAAAAAACGCCACCAAAAGCACAAGGAACTATACCTATAACTGATTTTTGACATGCTATATCTCAAAAACTATATATATATTAAAAAAAATATTTTCGATTTGTTTTGCCGAGTTCTATAAGAATACATCATCAGATTGTGGTGCCACGGTAATGATAGAACTGCCTTTAAAAATAATCTTTTGAACATCAGTACGAAAACTTTATCTAAGGTAATAACTAAAAGAAAGGAAATTTTTTAAAATGAAATCTATATATTTTGCTTCTCTGCATTAATATTTGACACTAAAATAAAAAGGGTAAAACGTTTGGGGGGGGGGGGGAGGCTGCCTACTGCTGGTACTAACCATTTGAAATTTGGATTAACTGCTTCACTATACTATTCTCTTCAGGTTTTGCACTCTCCTTTTTCGGAAAAGTTACCACAAATTAAATTAAAAATGCCAAAATATGCAGAGACACCGAGCTATTAGATGGCACTGCAAAATTAATGAAAATCTATTGAAATGTTGGTTAAATCCTTTATTGTAATGTTTTTTGTCGTTTATGATTCTCTCCGTTGTAAAAAGTCGCACGAAATTAACAAAAAAAAAAAAAAAAAAAAAAAAGCCTGAGATGTAGTAGGCCCTACAAAAATGACTGCCATCTTAGAATCGATACAAGTGATCGGAGACAATGCATTGCTTCCACTGTAAACAAATACCCAATGTTTTAGATGGATGCCACAGAACATTTTATTTTTTTTTTTGGTCTAGGCCAAATTTCAATCTAACCATGACCTCCATGACAAAATGAGACCTTTTAGGTTGATATGATCCCTGTGCCGATAATTTTTGTGTCATTTTTACAGTGCTGGCAACATTACGCAGTTGTGCAGAGTCTCATATTTTGGCATTTTTAATGTAACATGTGGCAATTTTTCCGAAGAAGGAGAGTGTAAAACGCGAAGAGGACATTTTGTGTAGACAGATACTTCAAATTTCAAAAGGTTAGTACCAGTTTCCGATTGGTGGAGAAAGAGGCAGACTACCTGCATTTCTATACACTTCATGATCTGCGCGTGCAAAGCAGTGGGTAAATGCTAGTCTTTAATAAATTAGGTAGAAGAATAGTATTAGGTTCAGAAAATTGAAAGGATTGAAAATATGGTAGTAGTTTCATGAAAAGTTTAGAATTTAGAGGAGAAAATTAAGATTTTCGAATTCAAATTGTAGAGCATTTCCCTTGCTTAGATGCTGATGTCAAGGATAGAAATTAAAATTTAGCAGAAGCCTTCTGGAGGAGGAAATGAGCTATCAAAAATTAGAACAAATTTCCCTAAGCAATACAGTAGAACTCCATTTATCCGAACTCTGACTTTCCGAATCACTTGTTAGATATAGGAGAGTGGATGGTGTGTGATTCATCAGACCCTGGGTATGAAATTCTAAATGATGATGACCTTAGTGAAAGTGTGAAAGGTGAAAGTGAAGAGGAAGAAGATGACCTTAATGTTGAAGTTGAAACAGACACAGGTCATCTGCTAGTCAAGCATTTGACGGCCTTGAAATTGCATTGAAATGGATGGAGCGTCAGCCAGTGTGACCACATGCAACTTCTCACTGTCAAGTGGATGCCCATAAACGGATGAATATAGTCAAACAGCTTACTTTGACCAAGATATTCAGTAATCAATGACTTTTATTTACAGTACTGTATGTACATACTGTACTAATTTACATCACTTGTAAGTACGCTTAACATGTAAAAGAGTTGCCTTTTCATTTAATTAATTATAAGCTCTTTTTCTTTTAAAATAGTTTTTTCTCCCATTTTCTGTGCAATTTCTGTTAATCGTAAATCACTCTCAGAATAATATCGGACAGGTAACAAAAGGTAGAAAAAGTTTCAACAAATAATATGATCCAAAAATCTCAGCAGAAGAATAAGTATCTTAAAAGGTGAATAAAATTTGTCGGGTAACTAGCAGAGTTAATTTTTATTAATTTTCATCGCTCATAAAATGTCCAGTCTTATATATATCTTAAAAGGTATTAGTTAAAACACAAAAGCGAAATTCTCGATGGCATAACGGGAAAACCATTCAGCTTTAGATAAAGGTTGTCATTAGTAAAAAGAAGCAGAAAAATGGGGGCCTTATCATATCAAAATTTTAGGCAGATAGGAGCAACCTGGCAGGCTGGAAAAATTTTCCAACATGATTTTTCTTATAAGTTGGCAGCCACCTTTTGCTCGCCAGCCAATTTTCAACAGTATTTCGAAGGAGATGGACATGTGTGTCATGTCTCTATAAGAACTTTGAAATTACCCTTGTGCATGTGGCATAAGGTTTTTTGCTGTCGTCAGTCTGTAGACTGGTTTGATGCAATCCTCCATCCCTTCCTATCCTGTGCTAACCTTTTCGTTTCTACATACCCCTTACAACCCACGTCCTCAATTATCTGCTTCATATATTCTAATCTCTGTCTACCTCTACAGTTCTTACCTTCGACTGTTCCTTCCACTAACAAATTAACCAATCCAGCATGTCTCAAAATATGACCTAAAAGCCTGTCTCTTCTTCCTGTAAGCTTCTTCCATAAACTTCTTTTCTCACCCATCATTTCCAAAACTCGTTCATTTCTTACTTTGTCTGTCCACCTAATTTTTAGCATTCTTCTGTAACACCACATTTCAAATGCTTCAAGTTTCTTTCTTTCCGGTATTCCTAAAGTCCATGTTTCGCTACCGTAAAGTGCTGTGCTCCACACATAGAGTTTTAAAAAGTTCTTTCTAATTCCTAGATCAATATTTGAAACTAAAAGGTTTCTCTTTTTCATGAAGGCTCTTTTTGCTAGTGCTATTCTGCTTTTAACATCATTCCTGCTTCGGCCATCGGTTGTAATTTTGCTTCCCAAGTAACAGAACTCACTCACTTCTCCTATAGCATCCGATCCTATTTTTATATTTAATCTGCTACTATTGGTATCATTTCTGCTACATTTCATCACTTTTGTCTTACTTCGATTTATATTCAGTCCCAAATCTTCCTTCAGTATTTTGTTCATGCCATTCAATAACTTCTCAATATCCTCAGCCCTCTCTGCTAACAAGACAATGTCATCAGCAAATCGTAGCATACTGATTTTTTCTCCTGAAAACTTATTCCGCATGGAAATTTTTCTTTGACTTTCTTCATTGCTTCTTGTACATACAAGTTGAATATTAACGGGGATAGACTACAACCTTGTCTCACACCCTTTTTAACCGATGCATGTCTCTCGTGATTCTCTACTTTTATTACAGCCACTTGATTCTTATATAGTTTATAGAGTATTCTTCTATCTGATACTTTAGACCTGACTTCTTTAAAATTTTGAACATCTTGTCCCACCTAACATTATCAAAAGCTTTTTCTAAATCAACAAATGCCATAAAAGTATCTATTGTTTTTCTTGATTCTGCCCTTTCAAGTATTAATCTTAAAAACAGAATTGCTTCCCTTGTACCGCGATTTTTCCTAAACCCAAACTGATCTTCACCTACTATCTCTTCTACTACCCTTTCCATCCTTCTGTATATTCTTCTGGTCAGTAATTTTGAAGCATGTGATGTTAGACTAATGGTGCGATAATTCTCACATTTGTCGGCTTGTGCTTTCTTTGGAAGTGTGATAGATGATATTTTTATTAAAATCAGTTGGAATTTCTCCTGTTTCATAACTTTTTGATATCAGCTTGAATAATCTTTTGATTCCTTCCTCTCCTAGAGATTTAAGAAGTTCTGCA
>JARYHS010008074.1:382742789-382942400 GCA_031002005.1 Vandiemenella viatica
AATGCATCATGCGTGAGTAGGAACTGAAAGCCAGTTTTCCGATAAATTTAATTTAACCGTTACAATTTGTGCCTCTCAACTTTACCAGTTTTTTTCTAGTGCTGATGGCAAAGGCGGGAGATTGATGATGGGGGTAATGATGGCTGTTTTTTTTTTTTTTAAAAAAAAAAACAAGGACCTAAATCAAACTAATGTGTGGTTTTTTGTAGCTAATGTTCCTGTTGGACATAGTAGTATTAGCAAGCAAGTAAGAATTGAAAATGTGAGTAGTTATTCTTAGAAAAACAAAAAATCATCATTGACAAATAACAAGCTAATGCGAAGTTCTGTATTTAACAAAATGATGCTCTTACTAGTGATCAGTAATGATATAATTGATGTATATCCTCAATATAATGACATGATAACCTTATTTCCGAAATCTGAAATTGCAAGAAAGAAACAGGAAATTCGAGGAAGGAGTAAAGATAATGCCAGGCTGGTTATAAGTTGATGTTACCTTAGCTTCTGTTTCTGGTAATCCAGAGAGGATGGTACTGTAAGTGGCTCAGATTCACAGATGCCATGCTGATCCCGGAATCTAGTGCGTTGTCTCGCAGTTCCACGGTTCGTGTCAGGCCGTGGGCAAAAGTGGTTTTATGAGCGTTATGTTTTTCTTGTGTTGCTTGTACACAGGATAGTGAAAACATATTATACACTTAATGAGAAGCAAAAGCTACACATGTCTGCATTTTCGTTGTCATTCTTTAGTAAAGTCATTATTAATGCAATGGCTCCAAAAGATTAATTTTTAAGCAATGTAAAAAAAAGGGGGGGGGAATTTCCACATTTCTTTGAGCAATTTGGTAATTTTTTTTATTTAAACCGAAATTTTGTTGACTGGATCGTGAATGTGAATGATATGTATTTTGCAACAAGTGAGAGGAGATAAAGAATGAAAAAAAAAAGCACCTGGGCTTGAACCGAGAACCAGCACATTGACAGCCCAGCGCGTTACCACTCAGACACCTTGATTTACAGAATCTGGTGCCTCATCAATTATATAACCAAAGAAATTATATACGTACAGATACAACATTCCGTGATTGAATAGTAATCTGTATGAAGAATCGAACTGTTACAAGAGAAGTAATCAGTCAAATGAAAATATTCTAGATGAGACTGCAACATAAATAACTTTTCATTTCGCCGATGTGTGTGTCCAGCTATGAGACACTACTTCTTGTATAGGGGAAATCGCTACAGCGCTACTACTAGGCAGAAAATCGTGGCAACATCGCAGAATGTAAATATGACAACACTTACCAGGAAATAGTCTTAACTTTCCTACTTCTTTCGGCAAGGAAGAATACCTTTATAACGCGTAAATAATACACGTAATAATTTAACACGAGCAGCACATTTGGCAAAAGTTTTTGTTGGTTTCACAATTATCCAACTTACAGCTGGTAATTGAAAATACGGTGGGAATCCATGTTAATTGCATGAGGGCAATACAAAAAGTAACGTCTCCCAAGCATTCATAGATAAAGAATCAAATTAATTACCGTTTTAAAGGTTGAACAAATATCTATTTTTCTATATCATTACCATTTCGGAACACGCGTTTGTCAGTGCTGTGACTGACTACGTGTCGTTTAAAAAATCGTTTACATTCTGGTCTCTTATTCGGGAGGACATAGGTTCGAATTAAAATTCGGCCATGCAGATTTGTGGTTTCCAAGGTTTCCCCAAATCACTCCATATAAATACAAGAATGGGTTCTCTACAAAGGCTTGGCCGAAATCCTTGCCACTACTCCTATCCAGCCAATAATCGCCTCTATGTCGACGAGGCGTAAAATCATAAAAAAAAGAGATGGCTAAATTTATTGAGGAGGTCGCAGCTGGCTTGAAATCTATTAACAATACCTCCTCCCTATCCTTATTTGTTTGTTTATTGATTTACGTTTCATCGATATTGAATTTATTAAAGAAAGGAACGGCTATGGCCTTCTATAAGAATCATCGCAGCATTTGCCTGGGAGCCAGAGCGTTACCGCTCACACGCCACGCTCGGTCTTCCGGTCATTATCAACCTTACTTTACCGGTAGACTGTGTTTGTTTGAATCCTTGAGACCTAGGCGATTATGGAGTCGATTATGACGGGTGACGGGTGACAAAACTTGAGCGTTCCACTTTTTACCGGAGACTAAAGAACAATCACACGAACGGCGACATCCTCATTCGCCAAATGCTTGTATTTATTTATGTTATTCTAAACAAAGAATAACAGCAGGTAATTTCACGCCTTATTAAATAATGAGCATTTAGCCCCAGTATTTAATAAATCCCAATGCCGTAAAGATCATGAAGTAATAGTGTCAGAAACAACTAACAGCATTTTAGAAAACGGGAAAAACGGTAATTTAAGAACTCCCTGCCTTTAAGCCCGATTCTAAATTAACTTTAATTACTTATACCAGTTATAAAAGAATTTATTTTTGTCCTACGATGAGGTGGTAGGTAGGTCGGCAAGCATGTGGGCGCATGGTTACAATTGTCTCAGTCTTGTTTATTACAATAAATACCAAATACAATACAACCTTACACAACAATATCAACAACTTCAAACATAAGATTTCCACACTATATCATGTAATAAGCTTAATTACCAATCGGTTACTTAAAATTTCCCCAAGATATACTTATATTAAATAACAACAATACTAGTTGGCCTTAATGATCCATGATGGCCCCAGAGTCCAAGGATTTACACACTTAAATTTACTTATGTCTAAACAACAATTTAATAATGGTAGAATATCCGGTGCTATAAGTTCCTAAACAGGTTTTCCAAAGATCGAGCTTCTCAAGGCACTTATATCAGTTGAGCTCAACCAACACTGGACTGTTTTAATGTTTCAGCACCCCTCAAGGGCACAGACAAACATACATACACTGTTTCCCTCATGTGAAAGAACAGCCATTAGTGACATAGATTGTCCCACGCAAGCACGAACACCAAACAGAAAATCTCCAATTGCACCGAGGAAGCAGAAAATACCACGAAGTTGAATTGTCTGAATACCACGAACTCTCTAACAGTCTATCCACTCGTGGAACATGAAGGCACAGGTTGCTCCAGAAGGTGCCAAAGCGCACACTTTACGAGGACACCCCAAACTGCCATATAGTCTGGGCATGTGAGGCGACGACACAGTTTACGGCCACTCATAACTACTTGTCAGACCAGGCACCGTCAATAACTCCTCGTCGATGGCCAAGTATCATGTTGTTCCGCCTAACTGCTGCCCGTGCATGGAGCACGTTGCCTTCTTCAACTGCCGCTTCCGACACCGCCACTTCCTCCTCAGACTGTTCACTTCCTTGCCGAGACTGACCGCAGAGACTCCTTTTTTCCTGACCGGGTCGCCCCTTAATCCTCTCTACAGACCGATAGAGGGCACTCACATTCACAGCGCTCTCTATCGGCCGGCGAAAGATGACAATCGCCACCAGATGGCCAGAACCTGGTCGCCGCGCGCCCTAGCGGAGAAGTTAGCGATATGAAACAGCCGCCTAGCGACAGAGAGCCACGCACGGCTTAACCTCCCCCACCAAAGCTAGACCCCAGGAGATCGGAGATCAAGAGATTACGGCCTAACCTTGCACTTAACCTGCGACAGGTGTACCCTCATCAGTCTTCTGGATTTGAAATCTTGAACTAGCAGGTTAACGGGCGATAATATTCTTCATATAACGCAAGGGCCTATGAATCTGTAGGCCAGTACCAGATTGCCCGCCTTCAATGCCGCCTTGAGGATTTAGGTTACGAACGAAAATCTCGTCCCCGACCTTGTAGTTAAAGGGGACCCGACCCGGGTTATACCTTTTACGCAGACGCTCGTGGGCCAACTTAATATTCTTACGAGCTCTATCCCAATTATCTTTGACAGTCTGTGAATTAATCCTATCAGGCAAGAGTTCCCTAATGTCCCACAAATTGGACAGCGGTGAATTAAACGGGAAGAAAGCATCAGACTAGCGGGCGAGGCCTTCAAGACCTCATGACGAGCAGAATTAAAGGCTAAGTTAATCCACGAGATGGATTCCTCCCATTTGGAATGCGAATTAGCGTGATAAGCAATTAATGCGGCCTTCAAATTACGATTCACTCGTTCTGCAAAGGAAGGTTCAGGATGATAGGGGGTAGTGGTGACATGTTTGATACCCTGCGAAAAAACAAAACCTTTTGAATTGGTGAGAAAGAAATGTAGAAGCATTGTCACTCACCATGACTTGAGGAGGTCCAAACCAGGCAAATATTCTTTGGAGCTGACTTACAGTACACGAGGTGGAGGTAGTCCGAACAGGAACAAGCCAACAGAAACGAGTAAATGCATCAACCACCACTAAGATGTACCTATTTCCCAGTTTAGTATGGGGAAGTGGCCCGACATGATCGATGAACAGTTTATCCATTGGGTTTTGTTCCCGCAGAGAGCACAGATAGCCTTTCTTGGAGCCAGTGTCCGGTTTAGACATATTGCAAGTACGACACTCCACCACCATTTTGCGGACGTCCTTTATTAATCCAGGCCATGTAACACATTCTTGAATCTTGTGTATGGTCTTGTGTACGCCCAAGTGGCCCCCGGCCAAAGAATGATGAAAATAATAAAAAAACAGACGAGATTAACTCACTAGGAAGACATATTCTAAGTTGCTTTCTTCTTCCTACCTGACGACACAGAATACCTTTATTCAAGACGAAACCTGGCGACGGTTCACCTTTACAAAGAGTTTGATAAATGGGACCCAGACAGGGATCAGATCTCTGTTTAACCCGGAGGTCAGAAAACAATAAGGGAACTTCAGTCAAAACGCCGCCTGCCAGGTCACAACCCTGATTACTGCTTTCCGAGGGCCCTTCCGGCTCCTCAAACATGCGACTAAGCGCATCTGCGACGCTGTTATCAGCCCCCCGAATGTGTCGCACCGAAAAGCGGAAAGTTGAGATCCGGACGGCCCACCTCGCTATGCGCACAGTTTTACGGTGACGCGCCAGGACCCAACTTAAGGCTTGATTATCCGTTTCCAGAATAAATTCGCGATGTTCCAGATAAAATCCAAATTTCTCCAAGGCAAAAAGAACAGCAAGAGCCTCACACTCGTACACTGAGTATTTACATTCCGGACCAGCCAACCTTCTGGAAATGTAAGCCACCGGGGATCTCCCCTGATCACCGTCCTGCAAAAGAACGGCCGTGATGCCAGCACTAGACGCATCCGTCTGTACCACAAAGGGTTTGTTAAAATCCGGAATGGCTAAAACAGGTGGATATAAGCGCAGATTTTAGCGCGTCAAAGGCAGCCTGTTGGCTAGCTCCCCACACAAATTTGCAGCCTTTCCTACGAAGTTCATTCAACGGGGCAGCGATATGGGCAAAATTAGGCACAAAACGGCGAAAATAATTGGCCATACCAATAAACCTAGCGACACCCTTAACATTACGAGGGGGGGGGGGAAATTTCAGAGGTCTTTGTTACGATCAGGATCCACTCTAATGCCATCACATGACACAAGATGCCCCAGAAAGGAAACCTGCGGGCAGGCTAAAGTAATTTTTGAAGGCTTGACGGTCAGACCAGCTTCCCTGAACCTAACTAGGACTTGTCTAAGATGATCCATATGTTGCTCAAAGGATTCACTATAGACCACCACGTCGTCCAAATAATTATATACAAATCGAAACTTAAGATCTCCTAGGACCCTATCAAGGAGACGGGATAACACTGCGGCCCCAGTGGCCAAACCAAACGGAACACGGTTAAACTCAAACAAATTCCAATCCGTGCAAAATGCAGTAGCTGCCTTCGAATCCTCACTCAGGGGAATTTGGTAATATGCTTGGTTCAGATCCAACACAGAAAAATATTTGGCGCCGGCGAACCAAGTAAAAGCATTGTGAAGATCAGGCAGGGTGTAAGGAAACATAGTTCCTTACATTTTTTTTTATTATTATTATTTCAGTTTCATTGTTTTATGTTTGTATATTTAAAGGTAAGATTATGTTTTTTTTGTGTGTGTGTTTAATTTATTTCATTTTGTAAAAGGAAAAGATACGTTAATAGTTACTATGCAAGAGCAAAGATGTATGTGTTACAAGAAGATCTTTGACGTGAAAATAACAGATGAGAAGCAGAGATAAAATTGATGGCGGGCGAAGGTATGAATTGGTTTCGTCGCTCGAATAGTAATCGACATAATAAGAGAGAATATTGAGTTTTTAATGATTTGTTGAATGTGTAATTTGTGAAGCGAATGATGAGTGAAATATATAGAAAAGTGAAATGAAGTTTTTCTTAGTTTATTGTATGTTGTTTGAATCATACAGACCAATTAAGTAGCAGAAACTGCAAGATTCCATGGATTCTGTGGTGAGTAATATCCACCCGAGGCAAATCTAGGAATCATAATAAAGGTCGGTTTCTTACATGTGGCGACTGTGACCGTGACACAGAGCTAATTATTTAGCTCGTAATAAAAGAAGCCTGTAATCTTCGGAAAGGTAGGAGAAGAAAAAATCAGTTTTAGATATTGTGAATGGAAGACAAAGTTATTAATATGTGTGCTGTTGGTGTTTGGTTGATAAGACGGCGTTGTAAGTCAGAAAAATCTGCGTTAATTGATATTTCTCATTTTTCGAAATCTACACCGGATTTTTTCTCTCTCTCTGTGTATGATTTTTGGGAAGTGACGAAAATTTTGAAATAACAATGGATGGAAAAGATTCGGAAGTAGTTGGGGAGCGGGCAGTTACCAAATTGGACGGTGATGATGATTCAACAACTGGCATCGCGGGGAAAAACCCGTGGAATGACGACAGTATTTCAATAAAGGAAATGCTGGCGATGATTTTAAAAAACCAACAAGAAATTAAACAAGACATGCAAGAATTGGAACAGAGTCAGCAACAAGCAATACAAGAATGGAGGAGAGCACGTAAGGAAAAGCTAGAAGTTGAAACAGAAGAAGATGGAAGAGAGGAGAACAATGAAGATCAGCAGGAAAATGGTGAAAAACAGAAAGTAACAGAAGATTGCAGTGAACCAGAGGAAATTATTTCTACAGTTAGGAAAGTAGAAAAACAAGAGAATGAAAGGAAATTTCAGACGATTTTGGTGAATGATGATATAGGAACACATAGAAAAGAAGAAGACAATGAAGAAAAACCGATGCATGATATCAAGAGAAGAGACAAAGAGAACCAAGCAACAGAAGCAAAATACCAAGGAGAGGAATGGAAAGAAGAAGACAATGAAGAAAAACCGATGCATGATATTAAAAGAAGAGACAAAGAGAACCAAGCAACAGAAGCAAAATACGAAGGAGAGGAATGGAAGGAAGAAGTGATGGAATGTGATAAAAGGAAGAACATAGGCAAAGAAGTAAGAAAAATAATGAACTGGAAAGTAAGGAAGAGACGAGGACTAAATTTGGAGTATGAAGGCAGAAATGTGAAAAGACGTAAGTCTAAGGATGTGCTTTACACCATCAGGGATACTACGAATATCAAATGAGTTTTAACCCAGATGGTGGAGAAAAGAAAAGTTAACAGCTATTGTTTTGTTGTTCAATTGTATTCATTTATATGTTGTAAGATTGTTGCGTTTAAAAACAAAAGGATTTGAAATTGTACAGAGAAATTGTACAGAATGAATGAAACATTATAAGGAATATTATGTAAGAAGTAATCACCAAAAATTTGATTGACACAAATTTTTGTGAAAATTGGCCGAGCGGATATGTAAGGAAACATAGTTCCTTACATTTTTTATTATTATTATTATTTCAGTTTCATTGTTTTATGTTTGTATATTTAAAGGTAAGATTATGTTTTTTTGTGTGTGTGTTTAATTTATTTCATTTTGTAAAAGGAAAAGATACGTTAATAGTTACTATGCAAGAGCAAAGATGTGTGTGTTACAAGAAAATCTCTGGAATAAACAGTGCAGGGAGGAAGATCTGTGACGATAGAGGAGAGATGAGAAGCAGAGATGGTGTGTAGTACGGCGAAGTTTGGTTGAAAGTATAATTGTATTTGTTAATGTAAAAAAGCAGCAATAAAAGTAAAATGAAGGATGTTAATAATAATAAAAATTGTACAAGGGGCACAGATTCTAAAACGACCTTCTGATTCAATGCCCTGTAGTCGACCACGGGTCTGTAATCCCCTTTCTCAGGTTTGGGAACCAAGAACATAGGCGAAGCATAGGGTAAAGTGGAGGGCCTGATAACTCCCTCCTTGAGCATCTGATCGATCCTTTTTCGCAGAAAATTCATCTTTGGGGGAGACAAACGGTAGGGCCCCTGCCTCACCGGCACATCATCGGACAGGTGGATTTTATATTCAATAAGATGAGTTACTCCCAATTTGTCCACCAAAATATCTCCAAATTGTTCCAACATTTGCAAAAGCTGACGAGCTTGATCTTGAGGCAGATGGCCCACCTTATAGTCACCTACTTGAGTAAGGACGGCATTTACCCGTGACGAGACACGACAAGAACAAAGAGCTATTTGATGTTGTGGATCAAATTTAAAGTGAAAAGTGCTCGAACTACAATCCATAATTAGACCAGTGGCTCTGATAAAATCAACTCCCAATATAACGGGTATTGATAACCCCTTTGTGACGACCAGATCGCAAGGCCAGGTGTAATTACACACCCGCACCTGAACGCGACACACTCCTACGAGACCCAACTTCTGACCATTAATCGTACGACATCCCTGCGGGGGGGGGGGGGGGTTCTGAGTGCAGGCAAGCAACAGATGTTACGAAATTCCAAATACCAGTTATAATCGACCAGAGAGAAGGAACTCCCTGAGTCAATAAGAACGCAAACAGGTTCATGATTAATAGTTGCACAGATAAAGGGCAGATGAGACATGTTAGGAATCACAATACGTTTATGAAGGTCTTTAAGCCGTGAATGGCTCCTTTTATATACAGCTAAACTCCCATTCAATTGACGCTTGGCCGCCGGGCACTCTTTGACCAAATGTCGACCAGACCCACAACGAAAACATCGCTTAACAACCCCACCTGGACGAACACTACTGCACCAATACTTATTACCAGCGGAACTTGTCCGCTGAGAGGCGTTATGTCAGGTATCAGCTCGTCGCCCCGCTGGCACTCGGCACTGATTGACGAAATGATCGCCAGCGCCACAACGAAAACACTTGCCCGCAACATAGTGATCATTAGCACGCAAACCCCTAGAATTCCTCTCACCTTTCTTAATAACCTGTGCTCTGGCTTCTGTTCTCTGCTGATCGACAAGTCGCAAGGCCTCAATCGAGGTAATCAACTGATTAAGCTGCAGAAAGGACACTGGTTTTATATTAAACACAGCCCTAGCCCTATCCTCAGGGCGAAGACCTTCAACAATATTGGCAACTATATCCTTTTCAGAAATATCCATTTCCAACGCTGTAACGGCCATACGAACTCTCTCCACAAATTCTCCTAATGACTCTGTTATGGATTGCACTCTCCAAAAATGAACTCTCTCAGTGCACGTATGGGTATTTTTTCACGAATTACCCTCTGTCTTAAATCCTTCAATGACCCTTTTACTTGCACAATCTCCGCAAGATAATCTGCCAAAGGACCTTTGGCCAGAGGATACAACAAGGCTAAAACACTATGTTGAGGGACCTGAAGAGCGTCGGCGTGCCTCTCAAACCGAACTGTAAGCCATAATAAATGTTCAATTTGTCTCATATCATCCACTGAAAGTTCCTCGACTTCTCTTAACAACACACCCAAAGGATTAGGCAATTTGGCAAATTGATTCGAAATGGCCTGATACTCGGGAGCCACTTGGGGTGTCTGAGGATGCACCGTTTTTACTGCTACCTCTTCTACAGAATCACCACAAGTGTCATTCTCTAGACCCAGGGAATTAACTTGTAGTAACAATGTTTGTAATTTGGCACTCAACTGGTTTACAACAGAAAGTTGATCTTTATCTAATCTCAAGGTTTTTAAATCAGTCAGACGATCGTTAAAATGATTAAGCTGGGCTTGAATTCTATAGATTTGACGTCTGGTTGGGCTGCTCTCCTTCAGGAAGGCCACATTCCTTCCGAGCTCCTGCAACCCCACTACACAAGCGGAAACAGCATCACAAACCTCCCCAATCCGCTCTGGCGGAAAGGTAACCGGAGCAGGAGCGACAGTACGCAAACGTTCAATAAGTTCTGTTACACCACCATCGTCAGACAATCCCCTAATCCTGAGCTCATGCTGGAGCTGCTCTTTCTTAAGGTAACTCCACCCTACAAAACGTGTGCCTTCCATAGAGAATCCAAAGCAATGAAAACAACAAGACTTGAGACTACCCAATGCAACCACGCTCTGCTACCATTTGAGGTGGTAGGTAGGTTGGCAAGCATGTGGGCGCATGGTTACAATTGTCTCAGTCTTGTTTATTACAATAAATACCAAATACAATACAACCTTACACAACAATATCAACAACTTCAAACATAAGATTTCCACACTATATCATGTAATAAGCTTAATTACCAATCGGTTACTTAAAATTTCCCCAAGATATACTTATATTAAATAACAACAATACTAGTTGGCCTTAATGATCCATGATGGCCCCAGATTCCAAGGATTTACACACTTAAATTTACTTATGTCTAAACAACAATTTAATAATGGTAGAATATCCGGTGCTATAAGTTCCTAAACAGGATTTCCAAAGATCGAGCTTCTCAAGGCACTTATATCAGTTGAGCTCAACCAACACTGGACTGTTTTAATGTTTCAGCACCCCTCAAGGGCACAGACAAACATACATACACTGTTTCCCTCATGTGAAAGAACAGCCATTAGTGACATAGATTGTCCCACGCAAGCACGAACACCAAACAGAAAATCTCCAATTGCACCGAGGAAGCAGAAAATACCACGAAGTTGAATTGTCTGAATACCACGAACTCTCTAACAGTCTATCCACTCGTGGAACATGAAGGCACAGGTTGCTCCAGAAGGTGCCAAAGCGCACACTTTACGAGGACACCCCAAACTGCCATATAGTCTGGGCATGTGAGGCGACGACACAGTTTACGGCCACTCATAACTACTTGTCAGACCAGGCACCATCAATAACCCCTCGTCGACGGCCAAGTATCTCGTTGCTCCGCCTAACTGCTGCCCGTGCATGGAGCACGTCGCCTTCTTCAACTGCCGCTTCCGACACTGCCACTTCCTCCTCAGACTGTTCACTTCCTAGCCGAGACTGACCACAGAGACTCCTTTTTTCCTGACCGGGTCGCCCCTTAAATCCTCTCTACAGACCGATAGAGGGCACTCACATTCACAGCGCTCTCTATCGGCCGGCGAAAGATGACAATCGCCACCAGATGGCCGGAACCTGATCGCCGCGCGCCCTAGCGGAGAAGTTAGCGATATGAAACAGCCGCCTAGCGACAGAGAGCCGCGCACGGCTCATACGATAATAATCTGTTTGTAAATTTTTTAGTGACAATGGTCGTTTGATTTGTTGCGGTGCTAATATTTAGTTCTACGCGATTAACTCTCATTTATTTATATAGTGGATAATCATTATCGTCCACCTACAAAGAGAGCAATAATTCCTCTTGTAAATTGTTTCTTTCTGAAACGCGATGATCGTTCTACTGTGAAATAATTATTTTGGAAAAGTGTGTCGTTTGAAAAGGGATAGATGATATGATTTTGGTGCGGCGTGAAACACATGTGGATTTTCGTCAGTTCTGCCGCCGAAAATTTTTCATGCTTACGTCAGCTATTAGTTACGAAACATTGGGTCGTTTCGCAGATATTTATCTTATTTCCTGACACAGTTAGGAAAGAATCATGGATACCTTATACTCATAAGGCCCAATTCACACAGAACGGACGTGGCGCGGACGTCGGGCGGAGACGAGGCGCGGACGCGGCGCGGACGTGGCCTGTTCAGTCCAAACAGAAGAGACGCAGAAGGGACTCGCGCGCGACATGGCTTCTACCATGACTTCATCTGACGATGAAGATGTTTTAACCTTACTACATTTAAATCATATTCAACAGAAGAGGAGTTTCTGGGTTCATCCTTTATGGCTGAAGAAGGGGAGGAAGTATGGAATTTTTGACGTGATGAAAGAGTTGGAAATGTATCCTGAACATTTTCAAAATTTTTACAGAATGTCTCAACCATGTTTCTTTTATTTATTGAACAAAATTAAGGATGGCATACAGAAAAAATCTACCAACTGGAGATCGCCAGTTTGTCCAGAAGAGAGGATGTTAATTACATTAAGGTAAGTAATCAAAACACACACCTTTATTTGCAAAAATAAAATAAAAAAATAAAATAAAAATAAAAAATAAAAAATAAAATTATTTACTAAAACGAAGGAAGTCTTTCAATGTATAACTATTTGTTTTCACATCAGTCTCTGTGCTTGATGCGTAGAATGTCTCTCCTCGATTTGATGATAATGTAATGTAGAGTGGAGATGTCAATGTGCCGATACCAGCATCAGTTGTTGGCGTCACTATGTTTTCAGGATGGTCATCACTGGTTACAGACGATATGTCCGAAGCATTCTGTTCAAGAATTTGGCTGCTTAAATTCAAAATTCCTATTTTGAATTTACGTTTTTGTTGTGCTGTCATAGATTTCATATCTGGCAAAATACTTTGCAAAAAAGCCATATCTGGATCAAGTTGTAGAGTTTTTGGTTCATGTTTATTTTTTAACAATTTCTGTTTTTCTTGAAAATATTTCAGGGCAATTTCATTTACATCGTTTATAGATGCTTTCCTCTTCTTAATGTTATTGCTACCAGCAGCTGTGGATGGAGTATATGCTGAACATGGTGTGTTTTGATAAGGTGATGGTGTAGAAACAGGAGAAAGAGCATCTTCCGGCAAGGGTTCAACGTCTTCCTCATCATCGGCTGACACGTTAATTTCTGTCTCTTCATCTATTGGGCTTTCTATCAAATTGCTCTTAGAGGGGCGAGATATTAAAAATTTCTCCAAAAATAACAGATGTGGGGCTAAGTAATATTCTTTGATTTGTTTAGCTCCAGAACCTGATGGCAGAGCTTTCTTATTTGTATATTTTTTGTATCGCCCTCTAATGTTTTTCCACCGTTCTTTACATATGTTCACTGATAAAAAAAAAAAAACTAGTGTTAATACGTATAAATCTCCTTTTTTCAGGTACTATGCAACTGGATGTTCATTTAAAGCTTTGTCGTTTTATTTTCTGAAAGGACATTCAACAATACAACAAATTGTACATGAAACCTCTGAGGTGATATGGGAAAAATTGCAACAAGAGTTCATGCCAATACCCACTACAGCTAAGTGGGTTGAAATAGCTCAACGTTATTATAAACTATGGAATTTACCTAACTGTATTGGCAGTGTTGATGGAAAACACATCAGAATAAAAGCACCGCCAAAATCAGGTTCCGCCTTTGTCAATTACAAAGGATTCTTTTCTATAGTATTGTTAGCAGTAACAGATGCGGACGGCTTATTTGTTACTATAGACATAGGCGAATACGGCCGAAACAGTGATGGCCGAGCATTTAATCGCAGCAATTTTGGAAGAGCTCTACAACAACAGAGACTTAACTTACCAGACCCTGCCCCACTTCCTGGAGAAACAATGAACATCCCTTTCTATTTTGTAGCGGATGAAGCATTCCCACTGCAACCAAATATTATGAAACCTTTTTCTCGCAATCAGTTATCAAACGATCGCAGAATATTCAACACCAGGCTATGTAGAGGTAGGAAATGTGTGGAATGTGCTTTTGGCGTATTAACTACAAAATTCAGGGTTTTGAATACATTAATATGTTGCTCTCCTTCTAAAACTGATGTACTGATTCAAGCCATGTGCGTTTTGCACAACGCAATACGAAAATACGATGGTAAATTTTCTACATTTCACTTTGAAAATATTGTAATAGGAAATCCAATGACCGAAGGAAATCCAAGAAGGCAAAATGCAAAATACATAAGAGACTATTTGTGCAAGTACTTCGTAAAACATGCACCTATTCCGTATCAGGATAGATATTGTGTATATTAATAACAGTTGCTATAATCTGCTTTGTTAGAAACTATTGTTGACCATTGTAAATACCTAACAGTAATAAATTTTATGATAAATTTTAAAACTTACCTGTTTCATTTAATTCCTTAGCGATCTTTTGCCAAGCACTGTCCTGTACATTACGATTGCAATAATCTGAACGATTAAAATCGTACAGTTCTGGAAGCTTCTCAATGATTTCACAAAATTGTATATTAAACTCAAAATCGTCACGCATTTTTATAGCTGCGAGAACGCGTCGCCTGGAGGTCCGCGCCACACGCCCGTTCACTGCGCCTCTGGAGACTTCGAAGAGACGCGGCGCCGACCTCCAAGGGGCGCGCCCGCGCCTTGCCGCCTCTGTGTGAATTTGCGCCATTTGTTAACATAGGAGCGACCTCAAAATGCACCGCGTCCGCGCCGCGTCTCCGCCCGACGTCCGCGCCGCGTCCGTTCTGTGTGAATTGGGCCTAAGTAATGTGCAGTTTCGGTACGCTTAAAAAGAAAATACAAGTAATAATAAATTTCTAAATTAAAAAAGAAAGAACTACTTGGATTTGAACTCGGAACCGCTCGCTCAGCAACCCAGAAGGCTAACCATAGGACCACAGCACGCTCGGTGCTACTTTCCTCGTATAGGTGTATGCAACGCAGTGAAGGAAGACTGTTTCATTCAATCCATCTTGGAGAGAGACACTTCCAAAATAATTTCTTATTTCTGTAGTTTTGTAGTACTAAAAATTCTACCTCATGGAACATGATAATCCCTTGGTTTGTGGACTGACCAGATATATGAGTGAAATATTATCCGAAGGAATTATCAAAATGAGTATAACAATCTTATCGTTATAGTTTTATGCTAAACAACCGTAGTAATATATAGCATTGAGCCTGTTTCCTGCCTCACTTTAATGCAATCCCGTTAATTACAACTTTTGGGATACGTTTCTAGATCTGAATTTTAGTAAAGTGTTATAGAAATGTAATGGAAGGTTGATGAACTGTTCTGCCAATAAGAATCGTCAGTGGGAGGAGCTTAATTCCTACCTGTTAGCCAATTGTTTCCTGCATTGACTTAAGGAAATGAAAAATCTGCAGTATAGATGGCTCTGAATAAAATATCCACCAATGAAATTGCGAGGAGGCGGAGCCAGTATTGCGTTACTGTTGCCTGGGATGACATTGATGCCAGATTGTGCATATTAAGAGTGATAGAATTTTTCAACGACGGCCAGAAATAAAGTCAAAGACTGTACACAGTCGATAATGTCACGTAACAATGTGATAGTTTGATTCCTTTAAAATGAAAAATTTCTACTTGGAAAATTTCTAATTTGAAATTTTTTATATAACAATATTGCAGCAGAAAAATTTAACGGTGATGTTGTAACTGCTGCTAGCAGCCATTTAAAAGCCACGTTGTTGACCTCACTTATTATAATGACAATATCTTACTTTTGGCCAACAACTAAAACTAGCTTCTTGTTTTAAAATTGAACAAAACCAATGCACCAACTAATGAACTCACAATTTTGTATCAAAATGCACTCAAAACTGTGAAAACTGCACGCATTTTGTGGCTTCAATATAGCGCTACAACTTTGCGTAGCATATGCTATTCTGAAAAGAAAAAAAAAAAAAACACTAACAACACTTACTGCATCTGAGCTGTGCACTTACCTGTGGGTTAACACAACCGTTTTGCGGTGCAGGCTACAAAACTGATGTTGACATGCAGCTCGAATATTTTGTAGGTAGCCCGTAATTCCGCGTGGTGAAACTGCTTAGCAATTAACAGCTCCCAGCAGCTTAAAGTCTCATGAAACAGCATGAAAATCTGCCACAAAGCAGCCTGAAAATCCGCGCTGTGTACGATTGTAGTGGCCAGCGTTTTCTCCCATACACATTGTTGGCTGTCGGTAGTCGGACACAGCTTCAACCAAGTTGTTGGATGCCTGGTTTTCGCAAAGATGAGGTAAAAAATCCATCTTGTCACGTCTCTACACAGATCCCATGTAGCGATTTATGATGCTTACTGCCACATGCGGCAAGTGATAACAGATTGTTCGCACACAGCTTTGCGGTAATAGGTATGGTGGGTAATGTGCTCGATTGTTTATGCTTGCAGGTTTGATTTTTCTACTAAGTCAATTCACAGGTCGCTTTTAAGTTCACATTTGATTTATTTACCAAGCACATACATCTATCCCAACCACCACCACTAATTATACTTGTTCATCTTGACCGTTTATAAGGCTAAACAGTAATTCATTTCCTTTGATTGCAAGTTCTGCCTACACTTCTGTCTGTCGAGTCTACACACTGTGTCACCACTTCTCATTACTACTAGCTTATCGGTCTTCATGAAGCACTTCTCTAACGTGATTTGCGGACAACTTTTTATTACTTTTAGGTCCACTATACAATTATACCGGGCACACTGTAACCTTAACCCAACTCGTGCGGTGGCCAGCTACAGACTGACTTAACATTTATTTTTTTACCCCATGCGCCTCTGCGAACAACAATGTTTTGTGATGACTTCAGCTTTACGAATCAATTTCATTTACTTCTCCCAATTACTGTTATTCCTCTTTCTATACCTGGCTTAATACTGTCTCGCCACAAGTGATCAGCTTATTAGGTACATGTATACATAGTAAATGTTGTTTATATTTGAAGGATGGGGAATTAATTGCTTGTTGCAGGCTTGAAGTGTAAATATCTTGATGTAAAATTTAATAATAATTCAGCTGGGCAAGACACATTGGGGAGATGGTAGGAAAAAGATACAAAATCTTTTATTTAATGGAGAAAGTGATGAAAGGGTGTATGCAATAAATATGGAAATTTTGTTAGAAAACTTTGATCAAGTCATTGCTTGAATGTAATGTTGTAATGTGGAACCAAAATTTTGGTAATCAAATACATGCATTGTATGGCACACAGAGGGAAGCAGTTAGATTTGTTGATGGAAATTACTGCAGGTTAGTAACAGATATGATAAAGTAGCTAGATTCAGAGTTATTGAAAGACAGGACGATGCTGAAGAGTGTGCAGGATATGTACAAACTGTGATAAGGCTAGGAGGAATGTTAGTCAGAAAATTAGGGATAGTGCACGGAAAGGAAAAAATGACCACTGCCACAAGCTAGCACTTGATTTCATGCTTACGGGAGTGTGAATATTTAAGATTAAAATTTGTAAATGGCAAAAATAGATGGGTGCAGGAGTTAAACACTCAAAGTGTAAGATAATGATAAAAAAATTATAATGGGGGAAATTGATGACTACTGAAAATACCACTGGAGCATGCATTCCATTTTAGTGCAATTAAAAAATCTGCTGTATAAGTGGAATTACTTGTGGGGATGATATTAGAAATATTTTTTGAAGGGATGTGAGGTGTCTGAAGTGTTGGTTTGCCACATCAGTTTATTTCTGAAGGACTACATGTTTTAAGGCCAGACTGTCTGTTTTGGAAGGCATGTAGGACAGAATGAAGTTTTGGGGGACAAACAGTCAGTTTTATGGTGAGATCATTTGAGTGTATGTAAAAGGAGACATTTATTTATGACAAAAGTGTATGTGATTGTTATTTGATGATTTGGAAAGCCTGGAATCTGTACTTGGCAAAAAGAGACCTGTTAAGAAATTTAAATAGAAATGTGTTATGCGAGGACAAAAAAAAATATGTTGGTGGAAGTTATATTATATTGATAACAAATGTGGATGTATTGCTAACAGTGAATCCTGAAATGCATCAAGATGAAAGCAATAGCAATAAATAGATGTGACACTCATAAATTGTTCAAACATTGTTAGTAATATTGGTTAAAATTCAAGGTTTTTTGGCAAAATCTGGAGAAAATAAAAGAAATGGAAAATACGTTTAGATCAAACCAATGTAAAGAACAAATGTGAAGGAAAAAAGTTTAATAGATATATCAAAAAATTAGTATCAGTAGAAATTGTAATGTAGAAACTTGGGAACCAAGACAAGAAACAAACCCATTAAAATAGTGGAAGTGCATATTTGTAGCTGAAGTGAGAATGGTTCAACAAATGATGTGAGGTTATGTAATAGCAACTTGAAATATACTAATGGGGCCCAACTCAAAACACAACCTAAGAAGACATGAAGATCAGAAACACAGATAAAGGATCTTCTTACATAGGTTTGGCCACGAATCCACTAATCATTAGAATGAATGGTCACTGACAGACAGTATACACTCTGTTGCCACTCATAACATAATAATTTTAATTCTAGCTTCGCTGTCACTGCAATTAGAGCCCTCCCAACAGCAGCAGCCCCACTGTACTGAGAGTGTGGGTATTGGCATATCCATTTAATTTGGGCATCAAGCATCCTTCTGATGCAAAATAATACCTAGTTACTGCCTTATCTTTTCCTTGTGTCTCCTACTTAATTGCTTCTACCACCACTATCTAAACAGAATTGATGTGTAACTTCATATTTTTCCATTTTACGATTCATGTTTATATATTTTTATTTTTGTTTATTTTTATTTAGGTATTGAATATTCTATTTTGCATCTGCTCCATTTGTCTCTTTCCACCCCCTTCCCACACATCCTTACCTCATGGCACTTGGTTTGACGCTTTGCAATTCTTAGGTAATCATTTACAAATCACTACCTCCTACCCCCTCTCCGTTTTCCTAACTTGCACCTACTATATACCTATTTCAACAGTCACTATTTGAAGCAGTCAGCTAGATCAGTGATCCGCAACCTTTTCCCCCTCGCGGCACACCATCAGAGTATCCATAAATCTCGCGGCACACCTTACCGGTCGGGCGGCAGTTTTATGTTACTATTAAAGTAAATAATTGTACACATACCTTCAATTGACACTTGTGCCTACGTAACTGCACACATGTGGCTGATCCATGGAGAAATTTCTTCATCGACGGATTTAAATCTTTCCGTCTTCGATTTTTTAATTTCAGTCAACATCGAGAAGCGCAATTCACATAAATACGAGCAATTACACTTTTTCTGCCATGTCGGACAGAGCCGGATATTCATTCCTTATTGTTTGCTAAAATGTATCTAAAGGAATATCAAAGTTCTGTCAGCTTTTAAATCTGCGAGCTCCTCTTGAATATTAATTGGAGTTGTTCAAAATTTGCAATTAATGGATCACGAACCCAGTTGAAATATTCAACACATTCTCCAAGGAACTTTATGAATCTCTGCCGCAGGGATTCTAAATGTTCTATTGTTGCGTGGGTGTGATCGGCCGAGCGGAAACCTTTTAATTTCACACTTAATACGACAGACTGGAGAGAGGGAAGCTGTGGTTGTTCGCCTTGGGCACCTGCCTACCCCTTAGAGGGTAGTCTGCAGGCATATTGCCAAGGAAGTAACTGAGCCTTAGCTACTGAGAAACTATAGACACGGCGTAATCTCACTGACTAGCATTAAACATTTACATAAATATTACCGTGTCATACATCTTTATCTACGGAGAGGTGACTTATCTCTTAGGAATGACAACAGCACATGTTAATAACTACTGGTTTATTACACTTGAAGACAGATCGGCGTACATGTTACACTATTGGCTACATTGATCAAAGGAATGATTTGTCACTAGAAATACTTTATGCTGATTTGGTTAATATTCATTGATCTTCCATTGGTGAACTATTACTGACGTTGCGCTATACTGATTGGTTGACATAATAACAATATTCCATTGGTAGACTGATTACAGGGCAAGACACATTAAACCCTATCGAAATGAGTGACTGTCGGTGAATGCATTAGATTCATATCTAGCGGTGGACATACGCAAGCAGTGGATCAAGCAAGCTTTAAGTACCTGTTAGGTGATGGATGATCTTGGATGTTGTCGAGTCCTGAGATGGAGATGGACTGCCGAGTCCGTGGTGGATGATGGACTGACTAGAGCGGTGGCTCCCAGTCTACAGGAAAACTCATTAGGGATTCTGGTGGGGATAAAAGGTGATGTTAATTGGCTCACTAGGACTAAGTGGAGATGGTAAGGGCGGAGTTATAGTGCGAGTATTGGGGACTGCATAGTGTGGTGATTTCCAGGCTAACATAAGCTTCGCAAAGCTATTCTATATGCTGTGGGTTTCCTCTAGTAAGCACTCCCACACAGTCTGGAAACTGCTGCGGTATACAGTCTGCTGAAATTTCAGTGAGGCGTAGCCTGCGATAAGAAACTGGCATAACGTGGTCGTAAGCTATGTACTAAGTTACACACGTGGGTAGCAGGGACTTGCTACGTGCTCAACCTGAGACCTCCGTGCTTCGTTACAAACGATAACATTGCCGCAGCGTGAGATCTGGCTCGCTGGTACAACTGGATGTGAATCGGAACTACGATGAGTTGAATAAAGGCTTAAAATCTATACCCTATACCTTAGAATACGCGAACCCGCAACATCTCCCTGGATGGCTAAGAGATTTGTGGCAATGAAAGAGACAGCAAATCTCTCCCGAGTGGTAGTTATGATAAAATACTTTAATAATTCCAAAAGAAAATGGGCAATGGCTAAGTGGTTTATTATTACTTGGGATGTGACGTACTTGTTCCACTGCGTTCTGATATTTAGTAGCTTAATGGCTACTGGGTATTCAGGATGATCATTCTTTCAAAAGTTTACACTAGTCACTCATTTCATCACTATAGAATGTCACTAAGTTGCGTTGAACTCTAATGATTGGCTATTATTTCTTCTAAAGACAAGAAAAGATTCAGCTAAGCAGACAAGTTTGGTTTCTGACAGTTAATGGAAACTCTGCTAGCAAAGTTAATTGCAAATTCTGGCTACTGGGGTCCAGAATTACATTGTTTACATTCTGTGTGCCCATATTTGAGAAAATTAGCTTTGTACACTCCTGGAAATTGAAATAAGAACACCGTGAATTCATTGTCCCAGGAATGGGAAACTTTATATACACATTCCTGGGGTCAGATACAACACATGATCACACAGACAGAACCATAGGCACATAGACACAAGCCAACAGAGCATGCACAATGTCAGCACTAGTACCGTGTATATCCTCCTTTCGCAGCAATGCAGGCTGCAATTCTCCCATGCAGACGATCGTAGAGGTGCTGGATGTAGTCCTGTGGAACGGCATGCCAAGCCATTTTTACCTGGCGCCTCAGCTGGACCAGCGTTCGTGCTGGATGTGCAGACCGCGTGAGACGACATTTCATCCAGTCCCAAACATGCTCAATGGGGGACAGATCCGGAGATCTTGCTGGCCAGGGTAGTCGTCTTACACCTTCTAGAGCACGTTGGGTGGCACGGGATACATGTGGACGTGCATTGTCCTGTTGGAACAGCATGTTCCCTTGCCGGTCTAGGGATGGTAGAACGATGGGTTCGATGACGGTTTGAATGTACCGTGCACTGTTCAGTGTCCCCTCGACGATCACCAGATGTGTACGGCCAGTATAGGAGATCGCTCCCCACACCATGATGCCGGGTGTTGGCCCTGTGTGCCTTGGTCGTATGCAGTCCTGATTGTGGCGCTCACCTGCACGGCGCCAAACATGCATACGAACATCACTGGCACCTAGGCAGAAGCGACTCTCATCACTGAAGACGACACGTCTCCATTCGTCCTTCCATACACGCCTGTCGCGACACCACTGGAGGCGGGCTGCACGATGTTGGGACGTGAGCGGAAGATGACCTAACGGTGCGCGGGACCATAGCCCAGCTTCATGGAGATGGTTGCGAATGGTCCTCTCTGATACCCCAGGAGCAACAGTGTCCCTAATTTTCCGGGAAGTGGCAGTGCGGTCCCCTACGGCACTGCGTAGGATGCGACAGTCTTGGCGTGCGTCTGTGCGTCGCTGCTGTCCGGACCCAGGTCGACGGGCACGTGCACCTTCCGCCGACCACTGGCAACAACATCAATGTACTGTGGAGACCTCGCGCCCCACATGTTGAGCAATTCGGCGGTACGTCCACCCGGCCTCCCGCATGCCCACTATACGCCCTCTCTCAAAGTCCGTCAACTGCACATACGGTTCACGTACACGCTGTCGCGGCATGCTATCAGTGTTAAAGACTGAGATGGAGCTCCGTATGCCACGGCAAACTGGCTGACACTGACTGCGGCGGTGCCCAACCGCTGCGCAGCTAGCGCCCTTCGACGGCCAACACTGCTGTTCCTGGTGTGTCCGCTGTGCCGTGCATTTGATCATTGCTTGTACAGCCCTCTCGTAGTGTCCAGAGCAAGTATGGTGGGTCTTACACACCGGCGTCAATGTGTTCTTATTTCAATTTCCAGGAGTGTAGAATTGTTAAATTTAAGTTAGGTTGCCAAAAATAGTTATAGTTCAACTCAAGGGTTCTACTAGTTGTGATTAAGTCTCAGAATTTTTCTAAACTCCTTGTTAATAGCTTGAAGTTGGCTAAGCATCTCAATTCATATACCAATTTCAATAAATCACAAAGTATCATTGTGTTGCTGGACATGTGTAGACATCCTGGTGTATGATCATTCAAAGCTGTTTTTTTTTTTAACATGTGTAAATATGTGTACTAAAAATGTGAGAAATAAAAATAAATTTCACATAAATTATAAGTCAGACATCTGGTTAAATCAAAATAAAGAGTAGCTGTGAAAACAGATTCAGATGGGATCTTGAGTCTGTCATTGCATCAGACCCAACTGGATGATGGCTTCAGGAGGCTGAAGGCAGATTAGTCTGGCTGGCAGTTCGTATGGGTGGTTTGTCTCAAATGGATACTCGAACACCAAGAGAAAAGCTGAAAAATTCAGCACACAGCAGTATCTACTCCTTGGTAAACTTAACACCTAATAATATTTATGCTTTCAGTGCTACTCGACTTTTGTGCAATTTATTTTGAGATTATAATGGGTTTTTACAATAATGATAAGGAATGAATTGAGTGCATGTCACTGGGTTTTCATCAAATAACTTTTTTTCATTTACTTTACTTTAATTTATTTAAATTATTGGAAATTGGCTATAATCAATTGACTGACTTCAATAAATCAATAAGTAATAGTGATTGGTATCAATGAATCAATAAGTAAGAGTGATTAATAATCATTGGTTGCTATTGGCAAATCAAGGCAAAAGTCAATAGGGGCATTGAATCTTCCCTTTACAATGGAGTAATGAATGCAAAAATAGAATTGTAAGTCTATAAGTAAACTGAACAGATGCTTGCAATTGGCATAAGTAAATCAATAAACACGAGTTATAGTTAGGTATAACATGTAAAATATTTCTTAGGATATAACACAGTTATCATTTGCATCTTGGTATAAATCAATAGAAAAGTTAGTTAATCATATTAAATGGTACAAATTGCAGTATATTTTACTAAATCACTTCTACGGTAATCAATGCTGGTTTTAAACATTGGCTAAGTATACATAGAATTGTATTCCCTCAAATATTAGATCACTTGTATCAGGACTGCTTGTATTATTTTTATTGGAATAATGTGTTTATCTTATTGGTACCCATGCTGGTTGGTTAAACAATCATCAGATCAGTTTTCATTGGATTCTCATTCGACAATGGTCATTCGATTCAGGCAAACAATCAATCATATACCTTCTATTCTGACTTAAATGCAACAACTTGCGAGGACCAGGCTTTCCTGCAAAATCAGTTTCTTACTACAGTGTTGTGGGACACTAAAATTACTTGTAGCTTCCCAAAATTACAGCTTATAATGGGCTGTGGACCAGGACAAAATCCATGTTTCACCACCCTGTCTTAGCGACTGACCAAACATTATCCTCCCATGCTTAGGATAAACCCAAGGGTTAGTATCAGTGCGATTACAAATGCCCTCTCCGTGACTGCTGATTCAAGATACAGTCAGTCAGTGTAAGTCATACAAAAACTCAGGTACTCAGGTTGTGCTTCTATTGGCTGCTATTCAAATCACTCCGATTCCAACAAATTCACACACTAGGTCAAGCTCTTGGAATTGCAAACTGATTGCTTTCTAAACTGGGGAGTAAGTGATGGTACAGCTATGCTTACTTAGGTACCTCTGGGTAAATATTGTTACTTAAAGAATGCAGTAATGTCACTGATTCAAGGGAATATAATTGATTATTAAAATTGTAGCTAAGAAATAACACAGTATTATGTTTATCTTAAAATTAATGGAGTGCCTTATTCCACATAATGTTTTACATTAAGCAGGTGCTGCCATTGGTTGACATTAGTATAATTTACTGAACAATCATTGGAATTGTTCCATCTGATTGGACGATTGTGCCATTGGGTATCTGAGGTTATGGCGAATAATTGGCTTTACATGAAGGTGTGCTATTGGGTATCTGAGGTTATGGCAAATAATTGGCTTTTCATTGAAGGTGTGCTATTGGGTATCTGATGTTATGGCGAATAATTCGCTTTTCATTGAAGGGCTGCCATTGGGTATCTGATGTTATGGCATATAATTGGTTTTCATTGAAGGTGTGCCATTGGTGGGAGGGTAGATAAATGAATTGATTGGTAGTCAATAAATGGTTTCCATTGGCAGTTGAGATTAGTGAATGGTAATTGGTTTTTAATAAATGCCTTGACATTGGCTGGTAGTATAAATTTGGTATTTTATTGGATAATGTGCCCTAACTATCTGAATTCCCATTGGTTGAGTGTCTGTATTGGCTATGTAGCTCATTAATATCATTGGGTTGTCTTTCAGACACTGTGATTGGATTTGACAAATACTGACATTTTATTGGTGTGTCATCTTCGAAATAATGTTATTGGTTGGTTTAATTGGAATTATCTCCACCTATTGAGATTTCAAAAACTCTTAAGTATGTGATTGGGTATTCATGTTGATTTATAGCTAACTTGGGATTATGCATCAGTATTAATCTTGGTAAATGTTTACACAAGTACATAATAAATAAAACAAAAATAAGTAAAAGAGATAACATTAAGTGAGAGGTAGCAAACTAATTAAAGACATTTTGTGAGGTAGTGTTATGTCATTTCACATTTAATAAATCATTTGTATTTTTGGGATGCTTATTGTCAACTATGATACAGCTTCCATATAGTGATAGTGTGGATGGAGAGTTGGCTCTTTTTGGGAAAAATATAAATATCGGTTTTATTTTGTGTAGTCTAAAGAATGTATAAATTGACTGAGCTGACAGATGTATACAGGGCCATTTGAACACAACAATCAGCTACTGCCAATAGTTATAATCTGAAATTAAATGCCTTTGTTGCATGGGAACTCAATGTTGTCATAAGTATTTAAATTTCTTCCTTCAATATAGTGTTTATCTAAAACATTATTATTATTCCTCAGCAAAAGAAATGGATGGGTATGTTATGATTAGGTCTGGATTATCTTAGTAACAGCATTTTGGTATCTTGAATTATATTAAAACTCCTCACTTGTTAAAATAGCTTGACACTGGGAAACAAACTGCATATTGTTAATAGTAAAGGTCACCTATCTCCTTTATGACTGTTTTTGTCCCCTCAATTGGGAATTGTATACCTACTTAGTGGTGATCAGTATTGGCATTGTAAGTTTTAATCATCACAATTTATTAGCTACCTCTGATTTAGGTTTAATTGCATCATGGGATTGTACGGTGATCAGTGTTTACTTGTCATTGGGTTAAAGTGCTAGCTGGCATATAAAAACTTGTTTTAACTCACATTTAGCGAAACGGATTCTCTATAGAATTTTACTTTGATAATATTAAATGGTAAGGGCTTCTTGTTGAATTCTACACACTTTAAATCACTTAATATTCATAATAGCTTTTGTTACTCTTATTATTAGATGGCTGACACACTAAGAAACTGTTCCTATTATGGTATTGTTGTTTACAGCTGTATAATTGGTCACTAGCCCCTGTGCGTTGGCTAGTTACTAGCAAATTGTTTACATCTGAGGGGAAGGCACATTTGTTTACTTTTCAACTAATAGATAGGTTAGAGTATTTGGCACAGTCGTAAGATAAGCGTTGGCGTTATTATTTAATTAGTTCACTTGACAAAATTATTACTGATTGATTTGGCACTCTCAGAATGATAAATTGTAGTAATAATGACACTTTGAATTGTGTAACCCTTAACTTTGCATTGAGCATTTTGTATAAAATATTAGTTCACTCATAAGTAGTTTAAATGGCATTTGCTTTAAGATTGAATGATTATACCGGCACATAGTATAATACTTGAGGTTATATTAACACATTAGAAATACCTTTGGATTATTTCGGTGCACACATATACATTAAATATTCAGTAATTACCTTAATAACACAGGAAAGATTCAAAGTATGGTAAGAAATGCATTCACTTCTTCTAAAGGTAATGTACAAGGTTTGTTTACACTTTCAGACATGTTGAGGGCATGGCAATTTTGAGCTTTGGTTGCTTGTGACTCACTCTGGCGTGGGTTTAGGAATTACAGACATTTGAAAGTTGCCCGCGTATGACGGTATTTACATTTCAAGTCAGCTGATGCTTCGATTAGCGTTTTTCTTATTACATAAATTTGACAGTGCAACGTTTTACATGTGTATCGCTAATAAATTTTTGAGTTTCCCCTTTCGCAAAAGAATAGATTGACATGTATGCTTCTTATCTTTACGGCGTTATGCTATTAATTTTGCTAATCTCCTCTTGAATTAATTTATACCTTTTAAGTTATCTTCTTCTTGAGATTACCGGTGCAGTAATGTTTAACAAATGCTGCTTGTTACATAAGCAACTCGGCACAGCAATTAGTTAAACTGGGGAGTAGAACCCCTGTGTAGATTAGTTAAACCTTATTTATTTCGCTTGTCACTGCGATTACCTGTGCAGTAATGTCAACCCGTGATTATGCTATTTTTGCATAATAATTAGTTAGACTTGGGAATGGAACCCGTGTGC
The DNA here is from genome assembly GCA_031002005.1 of Vandiemenella viatica. Lineage (NCBI taxonomy): Eukaryota > Metazoa > Arthropoda > Insecta > Orthoptera > Morabidae > Vandiemenella > Vandiemenella viatica. The sequence continues at coordinate 382,769,871 of JARYHS010008074.1, forward strand.
AGACTAGTTATGCATTTTAGTTTATTCGGCGATATGCAGATTTTCGATAATCCTTTTTCTACTACATTAAGCAGCACGCGATTCACGACTTTCCATAGAATTATCAGACAATCGGGAGTGGTACCCTGTTAACTTTGTTAGAGATTGTGTTAGATTGACATCTTTATCTATGGAGAGGTGACTTATCTCTTAGGAATGACAACAGCACATGTTAATAACTACTGGTTTATTACACTTGAAGACAGATCGGCGTACATGTTACACTATTGGCTACATTGATCAAAGGAATGATTTGTCACTAGAAATACTTTATGCTGATTGGTTAATATTCATTGATCTTCCATTGGTGAACTATTACTGACGTTGCGCTATACTGATTGGTTGACATAATAACAATATTCCATTGGTAGACTGATTACAGAGCGAGGCACATTAAACCCTATCGAAATGAGTGACTGTCGGTGAATGCATTAGATTCCTATCTAGTGGTGGACATACTGCTATGAAGACGAACACGCAAGCAGTGGATCAATCAAGCTTTAAGTACCTGTTAGGTGATGGTGTTGAATGGTGCGTCCATGGATGGATGATCTTGGATGTTGTCGAGTCCTGAGATGGAGGTGGATTGCCGAGTCCGTGGTGGATGATGGACTGACTAGAGCGGTGGCTCCCAGTCTACAAGGAAAACTCATTAGGGATTCTGGTGGGGATAAAAGGTGATGTTAATTGGCTCACGAGGACTAAGTGGAGATGGTAAGGGCGGAGTTATAGTGCGAGTATTGGGGACTGCATAGTGTGGTGGTTTCCAGGCTGACATAAGCTTCGCAAAGCTATTCTATATGCTGTGGGTTTCCTCTAGTAAGCACTCCCACACAGTCTGGAAACTACTGCGGTATACAGTCTGCTGAAATTTCAGTGAGGCGTAGCCTGCGATAAGAAACTGGCATAACGTGGTCATAAGCTATGTACTAAGTTACACACATGGGTAGCAGGGACTTGCTACGTGCTCAACCTGAGACCTCCGTGCTTCATTACAAAAGATAACATTGCCGCAGCGTGAGATCTGGCTCGCTGGTACAACTGGATGTGAATCGGAACTACGATGAGTTTGAATAAAGGCTTAAAATCTATACCCTATACCTTAGAATACGCGAATCTGCGACACTATAACTAAGTCCATCACCATTTTATTACCGTCATCAAGTGACCATACAGTCTGGATCATCTCACATGACCCATTTTCAATCCTCTCTATCCACAAATGCAGCTTATTCTCAAATCCCTTAATCTTATCCATACTAATGAGAATATTTTGATGTTCAGCTTATCAAGTGTACGAAAATGTAGGAAAGATATGCCAACTTACATACCCATTAACCATTTGCGAATCAATCGGTGTACTTATGTCTTTCAACACTCAAAAATACCTGGACCTCTTCTCTAAGTTCAAATAGTTGCGTTAACACCTTTCTTCGTTACAGCCAGCGTAGTTCTGTATGTAGCAGGAATGTAGTGTGTTCTGAACCCATTTCCTGACATAAAACTGTAAAAGTCGCGAATTTAGCGGCCGAGATTTTATGAAGTTCAGGACTTTTACTACTTCATCCAGCACATCTTTCAGAGAAGGTGGCAGAGTCTTAGCAACAATGGCTTCACGATGAATGAGACAATGATCGCATCATACGTTGGGATTCACTTCGCGTACTTTAGCTGCAAATCCTTTCACTTGGCCTGTCATAGCAGCCGCTCCGTCTGTACAAACACTAACGCAATCCTTCCATGTTAATTCATTAAGGTGCAAATGTTTATCAGTCAAACGAAATATTTCTTCACCGGAAGTTTGCTCTGGAAGCCTTTGCAAAAGTTACTTACAATTATATCTCCATCGATGCCTGTAGAAGTTGTGCATGGCGGCTAATATCTGTGGTCGATCTGAAGTGAGAACTCCTGACTGTTGTTGATTTTCTCCTTCGTATCGTCTTCAATATCACGAGATATATCGATAATTCGGCGATTGATCGTGTCAGCAGAAAGAGGAATTATTGAAATTTCCCTAGCAGTTTCTAAACTCAGAACTATTCTCACCATCTCTTTACAAACAGGTTTTAACAGCATTTCAGTTATTGTATGTGGTTTCTTGGTCTTTACGATAAGTTCGGTTGCCTTATAACTAGCTTCCTGTACTTCTTCCGAAACACGTACTGTAGCGGTCATGAACGTTCTTTGTATTTTTACTTATTTTCCAACAACCGACGAAAATAATTGACATATTTACTTGACAGAGAAGAATGTTTTCTTGACAAATGTCGTTTCAGTTTACTGGGAACCATAGCAGTGGTACTGAGTTTTTCACAACAAACGATACACTCGGGAATTGAAGATGTTAATTCACCACACCAAACAAAAAAAACATAGGATAACGAATTATCACTATCTTTCCACTGCATCAACTTTTATTTCTTTCTTTCTGGCTCGACGCTTTCGCTAGTTGCACTCATAGATGGAACACTCCATTCAAGGAATTTGTCCATATTGAATAAATAAAATAGTCTGCTAATTGTAATAGAAAATATAAGGTCCAATTACTAACACAGTTTTCGGACCACTTCAGAGCACAAATATGATAGAACTGGAGTATTTGTAAGAAGTGGGATTTATACACTTCAAAGAAGTCACATATACCAAGCCGATTTTTTTACAGTGATTTCGGTACAAACGGTAAAAAATAAATAAATAAATAAATATTGTTGAAGTACCTACAACGTAATAAAATAATACAAGGCTTGGAAAGTCTTGCTAATCCAAGCAGTTTAGACTGAATGAAAAGCACATACACAGTACATGCGGTAAATATAACAGAATCTCAAAATTCAGCAATAGAGGCGAGGAATAAAAAAACAATAAAAAAATTAGTAAACAAAACTAACAGCAACTGTCAGTAAATAAATAACATTTAATTTCTTAGAATACGATAATACAAGGTGATTCAAAATGATTATCGGGGTTTCAAAAAATTCCTACACTTAGCACAATTGAGATGCGTATTTGAATCTTATTTTGATGTGTAAAGAAACTCATCAAGTTTTTTTACATCCATTACAAATCTTCGATATGTGCACCCTGTGTCACTCTGCACACATCTATACGATAGTCCATTTCATCCCACACGCGACGCAGCATGTCATCAGAAATGTTTAGAAAGGCGGCTCTGATCCATTCTCTCAGTTGCGGGATAGTCGTAGGTAGAGGAGGAAGATAAACTTGATCCTTGACGTAACCCCACAGAAAAAATTCACATGGGGTTAAATCTGGTGAACGAGGTGGCCAAGCCATGAGCATTTGGTCACTGTCGGCTCCGCGTACTATCCATCGCTGCGGCAATTGTTCGTTGAGAAATTTTCTGATCTCCTGATGGAAATGAGGGGGAGCACCATCTTGTTGGAATATGAAATCATCCACCTCTTTCAGCTGAGGCGGCGACCACTCAGAGACCATATCGAGGTAAGTTAGTCCTGTTACTGTTTGTTCATTGAAGAAGATCGGGCCGTACACTTTCGCCTTGGAAACAGCAGCGAAAACACACACTTTTGGAGAATCACGCTGGTGTTCAATAATAGCACTGGGATTTTCTGTCCCTCAAATCCGCACATTATGCTTGTTAACTTTCCCGCACAAGTGAAAGTTCGCTTCATCACTAAAAATGAGTTTTTTACAAAACTCATCTCTTTCCATTTTTTCTTCATCAGGTGTTAAAGCCTGAAGCAGCCCTAGGCGATAGGATTTCATTTTTAGGCGTTTTCGTAGCACGCGCCGAACTGTGGTTTGCGGAATGTTCAGTTCTCTGCTGCCTCTTCTTGTTGATTTCCGAGGGCTACTTTGATAAACTTCTCTGACGCGGTTCACGTCGACTTCCGACACAGAAGAACGCCCACTGCTTTTCCCTTTGCATAAGTAGCCCTTCTCCATGAACTGCGAATACCACCTCCGATTGGAATTGTCTGAAGGTGCATCCTTCATAAATTTTTTTCGAAAGTGCCGTTGGACAACGGTAACTGACTGACTGACACACGTGAAAATCTAGAGTGCAAAAAGCCTTCTCTATAGCGTTACCTGCCATATTGGAAACACTGACATCTGGCGGAACAAAAGCGGAACTACAAGATTAGGGTCTGCTACAAAAAAAAAAAAAAAAACTTTGAGAGTTTGTCTATTCATCCATGTAAAGATAATACTTGTATGTTTAGTACACAGCCGGTAAAAATTTCATGAAACCCCGACAATCATTTTGAATCACCCTGTACGTAACAATTCGCGACACATGAAACTAAAATATAAATAATAAAAAACTTGACAATTAATTCCTTATAATGGGTAAAATTTCGCGGCACACCTTTCACCTTCTCGCGGTACACCAGTGTGCCGCGGCACACCGGTTGCGGACCACTGAGCTGGATCACTCACCCTCCCCCATCTTCTACTTGTTGATGAAATGCTGGGACCTGAAAATTTCAAATCAACACATGTTTATGTCCATTTTGAATGTCCACACTGCCATTCCATCATCTAAAGTAAGCAGTGGTTCATTTCCCTATTCTAATTTGTGATTACCTTCATGATTAGTGGCTATTGTTTCATTTCAGCTATGCAATTATTTTGAAACCATATATATTTATATAGTTTCAAAATATGTGTTTTATTTTTATTTGTGTTTTAATTTTTTAAAATGATTTTGCATAGTTTATATATGTTCCAACTTCACTCTGACCAGAACGGTCAGACCAACATTCAGGTGGCTGTATTGACCACATGTATTTGTACCATCCCAGTCACATTTCTGAATCATGAGTAATGACAGACCCCAAAATATTTTTTTTTTTTGGTGTTTCGTATTTTTTGTCGTTGCTCCTTTTCATCCTTCAACTATTCATATTAAACAAATCTTCAATATGGAGTTGGATATATACAGTTGTGCAGAAGGTTAAGTTTTTATTACGCTACAGATGTTTTGATAAAATAGTATATCATCTTCAATCATAAATTGCTTCACAGCAAATGAATAAAGAGAAACGTTTATTTTTCAGAAGAGGAATCCCAGGAGTTGGATCGTAGCCTTAAGAGATGTGGTGATGGAGATGTTGGCTCTGGTGTATCTTGTTTCAATGAAGTAATTCCAATATTACAATTTATATGTAGCAAAATGGATGAATCTCAAATGTAAGTTTCTCCTTTTTCAGATTTAAATTTTTTTAATTACCAAAAATTGATTGATTTCAACAAGAATTAATATTTATTTCAGGGTGGGCCGCTGTGGTAGTTGTGTTGTATTTCTTCTTGAATGTCTTCACACACTTGTATCTAGTCTGCCTCAGCAAATCCACAATAACAAACATTTTAGTACATTTTTGTGGCAAAAATTTTGCCCTGCTTTGATTGCATTTCTTGGCTCTCCTCGGGTGGACAAAAATATTGTATCTCGAGATAAAGGAGCACTTACTGAAACTGAAGTTGGTCGTGGATCTGGTTGTTTAGCCACAGCTCCCAGCTTCAACAGTTCAGAGGCAAAAACTGTCTACAGGTACAATTTTATATACTATAACTGTAATGAATAAAATATGTTTATTAATGTGTAATTCAAGTATCATTACTTATTACAATTTAAACGGGGTTTGTGATGATAAGTGGTTCAAAAACAAAACTATAGTATAATGCGTGTACTTTTTAGTGTGACTTTAGTTGCTGGAAATGCAGATACTAATTAATATTTCTGATGGAGTCTGGGGCTTACAATAGGCACAACCTCTGATGTGTTGCAACGAGGTAACCTATGGACAAGTGGAAACATACTAAGAATTGTATAAATTGAAACCAAATATTTATATGGAGAGGACAGATGAAATACACCCAACACTCACCAAAGTTGAAAGGAGGAGGGCCGCAGAAACACAAAACAACACAAAGAAAGAAGAAAATGCAATATTTTGGGTAAAACTCTTCTTCAAGTTAACAGGTGCTTGTGCAAGACTTGCGTTCGACGCAGCCCTTCATAGAATGCAATAGACTGTTGAAGGTGGTGCGGGGAGCAACAATAATATAACTGCAAGTATAAATCATAAGAAAGATTAAAAAGGTTGAAAAAATAATTGTAATAAAACATAAATAAATAAAAATATAATTGAAAATTTTTGAAAAATATATGAATCTATTGTGCTGGCCAGTGATGGGTGTATAGGGTGAGGATGGAAGATATTAATGGAAATTAAGGCCTGCGGGATATCTAGTCTGCAGGGTGTGTTGATATGTCAATCCCCACCTGCAGAGTTCAGATTGGGAGGTAGTGTCTGGAAGTACTCTAATGGCTCTGACTGTGAAGCATATTATTAAGGTCATGGGTGTTGTGAGTACTGGCATGGTGAGCATGGAAGGTCCAGGTTTTGGGAGTAAACTGTTTGTCTATGACCATTCATTCTGATGGATAATGAGTTTGAGGCCAGGCCAATGTAGGAACTTGGACAATGGAGACAGGTGAGCTGGTATATGAGATGGGTGGTTGTACAAGTGGCATGACCTATTTTGGGGTAGGTCTCACCAGTAGTAGGGTTGCTATAGGTAGTGGTAGGTGGACGCATACCGCAAGTTTTGCAAGGAGGCTCCTACAGGGGAAGGGTCCAAACGGTAGTTTAGGAGCATCAGAGGGTTGATATTTATGTAGAAGGATGTTTTCTTTAGATTAGGCGGTCTGCTGAAGGTGACTCAGGGTGTGGTAGGAAAGATAGAGGGAAGAATGCAGTGCATTTCAGGAAAGGATCTAAGAAAGTCATAGCCCAAATGAAGAATATGATTTGGCGATTCCAGGCCAGGGAAAAACTGGGTGAAACAAAAACAGAGTTCTGGTTGGCTTTAGATTGTTTGTGTCAGTGTGGGTAATAGTTCCTGCCTCTTGATAGCTGTGTTTGAACTAGTTCTGGAGGATAATTGTGGTTTATGAGTGCCAGGGTCAGGTTGTTGGTGTAGAGAGTAAAGGACTCGTGATCAGAGCAGATGCATTTGCCTTGAATGGCTAGGCTGTATGGGATAGGATGTTTTCTATGATATGGATGGCAGCTATCAAGATGGAGATATTGTAGGTTAGTGGGTTTTATGTGGACAGAGGTGTGTATGTGACCATTCTGTACAGAGATGTCTACATCCAGAAAAGTGATGTCAGGCTGAGAGTAGGACCAGGTGAAGTTTAAGGAGGAGAAGTTGTTAAGTGAGTAAAAAGTCAAGAAGGAAGTTTTCACCGTGGATTCTGATCATAAACATGTCATCTATATACCTTAACTACACGGTGGATTGTCAGGTAACCATTTGAAGAAAACATTCCTCTAGTCTGCACATGAAAAGGTTGGAATAGGAAGGTACCATGTGAGTGCCCATAGCAGTGCTTCGAACTGATGGTAAAGCTAAGACTGGTAGGAAAAGAAATTTTTGGTAAGGATGAATTGAGCCAAAGAAGCGAGGAAATGAGTGGTAGGGAAGGTGTCTGTGAGGTGAGTGTTGAGGTAATGCTCTATGGCACTGAGGCCCTGGCCATGAGGGATGTTGGTGTAGAGTGATGATACATCAATAGTGACCAGGAAGCAATCTGTTGGTAGGGGTGTAGGGACCTTTGACAGATGCTCTAAAAAGTGGGGGATGTCTCTGATATAAGATGGAATGCCCTGGATGAAAGGTTGTAGGTGCTGGTCAACAAATGCAGAAATGCGTTTTGTGGGAGACCCAAAGGCAGTAATTATAGGACGTTCAGGATTTCCCCCCTTATGGATCTTGGGCAGAAGACAAAGGGTAGGGGTCCGAGGGGTTTAGGAGTCAGAAGGTAAATGGAATGGTGTGAAAGACTTGAGACTGAGGAGGTGCAGATTTAATTAGTGGGGTCAGTAGTATGAGGTAAGTAAGTGGAGGTGTCAGAGAGCTGCCTGAGGGCTTTGGCTATGTAGACGCTTCGATCCATGACCACAGTGGTTGAGCCCTTGTCAGCTGGGAGGATTATGATGTTTTTATTTTTTTGAAAGATTTCAGTGTGGGCCAGGTTGTTGGAGTGGGGATTTGAATTTAGGAAGGATGGAGAAGAAAGGGTTGACATGAGGAATTCCTGTAATAGGAGTAGATGATGGTTTTGAGGAAGGGGAGGTGGATCTAACTGGGATGGTGGTAGGAATTGTTGGAGGCTGGGTTCCAGGTTATCACATTGGCTGTTTCCCCTGCCTGTACTATTGAAATAATACCGACAGTTGAATGTGTGTCAGAATGAAAGGAAGGCCTTAATAAGAGTAATCCAATCAAATTTAGGGGTGGGAGAGAAAATAAGACTCTTTGAAAGAACTGATAGTTCAGGTTCGGAGGTAGAAGAAAGATTCAAAAAAGGGATTTTTTATCTCTCCAGTGGTGGGGAATGGGTAGGGGTGGGGGTGATGGGAGTGGGTAGCAGAGGTGCTGGGTGGGGAAAGTTGAGAATATGAGTAATACATGGCAATAAGTGGTGGAGGGGTAACGTGTTGCCTCACATGTGGGTAGGGGAGATGGAGGCCCAAAACAAAATAGCTCTTGCAGAGCAAAGAGTGCTTTGATAGATGTTTTTGTGCTTGTTTGGTTAACAAATGGATGCAATGATTAAGGATGTTATGTAAATAATGAATGCATCCTGGGAATGCAAGGAGAAGTATTTTATGTAAGGAAATTAGGTAGGATAGGTGTTGTTGGGCTTTCATGATATAGTGTTGGAGAACTAGGTGAGTAAGTGCCAAAGTCTGTTTGAAGCAGAATGAGTGGAGTGTAGGATGAAGTTGCGGGGAGCATTCAGAAATGGAAAGTTTTATGGTAAGGCCATTTGGTGGTATTTTAAGAGAAAGCCAGGATTGGGGGAATAAAATATGAGATCTCAGTTTAGCAAGTTGAGTAGCATGGTGCACATACAGGGTAAGGTAACTCTGAAATAGACACATGGTGGGAGGGAGAGAGAGAAAAAAAAATTGTGTGAGTGACATAGATGACAAAAATGTAAACAAACAGTGGAGTATGGGGCGGTCAGAAAGGCAAGAAAGCTGGGAGGAGGGGCATATATGAAATGAGGATAATTAATGCTATGAAATATGAGGGATAAGACGGGAACAAAAAATATATATGTTGTAAGGAGAATAAGAAAATAAAAACAAATTGGGTAACAAAGTAGCACAGTAAAATGGCCTAAAAAATTTAACACTATTCGGCTGAATAAAGGTCACAGCCAGACCAAAGAATTAAATATGTCATTAAAAAAAAGGAAGAGGCAAAAAGTGAATACGGCAACACAAAACGTAGTTTTTGTGCTCACTGAAAGTCTAGCAGTAAAAAAACGGCCGGAATTGAAAAGTTATGTTAGGCCAGCTTTTGCTATGGACATCTCGTCAGTTGAAATATAAAGGATAAGAGGCGAACAACAGTATATATCGTAAGATGAACACGGAAAATAAAATTAGATATTACATAACTAAATAAGATACGTACCTTGTATCTTCTGCCCAAGATACATAAGGCGGGCAATCCTGGATGTCCTATAGTTGTGGGTCTCCCATTGAACACATTTCTGCATTCGTTAACCAGAATCTACAACCTATCATCCAGAGGCATAATGCTGGGGCTCCATGACATCCACTCCTTGAAACTTGTGGGAAGAAATTACCAAAAACCCAAAAATCCCCCTCTTACCTGCAGCTTGGGAATGCTGCGGCGGCAATCTAATGCCCAAAGAGGTGGAAAGTGGGTGAGGGTTAACAGCCCTCCCCCTGAGGACAGTAGTAACAGGAAGGGTTATCTGATTGATAACACTTTTGTAATAATGGCAAGAACAGGTCTCTCCATTCTACATAAAGAAAGGTTTGGAGGGAATTGCTGGGACACTAACAAGCATGAAAAATCTGAGGAACGGGACACCGTTTCTCGAAACATCTACCTACAAGCAGACTGTCTTACTCCTTGAGTGTGAGAAGGTCGGGGAGTTTGCAGTGAAATGCGAACTCCATATAACTCTAAACTCCAGCAAAGGAGTGATCACTTGCAGGGATCTTATTGACATGGGGTTTGAGAAACTGATTAAGCAGTAGGGATCAGAAAATGTGGTCGAGGTTCATCAGGTAACATGAAGGGTGAACAGCAATCTTGAAAAGACTGCCACCTTTGTTCTGATGTTGGACATTCCAGCATTGCTGAAGTCCATAAAAGCTGGATATCTAAATCTGAATGTTCACTCGTATGTTCCTCTCTTGATGTACTTCTTTAAATGCCAGATATTCGGGCATACGATGATGAACTGCAAATGCAACCCCACCTGCAGGAAATGTGGAAAGGCAGCTCACAAGCCTGGTACTGTATGTACCCTCCCACAGGTGTGCGTCAACTGATCCGGGTCACATCCAGCCTGGAGCAGTGAGTGTCGAGTGTACCTTGATGAAAAGAAGGTACAGGGGTTGAAAACAAAGAAACGACTATCTTATGGCAAAGTGAAGTTACGGTTTAAGGCGCTTGTGCCACCGGTCTTTGTCACTAGCTTTGCCAAAACGTTGTCAACTCCCATCAGGAAGGAAAGTGTTGCTATACAGATGTCTGTTGTAGACACTGGCATTAACACAATGTGATCGTGACAGTGCAAATGTGGTGTAAAACCCATTAAGGTCTTAACACCAAGGACTTTAGGCGTCGGCAGCAATTCTTCTGCAACCCCGACCACTAGGACAGCAAGTTCAGAAGTTCCACCAGCAGATGCACAGCCACCCGCTAACATAGCTTCAGCCGTGGTTCCCTCAGCTACACCTGCAGGAGAAGTAGTAATGGCAATGCCATCAGCTAGTAGCAGATGGCAAACTGTGCAGAACGTTCGGGGTCCAAAGTTCAAACCTACGGACCCCACTAAGTTTGTGAAGTCCCCTTCCACTCCTCCCATATCTGTATCTGGCAGGGAGGAGAAGGGGAAAATACCTCAGCGGAAGAAGAATCCGTGAGCCTCTGAGGCCTTTACTGAATCTAAGTGTCTTCAGGGCCTGAAATGGGACACTTTAATGCTGGTGGAGGGTCCTGGTCCCATTCTTCAACAGTCACTGGATGATGACCCAACCTACCCAGGGCGGGTGAGGTTGAATAGGTGAGACAGCTCCCATTCTGCAGTGGAACTTGTCAGGCTTACAAAGAGGAAGTAGAACTCTTCGCACAGTCTATACCCTTGTGTTTGTGTCTGCAAGAGACACATTTTAAACTTACACACCAACCGGTGCTAAGAGGATATGACCTGTACAGCAAAGACGATACTTAGAGTGTCAGATTGGCATCTTATGACAATGTGACAATTAAGTTTTTCCCGGCGTATGGTAGACAGGAATTCTTCACGGGTCTTCTGCCAGATAAGATCTTCTAAACACGACGTTTCGACAGTCACCTCCGCTGCCTTCATCTGGTGAGCTGTCATCGCGAAGTAGCTGCCGCAACGGTTCGGCACCGAACCGTCGCGGTCGCATGTGCTGTGCTTCGATTCATCGGGTACAGAGGAGTCCAACAGCCCATGTACATCTTGGGAGCTGGAATCAGCATTAAACAGCGCCAAAGACACTGCTCCAGGGCCTGATCTGATCCAGTACCAGATGCTGAGGCATCTTAGTAAAGATGCTAAAGAGTACCTTCTATATATTTTTAAAGAAATTTGGAATGGAGGACACTTCCCCAACTTGTGGAAAGAAGCAACACTAATTCCAGTTATAAAACCTGGAAAGGACAAGTTGTTGCGAGGTAGCTACTGTAGTATCACCCTGACAAGCTGTGTAGGGAAGACACTAGAGCGTATGGTTAACTGCCACCTCATCTGGTGTCTTGAATCCCAAAATCTTCTGTGCCACTTTCAATATGGATTCAGGAAGTTCCATTCCACCATGGAGAACCTGATCCTATTGGAAGCGGCAATCCAGAATGCATCCATCCGCAGCCAACACCTTGTCTGTATTTTTTTTCAATAGCGAAAAGGCCTACAATACTACCTGGTGACAGGTTATTGTAAAACAGTTATATGAATGGTGTTTTAGGCGAAACTTGCTCTATTTTTTAAAATCATATTTATCTCGATGTTGCTTTTGGTACCGAGTCGACAGCAAAGTGTCTAACATTTAATTCAGAAAATGGTGTTCCTTGGGGGACAGTTTTAAGTGTGACCCCAATAGCATTTCAAGCGTAATAAGGTGTCCCATCTGATATTCCTTATAAATGGATGATTTTTTAATTTTTTATACATTGTCCAGCCTGAGAAGTGCTGAGTGGCAGCTGCAACTTGTTCTGAACAGGCTGGATGAATGGTCAGTGCACACCGGTTTTTGTTTCACTGCTTAGAAAACTCGGTGTGTACTTTTTACTCGTAGTAGAAGTCTTTTACCAGAGCCCCACCTTATCTTGAGGAACACAGTCTTAATTTTTACTGAAACTGTTTATTTTCTGGACTCATTTTATTATTATTATTATTATTATTACTACTCCGCGATTCACTAAAAGTGTGTGGCGGAGGGTGTATTGCACCTATCGAAAAGGGTTATGGTTTGGAAAAGTTATAAGCGATATGGCAGGAGGCGCCCATGGGCTATTGTGAGGAACCATCCCTGCATTCGCGTGGAGCGATCCGGGAAAACCATGGAAAACCCAGATCAGGATGGTTGGAGTGCTTTATCGAAAGCTACTCCTGTCGGATTTTAAGTTTACTCGCCCGGTAAATCCTTTCTATTCCATTCCCTAATCGCCCGTGGGAAAAATGAGTACAGAAATGAATCAGTTCTGGCCCTGATTTCTCTTATCTTATTTTCATGGTCATTTTGAGATTTTAGGCACAATGCTCAGCTGGCTTCCACATCTTACAGATGTGAATGTCATGGCCTTGAAAGCTTTGAATGTTTTAAAATGTCTCCATGGCAGGTTGTGGGGTGCCAACCGCTCCTGCCTGCTACAATTTTATAGAGCCTTTGTACGGTTTGAAGCTGGAGTATGGTTGCATTGTATATTGTTCGGCATAGGACAGTTATCTTCCCATACTAGATACTGTCAGCCATGCAGGAATTTGACTCACCATGAGTTCCTATCGTATTAACCAGATACCCACCATTTGTGTTGAGTCTGGCGAGCCGCCACTTTCCACCTGATGGCGTCTCCTCATGGTGCGACACTATGTGCAAAATGCCGCAACTCCTGTTAGTCCCATGCACGATGTAGTAATGAAACCAAACTGTGAACAGCTTTGTGCTAATCGCAGTAGTGATCAAACCATTCAGCCACCGTACAAAGGCTATTATAGAAGAATATGGATGTAAGCTGCCCGTTTTTTATCACCAGGGTTGGAGAAAATTTCTTCCATGGCTTTTAAAGAGGCCCAGAATGATTTTAGATCTGTTGTGGTACAGTAAGCTGTTTACCACTCACAGGAGATTTAGGAGTGTTCTTAACTATGTTTTAAACCAGCATTGAGATTTCACCCCAGTACATACGGATCGGTCCATGCAGGCTAACAGAGTTGGTTGTTCCATAGTATTCCCTGGAGTGACTGGATAGTAGGTGCAGAGTTTACACTGTCGAGTGCTACACCCTACTAAAGCCGCTCCATTGGTACACCACATTTTAACTGATTGTGTTTTATTTTTTGTTTTAAAGACAGACATTGGCCTAGTCAATGATCTGTCCCTTATCTACTATATAATTTTGTAAGCTCGCTCATTCTCTCACCTGATAGCTATTGGCTGGAGAATGGTGTCACATGTCAGCCTTCGCTCCCAAAATATCGACCAGAGACATCATTAGAAGATATTTGTGGTTATGTCCAATATTTAATAGCTAAGCAACAGCTACCAAATTAATTGCCATAACACAATCATTAAGTTTGCTTTTCTTAGCATTTTATAGTTTAAAAAATATATAAATCTGAAAAAACATGGATCTGTTTTTCAATAACATGTTATTTATGTAAGCAACTTAAAAAATACTTTTAAAAATTAAATTAAGTTCTCTGGCCATTAAAGATACTATGACCAATGATTACGTGTGTTTGTCCAGTCTCAATAAAAAAAAACAATGTGATGCTTTCGAAGCAAACAGGATTTTTTTAAAATTTGCAGAGTGAACTTTAAGAATCAAATACAAGTCAAGTTTGTATTTAAACAATTATACGATTGCACTATCATCCCTGTTCGTTTTTATACCTATCCCTGTTAATGCTTCTATGTTCTTCAAACTCGAGGGATTTTATTCACCTTGAAACACAGGTCAAGTTTATATTTGGCCAAATCAGATCAACCTGTCTTAATCTTTCATCCTAAAAACTGGAATTATTCTAGACCCATGACGATACACAAAAAACGTTCACGGGCTTACACTGGTTTTAAATAATGATGCTAGTAATGTGGCTAAAGTTTTAAAATTTTGTGTACTGGCCGGACTTATCCCAAAATGTTTGGGAAAACCGCCTTAAGTTTTTTTAGGTGGATGAGTGATCATTTTACAGCCACTCATACATGTACATAGTTATGTTTTTAACCATTAGTTTTAAGCTTTTAAATCTGGTTGGCCTGTTTACAGCCAACCAGACATGGTTTGCAATGTTTATTTTATTAATGGCCCCTTTGCATCCAACATTTTTGTATTTTATTTAATTACTGTCTGTATGGCTAATCCCCACTACAGTCGACCATGTAGACGGTAATATTGTTAATTTTAAGCCACATTGCTAAGCCAGTTGTTGTTAGGACGCTAATGACCCCGTCATCGATGTTCCCTTAAAAAAATTCTTCAGTTAACAAAACTTTTTTGAAAATGATATTAGTAGTTATAAGGTGATCATTGTTGACTTTTTGACCATATGTGTATCTAACACAAAAATAAACATTAATGAATCTACAAACTCTTGGAAAAAGCCAAGTACATGCATGTATCCATACAAAAAATAAAAAATAAAATAAATAAATAAATCAAAAAATCAGGTTCTGATAAATATAATCCCAGGTTTTGAAATGTCTGACCTTGTGCTTTATTAATATCCATAGTGAATGTTACTTCTATTGGGAATTGTTTTCTTATCATTTGGAAATTCACTGTTCGTGATGTGAGGTTGATGCGAGGTAAGAGCATACACAGTGAATTAATTTAGCACTGATGATGTGCTCATCTAATCTTGCACCATTAATTAACATTAATATTTCTTTTTAACACAATAGTAGCATTTTTCTTTAAAAACAATTTATGAGGTGGTAAAACAGATCTCGGAAATTGCTCTAGTGATCATTCGGATGAAATTTTATATGTAGATAACAGTTTGCTTTTCAAGTTTGTAATCCAATTTAAAAAGAAAGAGAGAGAGAGAAAGCAATTCTTGGATTTGGTATCTCGGAAATGGCTCTAACCTCATCTCTTAGGATTCAGGTACCAGTAAGCCTACTGATGTTAGTTAAGCTTCTCTTTGCAAGGAATTGTGCATTCAAAAATGCCTAGGAAGCTTTCAAAAAATCCTTTATCTTTAATCAAACTTTACTCAAAATTTTGCACATTGAACAGAAATCGAAAGATACCGAGTGATGATCGGTCACCCAGGTATTGATTATAAGGTGGGGAAAGAATTGCTTTTTGAAGACTTGAAATGTATCTTGGCATAACATCTGATAACAAGTTCAACTAGACAGAACACATTGGACAGGTAGACAGTCTAGTTTGTGATTTCAGGTAATAATATCTGAATTAGTAGACCTGATGAACACAACCAAGCTGGTTGTTAAAATGTCATCGTTTTTTCAACACTATCTGTGAACAATTCATGGCATCAATACGCCAGGAAAGTCTCCACTCACATAAAGGAGAGATTGATATACAATTGCATGAGAAATATACGTGATGAGCATAAGTGGTTTTCAAGTCTGCAACATAGCTGTAAACAAGGATATTGATGCGAATCTCAGTTAGTTAAATTTGTTTATGATATTTGGGATAAAATGGACATGGGAGGCCAGTGTTGCACTAGATCTTTCAAAGGTCTTTGACAGAGTGAGCCATTAAAATCATGGTATTGGAATAATGAGAAAGTGATTTCCCACGTAGATGAATTTTTAAAAGGTAGGAAACAAGACGTTAGTGTGGAAAATGCAGAATCAAAAGAAGTGGAAGTAAAAATGGGAGTGCCACATGGTAGCATATTGGGACCATTACTATTCACTATTCTAATGAATGATTGTGTTGATGGTTTACTATCAGAAGTTATGTTGTTGGCAGATGGCATAATGCAATATAAAAGGATCAAAATCGTAGAGGACTGTGAATAACTGCAGGGTAATCTGGACAGGATATCTCGCTGGGTTTGGTAAACATGGGATGATGATGATAAATGCAAAGTATACACAGCTTATTAGATACACAGATAAAATACTAAAGGTAGATTGTGGTTGTAAGGTGGGGGAAGAATTTCTTGTTGAAGACTTCAAATGTAAATCTCGTGGCAGAATTGATAATACGCTCTACTTGGCAGGGCACATTGGGCAGGTAGCAGCAAAAGTTTTCAAAATCCTTCACTTGAGAGAGTGATGGGGGTATGTAGAAAGGGGGGGGGGGAAGGATTGGTTACAAAACTTAGGTTAGACCATTTGTTGAAAATGGTGGTGTAGTATGGGACCGGCATTTTGGGTATCAAATACAGTAGTTGGAGAGGGTGCAAAGGAGGGCTGCTAGATATTTCTATGGAAATTACCACATAGCACAATTAGTAACCGATATAATAAAAGTAGCTGGAATGGGATTTATTGGAAACTGGGAGGATGGTGATGGGAGTGTACAATGAGTATATTGGTGATGCATGGAAAGATATTGGTGTAAGAGTTAGGAATTGTGAACGGAAGGGAAAAGATGACCATGACCACAAGCTGGCACTGCATTTCAGATACCAGAGTATGGGGAGATATTCTTTCGTAGGTGAATGGGTCAAGGATTGGAAAAAGGTTCCAAGAGAAAATAATTTATTTACTTATTTGTGTATGGACTTTGGAGTCCATTTGTACAACTTAATAACTTCACAATTATTGGTGTACATTGCTTAAATATCATAAAAAACAATTTAATAAAGAAAAATGGTTTATAGTCTACTATTACTAGAATTATAAACTTTTACAATATAATAAAGCAAACTACTAAGTCTAAAAAATTTCTGATTAAAATTAACTGTTACTTATTCATTCAAATCTCAAGATACAAGATCATAACAAACTGTCTTAGTTTAATAATATTATTCCAAGCAGGGCCACATTTCGGCTCTGTGGGCCCCTAGGCTATACATGTAGTGCGGGCCCCCTGTCGGCAGTGGCTGGATTCTTAAATTTCGAAATATTCGAAATTCGACCTAAAAAATTTTTTTTTTTTTTTTTTTAGCTCTATTACCTGCCCAGGCGAGGGTTGTGGGTGGTGAGGGGCCCCTCTTTGTGGTGCAGGCCCCCCTTTGTGGTGCGGGCCGCTAGGCTACAGCCTATGTAGCCTATGCTTAAATGCGGCCCTGATTCCAAGTTTTAACATTCTTGTTAAGGGATTACTTTCTGTATACAAGTGTTTATGTTTCATTAGGGAAAATAGTTGTTGTTTGATTTAGTAATTGTTTGGGGTACATTGAATCTTAAACTTCCTAGCAATTCTGAACAATCAATGTTAAAAAAAATTTAATTATTAAGTTCACAAAATAATTGCAGTGAGGGTATTCTTAACATGGGTGCAATGTGGGTGTGTGTATGATCACAGTATGGGTGTAGAGAACCCATTCTAAATGACATGTATCTAAAAAATTAATGCTGAACAGTTTCTATTCTTTTGGTTTGAAATAATGAATGCGGTGACCAAATTACTGATAAATATGCTAATATTAACCTTACAATGGATAAATATAATATTCTAAGTGCTTCAGTGGAATAGATTTCACGACATGTCTATATAACAAAACCTAGTTTTTGAAATGATTTAGTTACAACTAGTGATCTCCCAACGATCGAAATTCGACCGTAATTCATTAAGTTGTTTAGTTTCTTTCATGAAAGAGTAATAATCCAGTAATTCTCTGCATTACCTATAAAATTAAAATGTTACACTCCACGCGTGACTGTATGCTAAATTTTAGCTTCTAATGTAACCATAGCAAATGATGAAAAGTATTTATCGATGGTTCATTTATGCCAGAACACTGCTTTAGCTTTATGAAACAAGCTCATTTAAATGTATCGATCAAAATAATTTCGCCATTTTGTGTGTTCGCTATTTAAATTTGGTCTATTATCATTTTGAATTTCACGCAAATAAGTATTCCTTATTTCTTTCTCTCTCTCTCTCTCTCTAATGAAATTACTGAAATTAAAAAATCAAAAGGTAACTGAAACAAAGTTTAAATAAGAAAAGAAAGGGAAATTAACCCACCACATACCAAAGTGGACGGATGCAATGAGAGAACACTAATGCTGACAAACAACTACACAATACTTCGGCATCTGTGTTGCTCACAAATAGAAAAACGGGCCAATAGGCTCGGAACGTGTGTACAACGAACGTTACCTAATGACTAACCGTGTAGTGGTGGAAGGGGGGGGAGGGAAACGGCTAAGGAGTAGACTATCGATATTGGTATGCAATGTCTGAGATAATATATAGGCAGGCGATGGTAAAATGAGCAAATGTATTAATGGTGCGGTATAAACATGGCGGGGGAAAAAATAAAATAAATGGCGGAAAAAAAGAAAAAAAAAAAAGAAAGGTAGTGATGGGTTACTTGGATTTTAATGGTGGTTAAGTCCAGGTGGGTGTCTCGTATCCAGGATATTCTGGTACGCTGGTTCCCATCTCCGGAGTTCTGCTGCAGTTGTACTGTCAGGGAAAACTCTGACTGCTCTCACAGTAAAACAGTCGTTGAGGTTGTTGGAATCATGGCTATTGGCATGTTCTGGTACTGGAAGGTACAGGTTGCAAGTGTGGACTGTTTGTCTGTGGCCATTCGTTCTAACAGAGAGTTGCTGTGTGGTGAGGCCTATGTAAGAACTGGTGCAAAAGCGACAAGTTAGTTGGTATATAAGATGATTGGTTGAACAGGTGGCATGTCCAATAATGGGGAAAGTTTCTCCTGTGGTGGGATTGGAATATGTAGTGGTGGGTGGAAGCATACGGCAGGTTTTACAGCGGGGTCTATAACAAGGATAAGATCCATATGGTGCTTTTGGAGAGTCAAACGGAGGGTATTTGTGGACTAAGATGTTCTTAAGATTGGGTGGTCTGCTAAAACATGCACGAGGGACATTGGATAGGATTTTGAGTAGGAGAGTACGCATTTCCGGAAATGAGCGAAGGAAGTCATAACCCTGTCGCAAGATATGGTTGATGTACTTGAGGCCAGGAGAGAACTGAGTGACAAAGGCAGGGCTATGGTTGGTTTTTGAAGGAGACAAGTGAGAGTGGTTACATGGAGGGTGGTTGATCGTGCGGGAGATCTGTTTATGTACAAGATCCCTGGGGTAACAACGGGAAATAAGAGCTTGGGGTAGGTTTTGTGAGTATTGATGGAGAGAATGAGCGTCAGAGCAAATGCGACTTTCACGGATGGCAAGGCTGTATGGGAGGGAACGTTTGGTATGGAATGGATGGCAGCTATCAAAGTGTAGATACTGCTGTAAATTAGTGGGTTTGATGTGGACTGCGGTATGAAGGACACTGTGCCTGAGCATGATGTCAACATCGAGGAATGTGATGTGTGAGCGGGAGTAAGTCCAGGTAAAATTGATGGAATTGATGCTATTGTTAGGGGAGTGGAGGAATTCAAGGAGGTGGTTTTCACTGTGGGTCCAGATCATAAATATGTCATTTATGTATCTGAACCACACAGTGGGTTTAAAGGGAGTGTTGTTCAGGAAACGTTCCTCCTGACGACCAAGGAATAAGTTGGCATAAGATGGGGCCATGCGGGTGCCCATGGCGGTACCGCGGATTTGGTGATATACTACAGAATTAAAGGTAAAGAAATTTTTGGAGAGAACTATCTGGACCAAGGTTGAAATGAAGTATGTAAAAGGCAGGCTATGTGGTGGTCGTAGGTCTAGGTAGTATTCTAGGGCACTGAAGCCCTGACTATGTGGAATGTTGGTATAAAGGGAAGTTACCTCAATTGAGACCAGGAAGGAGTCTGGAGGTAGAGGTGTATGGATTCTGGATAGGCGTTCAAGGAAATGTGGAGTGTCTTTCACGTAGGAGGGATGATTTTGGACAAAGGGTTGGAAATGTTGATCTACAAAAGCTGAAATCCTTTCAGTGGGCGATCCATATGCCGCAACTATAGGTTGCCCAGGATTACCAGTCTTGTGGATCTTAGGAAGAAGATACAGTGTGGGAGTTCGGGGATTCTGGGGAGTCAGGAGGGAGATGGAATGAGGAGAGGTGAGTTGCAGGAGGCCTTGTAGGCCAAGAAGATTTTTTATTTCCTGGAATATGGATGTAGTGGGATCTGTAGCTTGTGGAAGGTAGGTGTTAGTGTGCGACAGTTGCCTTAGGGCCTCAGCCACATAGTCATTGCGGTCCATCACTACTGTGGTTGAGCCTTTGTTGGCAGGGAGGATGATGATGTACTGGTTTTTAGACAGTTCTCTCATAGCTCGAGTTTCCATATTGCTGAGGTTTTTAGAGTGTGGGATGGAGTTTAGGAAAGAAGGTGAGGAAAGAGAGGATGTGAGGAATTCCTGGAATAGAATAAGGGGATGGTTTTGTGGGAGCCAGGGAGGATCCAGAGAAGATGCAGGTTTAAACTGTTGTAGACTGGGCTCTATCTTGCTCTGTCGACTGGTGTGTTCTCCTGTGACGGTAAAATGGTACCGCCAGAGAAGAGAGCGGCAGAACGCCAATGAGTCCCGGACCAAAGCAGCATGGTCGAACTTGGGGGTCGGAGAAAAAGTGAGTCCTTTGGATAAGACCGATATTTGAGGTTCAGTCAGGGGGGTGGAGGAGAGATTAATCACTGACTGTTTAGGTTTAACTGGAGGAGAGGCGGGGTGTTTTCAAGCAGATGGTAAAGGGTTTGGATGGGGTAGATTGAGGAGGTGAGCCAAGCGTGGAGTCTTCGCAACTAGGGGTGGAGTTGGTGTGTGATTTACAGCAGTGGAATGTTGATTGGGGAGGGACAGGCCTAGAGATAAATAGCTCCTAACTAGAGCTGAAAGCTTTTGAAGATGTTTTTGTGCATGATGGGCCTGCAATTGTCTGCACTTTGACAGGATCTGTTGCATATGATGAATGAGTTGAGGGAATGAAAGGCAGAGGATTTTGTGGAGTGAGACAAGTTGAGAGGAATATTGATATGCCATGTGAATATACTGTTGAAGAACCAGCTGGGTGAGAGAAAGGGATTGTGTGAAATGGAAAGCATGAAGTGATGGGTGAATTTTTGGATGGCAGCCAGAAACTGGAAGTTTAATAATTCAACCATATGGCGGAATATATGTGGGCTGCGGTATGAAGGACACCGTGCCTGAGCATGATGTCAACATCGAGAAATGTGATGTGTGAGCGGGAGTAAGTCTAGGTGAAATTGATGACATTGTTGCAATTGTTAAGGGAGTGGAGGATCTTACCTCCTACGTGAAAGACACTCCACATTTCCTTGAACGCCTATCCACAATCCACACACTCTACCTCCAGACTCCTTCCTGGTCTCAATTGATGTAACTTCCCTTTATATTCCACATAGTCAGGGCCTCAGTGGCCTAGAATACTACCTAGACCTACGACCACCACATAGCCTGCCTAGTACATACTTCATTTCAACCTTGGCCCATATAGTTCTCTCCAAAAATTTCTTTATCTTTAATTCTGTAGTATATCACCAAATCCGCGGTACCGCCATGGGCACCCGCATGGCCCCATCTTATGCCAACTTATTCCTTGGTCGTCAGGAGGAACGTTTCCTGAACTACACTCCCTTTAAACCCACTGTGTGGTTCAGATACATAGATGACAGATTTATGATCTGGACCCACAGCGAAAATCACCTCCTCGAATTCCTCCACTCCCTTAACAATAGCATCAATTCCATCAATTTCACCTGGACTTACTCCCTCTCACACATCACATTCCTCGATGTTGACATCATGCTCAGGCACGGTGTCCTTAATACCGCAGTCTACATCAAACCCACTAATTTACAGCAGTATCTACACTTTGATAGCTGCCATCCATTCCATACCAAACGTTCCCTCCAATACAGCCTTGCCATCCGTGAAAGTCGCATTTTCTCTGACGCTCATTCTCTCCACCAATACTCACAAAACCTACCCCAAGCCCTTATTTCCCGTTGTTACCCCAGGGATCTTGTACATAAACAGATCTCCCACACGATCAACCACCCTCCATGTAACCACTCTCACTTGTCTCCTTCAAAAACCAACCATAGCCCTGCCTTTGTCACTCAGTTCTCTCCTGGCCTCAAGTCCATCAACCATATCTTGCGACAGGGTTATGACTTCCTTCGCTCATTTCCAGAAATGCGTACTCTCCTACCGAAAATTCTACCCAATGTCCCTCGTGCATGTTTTAGCAGACCACCCAATCGTAAGAACATCTTAGACCACAAATACCCTCCCTTAGACTCTCCAAAAGCACCATATGGATCTTATCCATGTAATAGACCCCGCTGTAAAACCTGCAGTATGCTTCCACCCACCACTACATATTCCAATCCCACCACAGGAGAAACTTTCCCCATTATTGGACATGCCACCTGTTCAACAACTCATCTTATATACCAACTAACTTGCTGCTATTGCACCAGTTCTTACGTAGGACTCACCACATAGCAACTCTCTGTTAGAACGAATGGCCACAAACAAACAGTCCACACTCGCAACCTGTAGCTTCCAGTACCAGAACATGCCAATAGCCATGATTCCAACAACCTCAACGACTGTTTTACTGTGAGAGCAGTCAGAGTTTTCCCTGACAGCACCACTGCAGCAGAACTCCGGAGATGGGAACTAGCGTACCAGAATATCCTGGATACGAGACACCCACCTGGACTTAACCACCGTTAAAATCCAATTAACCCATCACTACCTTTCTTTTTTTTTCTTTTTTCCGCCATTTATTTTATTTTTTTCCCCGCCATGTTTATACCGCACCATTAATACATTTGCTCATTTTACCATCGCCTGCCAATATATTATATTGCATACCAATATCGATAGTCTACTCCTTAGCCGTTTCCCTCCCCCCCCCCCCCTTCCACCACTACACGGTTAGTCATTAGGTAACGTTCGCTGTGCACACACGTTCCGAGCCTATTGGCCCGTTTTTTCTATTTGTGAGCAAGGCAGATGCCGAAATATTGTGTAGTTGTTTGTCAGCATTAGTGTTCTCTCATCGCATCCGTCCACTTTGGTATGTTGTGGGTTAATTTTCCTTTCTTTTCTTATTTATATCGCCTAGAAGCCACTTCCATTTTCCTTAGTTATATCATTAACCAAAGTTTAGCATTTTAAATAATCAAATGACCATATAGTATCTGGCAGAATCGCTACATTCCTTTTCAAAGTATTCCTTTCATAACTTCAAACATTAATCTCTTTTTTCATCCGAGTCTTTCATTTTACCAAAGTCCACAGAGTGTCTCAATGCGGGGAATTCACGTAAGAACGTTGGCTCCGATCCTATTTCACGTGCACACACATGTTCGCAATTTTTTTTTTTTATTTTAATAATCTATTTGTAACATGTATTAACTATGCTTATTATATTTTGGGGTGGGGTGGGACATTCTCCACCAGTGGAAAACTGTTACTGACCTGTTGAAATTTGGATTAACTGTTTCCTTATAGTTTCCTCTTCACATTTAACACTCTCCTTTTCCAGAAAAGTCGCCACGAATTAGATTAAAAATGCCGAAATATGGGATGCTCCGCAACCGCGAAATGTTATATATAATTTTAGCTTTCTGTATTTCTTTAAGATCCTCCGTTCGCCCAATATCCTGGCCGCTAGCTGCGCTATCTTCCAGCCCTCGAAATGTTGCTTCTTGCTTCTATATAAGTTCAGAGATTAATTTCGACTGTTTTGTTTCACCAAAGAAGACAAAGTAAGCCCGCTAGCTGCGCCATCTATCAGCCATCTGAGCGAACTGTGTAGGCAAGCGAGCGTTTTATTTTACTTAATTTAATGTACTTGTAACGCATATTATATATATATTTTAGCTTGCTTCACTTCTTCTCCATATAATCTTTAACTATGGCAAATCTCACACTTCCCCATGCGCGCAATATTCTTAAAAATGTAACATAAGTTTTCGCTTAGCGTATTAATATATAGATAGTGTCAACATGCTCATCAAAACTGTTTTTACTATTGATTTACCAAAAATGCTAAAATAATTTGAAGTTTCAATTTTTTGAGGGTGAAAGTAATTGGGTACAGGAATGGGGAAAACTTGTTACTTAGGAAAATTGCCACCAGAATGCGTCCTCCATCACAGTTAAATAAAATTAAGGCATAGAGAACAACATGATCTCATGCTCAAAACTGGAGAAAGATATGTAATGATACTATCACCCATTGCATACAAAATTATTAAAATGTTAAACAGAGAAGTAAGATGTGACTTGGACATTGAAATGATAAATAAAAAAAAACCTGGCTAAAATAGTTCAAAGAACAATGGATCCAAAATCGAGCAGTCAATCAACCGGAAGTGATATCTGTACCAGAGACTAATAGCCCAGATGACAATCACTATGAAGAGTTAAAATTGGTGCTGAGAAACTGTTCAAGTAATAGCTCTCGTGGTGAGGATGGCATGCATATGGATCTTTTAAATTCAGTGCAGAACAATCAAGGATTTGCTGTTTAGCTTGGTGAATAGGATCTAGAGAAGAGACTACCCACCACAAAGCTGGCATGGGCAGTTGTCAACCCAATTCATAAGAAAAGATGAGTTCAGGGACTCCAATAACCATAGTCGAATTAGCTTGCTCAATGCTGGTTATAAAATTTATGCCAGCATCTGTAAATAAAAATTACTAAAATTTTATGAACCACTCCTTGGAGGAGGACAGAATGGGTTCAGTAAGGTAGACCATGTGCGGATGGTTATTTCACATTAAAAATGTAATTGAGAGGGAAAGAGTTTAATTTAGAAACATTTTTTGAATTCAAGATAGCTTTTGATACAATCATAAGAAGAAAACTTTGGTAAATCCCAGCAGAAAGTAACACCATGTAAGTTAACAACAGTACTTGCACATTTTTCCACCTTTTTTTTTAGATAAAATATTCCCTCACCGGGATCACCAAAAAAATTATTCTATAACCAGACTTCATCTCCTGTAATTTGTCGAGTCCGTGGAATAGCAGCATTCATTCGATTCTTCTGAAGACTTAACATTCATGTCTACAATGAACCAACAACGTTCAACTGTCCTTTCATGACTTAATAGAACAGATTATAATTATCTTTGTACATAGGAACATTTGCAATCCTCACGTACCATTGCTTCTGTACTGCTACAATGTTAAAAAAATAAAAATAATAAAAATCGAAACATAAGCAGCCACATTGTGATTCAGAAGTGGACAATAACTGTAGGTATGTAAACCCGTTAGTCAAGGTGTGAGACAAAGATGATGCCTATCGCTTTTTCTATTCAATATTTTCATAAACAAAATCATTAGTGACTGTGAAGAAAAATCCATTGAAGAATCAACATAGATATCCTGGATACATTACTGTTTACAGATGACGTGATACTTTTTGCAGAATCTAAAGATGACCTACAGAATTAAGTATGTAATTTCATAATACAGTAAAAGAGTACAACATGGCTATTTCCTCAATAAAACCCAAGTTTTGGCCTTGATAGCAAAAGATCACAAGAGAACAAAAATTTCATTAGAAAACACTCACATTGAGTAAGTGTCAGCATTTAAATACCTACCTTAAACCGCAGCTACATCTTAGGAAATGAAGAAATGATATACAGCAAAAAATCGCAAACTTCTCAAAATTCACGGGAAAAATAAGTAGCACCTTCAGAAAATCTCTTGTTCAATGGCACACAGGAATCAAGTTATCTAAGATCCTGGCTAAACCTACCATACTGTATGGCAGTGAAGCCTGGACACTCTGCAAAGTAGATGAACGGAGACAAATGTGTGCTGAGATGCAATTCATAAGAGCAGCTGGTTACACATTAAGAGACATGAACAAGTCAGAAGAAATCCTAAAGGAATTCAGAGTAAAACCAGTTCTCCAAACTGTCCAAAACCACAGAAAAGCTTGTACAGACCATGTGCTATGGATGAAGATAGATTGGATTCCACAAAAAATTCTCAACTACCATCCCAGAGACAGGAGAAGAATAGAACAATCTGTTCTTGCACTTGCCACCATTTCAAATATTGCTGGTTCAGGAGCTCTGAGAACAATACTTCAGTGTGCCCAGGATCTATCAACAACCAAAAAATCTTCTGAATTAGTGACAGTTTCAGTGGGTGGTAGAAACATGTGTTGCACAAAACTTGTGTGTAAATTTTGCGTATAACCTAAAGAAGAACAGAAAAAGAAAAATCTGCTCCTCTGTGTTTTCTTATCCAGCCAATATTTTTTCAATAAGTTGTCAGTGAATTAACAGCACTAATCTCACTGAATGCATGAAATCACATGCACAGTTATTGAAGATGAAAGATGCTAGCATTTTTAAAGGTAATGAAATGATCACTTCATGGTAGCATTTAAGTGGATGAAGTCCCTAATGAAAAAATTATAAAAGAATTGACTACATTCTTGATAAATTAAAAAATAGAGCAATAAAAAAAAAATGGTATGAACCCCATTTAAAATGCAAGAAACTAAAAGGATCTAATGCCAGAACAGGACACAATGCATAACCCTTGAAGAAAGGTGTAGTAGTTATAAATAATAATCACAGCTGATAGGTACTAATATAACTAAATTTAAAAATGTTTTAGTATTATACGAGGGCTATCCAGAAAGTAGATTACGTTTTCATCTGTGTTCGCTAGGGGCGGGGCTAGCGTGGCCATCTTGGGGTCAGAGCGTTGCGCAGCTCAGTCGGCATCTAGCCGTGCTAGTGAGAGGTTCGTGCTGTGCTCCGTTCAGATACTGTGACGGTTTGAAATGTCTGCGTTAATTGAAAATCCCGCGAGCTGCGAGGTGCGTGCAGTAATAAGGTTTCTGACTGCAAAAAACTGTAAACCGATGGAAATCTATCGGCAGCTATGTGAAGTGTATGGGGACAACACTATCACTGAAGGTGGAGTGCGTCAGTGGGTCATAAGATTTAAAAATGGCCGAACCAATGTTCACGACGAAGATCGAAGTGGGAGACCCAGCATAGTGACTGCCGAACTTGTCGAAAAAGTCGATGCTAAAGTCCGTGAAAATCGAAAGTTCACAATAACGGAACTTTCTTTGAGTTTTCCACAAATTTCGCGAAAAGCTTGGTTACCACAAGTTTTGTGCAAGATGGATTCCAAAAATCTTGACAGAGGACCACAAAAATCAGCGAATGGCTGCAGCGTTGAACTTTTTGGACGCTTATCATAAGGATGGTGACTCTTTACTCGATCGCATCGTTACTGGTGACGAAACATGGGTGAAACACGTGAACTGTGAAACGAAATTGCAATCAATGCAGTGGGGGCACACAAGTTCTCCCCAAAAACCCAAGAAATGCATGTAAACAATGTCGGCAAGGAAGATGATGGCGACTGTTTTTTGGGACAGAAAAGGTGTGATTATGGTGGACTTCCTGGAAAGAGGCACGACAATAAACTCTCAAAAGTATTGCCAAACTCTCCAAAAACTCAGAAGAACAATTCAAAACAAGCGCAGAGGAATGTTGAGCTCTAAGATCTTGTTGATTCACGACAACGCCCAGCCCCACACGGCAAATGTCACTCGTGAAGTTCTTGAATCTTTTAAGTGGGAGTTGTTTCCTCATCCGCCGTACAGTCCCGACCTGGCACCGAGCGACTTCCACCTATTCCCAGCAATGAAGAAGTGGCTGGCTATGCAGCGTTTTGATGACGAGGCACAGCTGCAAGAAGAGGTAACGAAGTGGTTGAAGGCGCAGGCGGCCGAATTTTTCGACGAAGGAATTTCCAAGCTCGTACATCGCTATGATAAATGCCTTAATTTGCATGGTGACTATTTAGAAAAGTAGTATTTGAGTGTGGCCTTCATCTGTATATAATAAAATTTGTTTCCTATACTTTGTTTATTTTTTGTTCCAAAACGTAATCTACTTTCTGGATAGCCCTCGTACATTTGCAGTGGTGGAGTCGCTTGGATTTACAGTGAACATATCTACTCTTTGAACGACTTGACACCTTTATTGTGTTTATAACTTCATAATTATTTCTAGATACCTACTAATTAATCTAAAAATTCAGGCAGTTTTTGGTAATATAACATTGGCTCACAGGTATACTTAAATGTACAAAACACATATATATTTGTGTGCTGGTAAGCTCTCTCAACATTTACACGTGGATATTCTTATGATCCGCCTGTACTTGTCGAAACCCATTCACAGGAACATCAGCTAGGTATTTATCTGCCATGGTTTCCCTACTTGCAGCTCAGTGGGAATTCCAAATTACCGTGAGCCAAGTGTAGTGAGGTTAGTGCTACACACAAGGTAACAGTGTTGAACTGAAACTACTGTAGTTTATTTGTGTAGCAGTTTATATTAGTGCAAAAAAAGAAACTGAAAGTATGACAAAAAAAGTGGTTGCAGGAAGATAATAAACAGTCATTTGCAGATATTGTACTACTTGAGAAGTGTTTTATTTGATTTCTTCAGTATGATTTTTTGAAATTGCATTGAAGATGTTGAGTAGATCATTGTTAAAATACTGTTGCAATAATGCTGCATGATTCTTTGAAACATATTTAAAATATTGTTTCTTTTCAGTATTGGTACACAGCTGGTACGATTGGTTGGTTGTGTGGGTTCTATGAGACCTGTCTTGGAGTCAGTTTTTCATAGAATGTTGTTGTATCCAGCTCCTCAGCACAGGCTAGAGGCATTGAAGTCTCTTAGAGAGGTAAAAGAATCATATATAATATTTTGTACTGTTACTTTTTGTGTGATTATGCTGTAGTAAATTGTATTTTATCTTCATATTTTTGCAATTAAAAGTTGTATTTTTAATTTCTGAATGAAGAAGAAGTTGTTTGTAAGGAACTAGACCGATACCGGGGTGAAGTATCGCCTAAGTGCCTTAACTTAAACTCTTGATAGCACTTCACTGTTCGATGTAAACTTACTGAAAATGTTAATTTGCTTTGACCATGTTGCCAGGATATTCAACTAGAATGCTTAAAGGTTGCCACAATATTTGATGACCCCAAATATTGAAAAGGTATTACAACAGCTACAGAAATAAAACAGTTCACTTTCCCAAAAATTCTTCAAGTTTATTTAAAATGAAATTCAAAGTTCAAACAGCATTCTTAAGTTGATTAGGCATATCGAACACTCGTTCCAACAGTTTGCAGATTGTGGAGAGAAGTAAAGACCGACCGACCCCTGATGAAAAATTATATGTTCATGTTGATAAACAAAGGCCACGCCCCAAAAAGACCAACATACCATGATGGCCGACCCGGTGGTACCAACACAAAACTTGAGTTACCAACCTCACCAATGCACACGCACCTAACACGTCATGTCAGTACAGCTTCCAGACCCGAACAGATGGCGTCTACACAAGGCGTCTTAATTTATACCTTCGCTGACGTCACGGCCAAAATACAACTTTCTGCTGACACCTAAACGATTTAGATCGGAAATATCTCAGCAACTAACCAATTATGCGAAACTTTAGGTGTGACAGTGTTTATACTTATTTAATTGTGAAATAATGAATATTTAGTGATTAACTTTAAGTGTTTGGTTTAAAAGATCTTAGCGTAGGAGTGAACTATTTTCCTACCCTGGGGAATTACTATTGTTCGAGAAACTTCTATATTTCGTCATTTTATTAACGCCACAATTTATGCAAATAATATTATTATTACTGCGTTCCACTAAAATTCCTGAGTTAATTGGTGTAATTTGTATTAAGATTGGTGCAGGGAAAGTTTAACTACGACGTAACCAAAGTGCGATTTCAGTTTTAATTTTATAACTTTATTTCTATTACTTTTACTGCAAATATAAAATTACCACGAGATTCTCTGAATTAAATAACGTGTTCTGAAAGTTATCTCATCTCTGTATCTACTTTAGATCGGTTGAAAAATATTTCTAAGTTGCCCTCATGGCTGCAATGAAAAATAAATTTTAAGATCTCTATAGAATCGGTTCTATTACGTGGAATTTCTTGAAATTATTATATGTGATATTAGATTTTTAGGTCTTCCCGGAAATCTACTTTTTATTTCGAATGTTCTCTAGGATTTTGAGATAAAAATTACCAAAAGTGAAGTGCATCTAACGAAGTATTAAAAAATTGATTTAAGTTATTTAAACGTTCAGAAACTACGAAATTTTAGTGAATTTATATTTCAACTGAGTTATTACTTCATTAAAACTACTTTCTTCCGTTCTAAAGTGTATAAAAACAGTGAAATGCCAAATATTAGAAATTTCTTATGTGATGAACTGGATTATTTTGGATTATCATATTTAAGGTTAGTAAAAGGTGTTAATATTATTACAGAAAATTAGTGTAGTTGGTTTATTAAGTATTGAGTTACTTTCTTGCTCGTAAATCGGTTTAAAAATGACAAAAATGCTCCCCAGTTAGAAGCTCATAATTACGAAGTTGGATTACTGATGATTATTTAATTTTCAGTTGATTTAAAGTTTATTTATTATTATTCAAAGTTTATATTCGGCATTTAGCAACTACTAAAAGTCTTTACTGCATTCAAATTGGTTTAGAAACTGTGAAGTTAACCTATAGCAAAATTTATTATTTGAAACTGAACTTGGGGGATTTAACCTATTTCCTCCCAAACTAATGTTTTCTTTCTGTTATCAAAGGTTTACTTTAGAGCATTTATTTAATTTTGAATACTTTTATTATTCCTAAAGGGGTTTATTTAATTTGTTTGGTTACAGTATCTTTATGTTATATAAAGCTTCACTCCCATAACCTATACATGAAATGAAAACTATCTTTTACTACAGAGTAAGCTTTCCCCCTAATGCCTAAAGGTGAGCGGCTAGAATTTACTAAAATTCTAAGATGCTTACATGCCCCCTGAAGATTGAAGTTATTTTCCCAAGAAAACTAACTGAACATCTTGAAAATAAAAGAATAAAAGAGAAAGCAAATCAAAATTTAAATCCCAAAAAGAAAATGAACTATACTCCCAAAATTAACTATCGCTTGTCGGTTCGGTTCTCTCTCCACCACTCATACTCAAAAGCAAAAATATTATTGTTTGTAACAATCTCAAAAACTAACTTTCACTCACAAAATTATTACAAAAGTTTTCAAAAACTCATTCATTCTTAAAGGATACATATTGATGAAAATTTATGACCAAATTGCAAAAATGTGAAATATTAACCATGAAATGATCACAAATTATAAACATGTGTGTTCTCACACAAATTATCACCAAATTGTCAAAATATCAAACATATTATCACAATACAAGACATAAAATTACAAAAAAGGTACCTAACACAAATAATCACAAAATTGTCAAAATATCAAACATATTATCAAAATACAAAATGTAAGTGGTATAAATGCAAATTACAATAATTACATTGAAACATATTAATACAAGGAATATCAAATTTTGTTTTAAGAGAAAACATTAAAGTTTAACATTTTATGAACATAGACATAAAGAACAAAGTTGAAAAGTTATAGTGTTTTACAAACAATTGCATTATGAAATTCCATATAGGAAAGTCTTTCGTTTTCTAAACATCCTTGTTTGAATATTATTCTGTTTTACTATGGCCTTAAAACTACCACTTTCCCTTTACACACTTTAAACCTTGTCACAGAACTCCCTAATGGCTGAAAACCCAAGTCCTGTAACGGTTGCAGACTTTAAGGCTCGCAAACTATATAAATCAATAGCCTTTTGGCTAGGTCTGCCGAGCAATGTCCATCATCCCCGGTTCCTGACGCAGCAGGAGTAGCCTGGGGAACTCGGTCAGCTAGCTTGTCTGGAAATGATACAAAACCGAAAAAAGATGGGAATTAGTGGCGGCCAAACTATTCTTAACCACTAACATAGTATACAAAAACTATTAAAGTAAAATACAAAAGTAGATACAAAAGTAAAATTACAATAACCATAGCAATTACAATGAAGTTCCCACAAGTTGTTGGGAAATGAAACAGAAAACCAATTATTGTCCTTAGCAAAGGTGAAAAAATAATTACAAATAGCAAGTAAAATAAGAAACAAGTACAAGTTATAAGTATACCCATAAGTAAGTAATGTTACAAGAAATGATCCAAAGGAAACATATATATAAAGGTACAAGAAAAATACAAGCATATACATATCAAGTTAAAACATAAGAAGGTGAACTTGGTCCATGCCAAGTTATTGGATCACTTAATTCTACTGAAATGGTTACAATCATAAGAAATAAATATTACTCATTAGAGCTATTTACAAAATATTATCCCCAAAATAAAAGAAACATCCTAAAAATGTGTAGGGGTAAATTGTAACTTATAAGGAAACCTAGTTTCCAAGCAGCAGTACACTGCTGTGTAAAATGAGAGTAGAAAAGTAATGTATCTGCAACGTAGTTGCGTGGAACCAGTATACTGGTTAAAGGTCAAAACAGTGTACAATTTATAGTGTCATTTACTTTGAAAACAGTAAAACATCAAGTTATGTTGAGTATCATGGAATGTGTGCGTGTACTCACAAGGTTATCAGCTGTTAGCTGAACGAAATATCTACAAAGTTATCTTATTGAAATTAGCAAGTTAGTTTTAAACAATTACAAGAGAGAGAAAAAATGTTGAATATCAAATGTAATCAAACTCTTTAGTAGTGTGTTATCACTGTGAAAGCATGTAGATATCCTTATCTTGTTACTAACATCCTTCAATTTTCTAAGTGTATAAGACAATAGTGATTGCCATCACAAAACCTCTCTATGGTACATAAAATAACACTTAGGGTAGTACATCACTCCCAAAATAGTGTTCAATTCTTTCTTCCTCAACAAGAATGTAAACTCACATCAGTGTCGAAATGATATCTTCAAGACTCCATTATCTGTACCAATCTTGGTTATTTCCGCTTTTGTCTCCATAAAGAAATGTTATCAAACTCATATGTTTCCTTTATTGTTTGTTGTTTGTGTAGTGTAACTTATAAAAATGAAAGACGCCTTAATATTTCATATATGTGGTCATCCCTAGATGCCAAATATATAATGTGACATGCCGCAATATTTGCCTTAGGCTATGCACGAAGTATGAGGTCGCCTTGTTACACTAAGAATTATGTATTGTAATGATAAGGTCATCCCATTATCGGTGATGCCGAATACATAATAAGAATAATAATAATGGGTGGAAATGCGAATAATAAGAAAAATAAGGATCGCAGGTAAAGTCTGAGCTATGTGTTTCCTGGTCCTGATATAATAAAGCATTCCCCCAATATATTGTTACTTCTTCTCTAACATCCACCCCCTCTTTTCTCTCTTTTACAAATATAGGCAAACATGAATTATCTTCATTTCCACTTCAACTAGAGCATCGATTCCCTCAATTGTCCAAACAACTTTATCCTGTTGAAAATCAGCCTTCACATCCATAAGCTCCACCCTTGGTGTCTCAGAAATCTTATCCCATCTAATCTGGTCAATGACTTCCCAAGGTAGATGTTTAAGTATGATTGGATTATAGTACTCTTTAGAAATGTTAAGTTGTTGCAAAACTTCTTGCCCTAATAATACCTCAAAAATCAAAATCAGCTGAGTAAAAGACTCAGATAAGCAAATACAAAATGTCCAAGAATTACCAAAATGAAAAATATTTAAAGTAACACAGGTTGTCTGAAAATTCCTGAAAGTGTAGATTTCCTGTGTGTGTTCCTGAATAGGAGGATTCGTGGTTTTAAGTTTTAAGACATTCCTCCATTCAGCAAAAAGTATGTCTTTGTTTGGAGTGAAAGGGTTCAAATAGCTTTTAAATTTAGGAGCCCTCCCAAAGCATTGATAGCTGAAAATAGTTTTATTTTTATTTGTCTTTCTGTGCTGATATAGCATGGGTACTGTGGGTTGTGACAGATAAACACCATTTTCTTCCATATCACAGGAATGAAAGAGCTTCAGCACAATGTCGTAGTAAGCTGTACTGAGGTTTTTATTGCTTGAAAAATTTCTTGCAATATGGTGTATACTATCCCCAATGTGGTAAGTGTTAAAAATCAAAGTTAGTACCTCATCTGAAACATTCTGAAAGAGAATGAAATGTGCCATCTGTTTTACTAATCTGAAAATCTCCCAATTGGGCACTGATAGCAATGAAAAATTTCTATTGCTGTTCTCAGGGAACATTTTAGTTGTCAACTAACTGTATATTCAATTTGTCAACAAAGGTTAGCTTTTTCAATTTCTTGTTGAATGGTTTGCTAGTAACTTCTTTTGTGCAAACTAATGGAGTAGGGAAATCAGCTGAGTGATGAGTATTGCTTTGAGCATTGAGATTATTTAAGTCATCACTATTCCCTAAAATTATTGGCATAGGTTCATCATTCCCACAAGTATCAGAAATAAGCTGCCCTGCGGTAGGATATACTTGCATGGTATCAGCTGACAGTATAGTAGTGGGATGTGCTAAGTCAGTTGTAGAATCAATTAAGCTTTCTGGTACTTCAATAGTACAGTTAAGGTCATCTGATTGTATAGTTTGTTCTGAATCAGGCACATTAGCCTTTACAAGTTCAATTTCAGTTTCCTTAAGTACAGGAGGCAGGTCAATGACCTGTGAATGATCAGCTGAGAATTTAGCATGAACCTTCGACTTGGAAAAATCAGTTATTGCTACTGAAATAGAATCTAATTGGTCAGTAGATGGTAATGGATCAGCTAATGCAATAATGCTAGGTTCTGACACCTCTATGGGTGCAGAATAAGTTTCAGAGTCTCCAAAATGGTTCACAGTAGGATCAGTCTTAGGATCAGCTGATGCAGGCAAAGGCTCAGCTTCATTATCAATTAGAGTTTCTGTAATAGTATGTTCTAGTGGAGACACAACAGGTGCAGTTACTTGAACAGCTGATGGCTGAGAAATGGTGTTTGCCACTAGATCAGCTGATTGTATTGTATGCTCCGATTCAGGTACAATAACATTCGCAAGGTTAGTTTCAGCATTGTCTACTATAGGAGTCAGGTCCAAGATTTGTGCAAAATCAGCTGTTTGAGATGTAGGTTGAGAAACTAAATTAGGAACATCCAACCTATCCAACTTATCTCTGCTTCGTTGAAGGTGGGTATTAACTACAGTTTGATGTTTATTAAAGCCTTGTTTGATTTCTTGTGTAGTGTGATGCAACTGTTGTAACATTTCTTGGTGTGCTTCATTATGCTTTTTATCTAACTAGTTAAAGCGATCATTTAGTTTAACCGTTCTGTCTGTTACGACTTCTTTCAATTCCTGTGTCAAAGTTTTAGAACAGTTTATGATGAAATTACTTAATCTTTCCCCCAAATCTTCAGTCTCTTTAATTTGTACATTTTGTTCAATATTAGTAAGGGACAGTTCTTTAAGCTATCGGATTGGCTGATCTAACTTTTTATGTTGTTGTTCAAAGTTAGTGTTGAGTTCTTGTTTTGGTTCATCCAATTTAGTATGAAATTCATCTTTGTGTTTGTCTAATGTATTGATAAGTGTTTTGCAATTTTGTTTAAAATCTTGATTTTGTTGGTCCAACATATTATTAATACTTTGGTATTGTTGGGAAAGTGCCTGGAGTAGAGATACAATGTCAGTAGAAGGGTTTGTAGGTACTGCCTGTACATTGCTAATAATGGTTTCAGGTGGTGGTTGGGTAATACTAGTTGCAAGATATGAAACCATATTTTAATAGGTGAAAAGACAATTTAAAATGAGTGGGAAACGTGCTCAAAGACCAAAAGAGCATACAATAAATATAGTCTCCACAAGGGCACAGCAAACAGCTGTTTACAAATTTTATCACTTATTCCCAAAATGGACGGAAATAAGTCTTAACCTAACATGAAATACACACATTAATCAAAAAAAAATCAAAAAAAAAAAAAAAAAAAACATATAATGTTCCTTCCGGAAAAGCATTGGTTATCACAACAAAGCAAAGATGAACACTGTAGCAGACAGCCAATACTGGAAATTTTTCAAAACCTGTTTATGGTAGATTGTAGCAAGCATCCATAGACTCTTGGCACTGAATCAAGATGAAAAAATATGGCGCATCTACGGTAAAGTTAGAAATACTTTGCGCACAAAGTAAACAAGAAATGAATCTGAAAATGTCCGATTGCTTGAAACAAATAGAATTAAAAATGTGGTACTGTTCTGCCTCAGGAAATAAGTGATAATTGCAACGCGAAAAATTTGTTCACTGTATGAAATGCTGTTGCAAAAAAGAAGGCAGTATATATAAAAAAAAAATCACATGAAGTTCTCGAAGAAACGTTGGTGAAAAAAGTTGTACTTAGCTTGGTTGAAAACTGCATGATGAGCTGCAGCAGATTGGTGTGTCGTCGTCGGAGCCGCGGGAAACAGCTGTTGGTGTGGTCAGTCCCCCGGGCAAATCTCGTCGATCAGCTGTGAGGCCGGACGCCGGACGGCATGGCGTGAAGTCGTGATGTACCATGGCGAAACGACGCTCATCTGGTATCGGGTGCAGCATCAGGTCCGCAAAGGTTGGCGTAGGCAGTCTCTTAGAAGATGTTATCCACGGGTATGGGGGCACTCTTAACACTTTGGTCGGCTAATTCTCTCCACCGTTTGAAAATTTCACAAACACGAGCCTTACAGTCCCATGTAAGGAACTAGACCGATACCGGGGTTGAAGTATCGCCTAAGTGCCTCTTGATAGCACTTCACTGTTCGATGTAAACTTACTGAAAATGTTAATTTGCTTTGACCACGTTGCCAGGATATTCAACTAGAATGCTAAAGGTTGCCACAATATTTGATGACCCCAAATATTGAAAAGGTATTACAACAGCTACAGAAATAAAACAGTTCACTTTCCCAAAAATTCTTCAAGTTTATTTAAAATGAAATTCAAAGTTCAAACAGCATTCTTAAGTTGATTAGGCATATCGAACACTCGTTCCAACAGTTTCAGATTGTGGAGAGAAGTAAAGACCGACCGACCCCTGATGAAAAATTATATGTTCATGTTGATAAACAAAGGCCACGCCCCAAAAAGCCAACATACCATGATGGCCGACCCGGTGGTACCAACACAAAACTTGAGTTACCAACCTCACCAACGCACACGCACCTAACACGTCATGTCAGTACAGCTTCCAGACCCGAACAGATGGCGTCTACACAAGGCGTCTTAATTTATACCTTCGCTGACGTCACGGCCAAAATACAACTTTCTGCTGACACCTAAACGATTTAGATCGGAAATATCTCAGCAACTAACCAATTATGCGAAACTTTAGGTGTGACAGTGTTTATACTTATTTAATTGTGAAATAATGAATATTTAGTGATTAACTTTAAGTGTTTGGTTTAAAAGATCTTAGCGTAGGAGTGAACTATTTTCCTACCCTGGGGAATTACTATTGTTCGAGAAACTTCTATATTTCGTCATTTTATTAACGCCACAATTTATGCAAATAATATTATTATTACCGCGTTCCACTAAAATTCCTGAGTTTATTGGTGTAATGTTTATTAAGATTGGTGCAGGGAAAGTTTAACTACGACGTAACCAAAGTGCGATTTCAGTTTTAATTTTATAACTTTATTTCTATTATTTTTACTGCAAATATAAAATTACCACGAGATTCTCTGAATTAAATAACGTGTTCTGAAAGTTATCTCATCTCTGTATCTACTTTAGATCGGTTGAAAAATATTTCTAAGTTGCCCTCATGGCTGCAATGAAAAATAAATTTTAAGATCTCTATAGAATTGGTTCTATTACGTGGAATTTCTTGAAATTATTATATGTGATATTAGATTTTTAGGTCTTCCCGGAAATCTACTTTTTATTTCGAATGTTCTCTAGGATTTTGAGATAAAAATTACCAAAAGTGAAGTGCATCTAACGAAGTATTAAAAAATTGATTTAAGTTATTTAAACGTTCAGAAACTACGAAATTTTAGTGAATTTATATTTCAACTGAGTTATTACTTCATTAAAACTACTTTCTTCCGTTCTAAAGTGTATAAAAACAGTGAAATGCCAAATATTAGAAATTTCTTGTGTGCTGAACTGGATTATTTTGGATTATCATATTTAAGGTTAGTAAAAGGTGTTAATATTATTACAGAAAATTAGTGTAGTTGGTTTATTAAGTATTGAGTTACTTTCTTGCTCGTAAATCGGTTTAAAAATGACAAAAATCTCCCCAGTTAGAAGCTCATAATTACGAAGTTGGATTACTGATGATTATTTAATTTTCAGTTGATTTAAAGTTTATTTATTATTATTCAAAGTTTATATTCGGCATTTAGCAACTACTAAAAGTCTTTACTGCATTCAAATTGGTTTAGAAACTGTGAAGTTAACCTATAGCAAAATTTATTATTTGAAACTGAACTTGGGGGATTTAACCTATTTCCTCCCAAACTATTGTTTTCTTTCTGTTATCAAAGGTTTATTTAGAGCATTTATTTAATTTTGAATACTTTTATTATTCCTAAAGGGGTTTATTTAATTTGTTTGGTTACAGTATCTTTATGTTATATAAAGCTTCACTCCCATAACCTATACATGAAATGAAAACTATCTTTTACTACAGAGTAAGCTTTCCCCCTAATGCCTAAAGGTGAGCAGCTAGAATTTACTAAAATTCTAAGATGCTTACATGTTATGAGGGAATTAGTTTCCTAACAACCATTACAGAGGGTTAATTCTAAGAATCTAATACTGCTGATAAATAATATAAACAAAATCTTAATAATAAAGCAACTTTTAACTCGAAAATAAACTGATGTTGTAAAGAAAATGTAAAAATCGTAAGGTTGAAATTCAGAGTTTGAGGAATTTCATTGCATTCATTTCCATTGTAAAAGCTCTTAAAAACAAGTATTTTGATGCACGGATTGTATGGTCTAAAAATTTTACTAATCACGGTAGAAATATTTTTAAGGGGAATCAACCAGGTGCTTGACCCGGCGACAATTAAAAATAATTTAAACAATTAAATGTCATTGATGTACTTTTCATAATCCAATTCTATCCATTGCAGTATGTTGTTAACACCGAGAAACATATTCTGACTCAAATTTGAGTCTACAAGTAAATTCTAATTAGGTATTTTTTTAGTAGGATAAAGAATTTGAATTTTGTAAATAAAATAATTAAGAGAAGAAAATTAGATTCAAATAATATAGAAAAATTCCTCTTTACTGATAATCATAATAATTCATTGGAAAAGTTGAGATTAATGGGAGAAAAATAGAATTTTAATATCGAAGCTTAGTAAACTTGCCACCTGTGATTTCTTGTAATTCCACTTGTTTAAGAGTTATTGATTTCTAAAAAGTTGTCATAATGTAAAAGATTCTAAATAAATCATTTCTAAGATTTAGGGAAATCAGATTAAAAATAGAGTACCATGAGAAACTGGGCCTTTTTAAATTCACAAAATAACATTGAATTCCCCAATTCCAGTCGTAATCCAACACTTAGTACACTTAAACTGTGTTGGCCGATGCCACTTTTCAATCTAATGACTTGTAATATTTCAAACAGTAGGTGAGACAATTATTAATTTCTGTCCTTGGACATGATTTGTGGTATTTTACAGTTATGCTGAAAGTGAGTGTAAAATTTTATGAAGTAATGGTAACTAACAATGTGTGGCAACATTAAAGATTTAAGGTATAAATTAGCTGAACAGGGTTGCAATTTAATTCAAGGTTGCAAGAGTGAATGCTTTTATCCAGTGCATGTGTTTCTTGAAGAATAACCTGCAGCCTTCTCTTTTCAAAGTCCAATTGAGTATGCAAAATGTGTGATATGATACCACTTTAACTTCAGAAACTTTTAAAGACCATCTTACTCTTTCAGAGAACAATTCAGCAAATGGAAGGAAGGCTCAGGTACAGTAGAGTCAAGGTGGAAAGAGTTCAAGGAGATAATAAGAAAGGGGGAAGAAAAATTTATTCCAAAGCAAAAAATAAAGAGAAGTCGAGATCCTATGTACTATAATAGGGAAGTGAGGAGGTTAAAGAGGTTGGTAAGAAAAGAACATAACAGAGTTAAGAGACAGCAGGGTAGTAGGGAATATTTAAAACAACTAAACAAGGACTTAATAACAGCAAAGAAAATGGCCAAAGATGGGTTTATGAAGAGTATTGTCAGTGCAGGGGGACCATTGACTGATGCATCTAGAAATTTCTATGGCTATATCAGGAAACTGAGGGGAAGGGAGGATGTAGAGACACTTATAGATAAGGATGGAGAAGAAGTTACTGACGATTTGAAAAAGGCAGAGATTTTAAGTAACTGGTTCAGAGAAAGCATTAGGGAAAATGAATCAGAAACAGGAGGGTCCAATTCGGAGAACGAGCTTAACAACACAATTAGAAATGACGATAGTAAAAAATTTGATATCCATCCTGAGGAAATCATGAAGGAAATAAGAAAGCTGAAAAAACATAAAGGGGCTGGTGAAGATAATATTACTACAGATATCTTAAAGATAGCCGGATGTGACATTGTACCTTATCTTGAAATATTATTTAAATTGAGTCTAGACACTTGCTG
Organism: Vandiemenella viatica; assembly: GCA_031002005.1. NCBI lineage: Eukaryota > Metazoa > Arthropoda > Insecta > Orthoptera > Morabidae > Vandiemenella > Vandiemenella viatica. The sequence continues at coordinate 382,810,849 of JARYHS010008074.1, forward strand.
CTTACCACAGGACTGGAAAAGTGCAATAGTAGTACCGGTACATAAGGGAGGGGTGAGAAATAGAGTTGAGAATTACAGGCCAATCAGTTTGACATCAGTGGTAGGTAAATTAATGGAAAGATTGATATGCAACCACATCAGAAATATATGTGAGGAACGTAATTGGTTTTCAAGCAGGCAACATGGTTTCAGGCAAGGATATTCATGCGAATCTCAGTTGGTGGGATATATGCAAGATATTTCAGATGAAATGGACAAGGGAGGCCAAATTGATAGTGTAGCACTAGATCTGTCTAAGGCGTTTGACAGAGTAAGCCATAAAATGGTAGTAAATAAGGTAAAAACCATTGGAGTGGATAAGAAAGTCATTTGTTGGGTAGAAGAATTTTTAAAAGGTAGAAAACAGAAAGTTAGGGTAGGAAATGTAGTATCAAAAGAAGTGGAAGTAAAAATGGGTGTGCCACAGGGTAGCGTATTGGGACCATTGCTATTCATTATTCTAATGAATAATTGTGTTGCCTGTTTACTATCTGAAATTAGATTGTTTGCAGATGACATAATGCTGTATAAAAGAATCAAAACGATAGAGGATTGTAAACAGTTGCAGGGTGATCTGGACAGGATATCTAATTGGGTTAGTAAACATGGAATGAAGATAAATGCAAAGAAGAATCAGCTTATTAGATACACAAATAAAAAACAAAAGGTTAATTATGAATATAAGGTGGGGAAAGAATTGCTTGCTGAAGACTTGAAATGCAAATATCTTGGAATTACTTTTGATAACAAACTTAACTGGGCAGGACACATAGGACAGGTGGTAGGAAAAGGTTTCAGAGTTCTGCACTTGTTGGAGAGAGTTATGAGGGGATGTACGAGAGAAGTCAAGGAATTAGGTTACAAAACTTTGGTCAGACCATTGCTCGAATATGGTAGTGTAGTATGGGACCCTCATTTTACGTATCAAATACAGGAGTTGGAGAGGGTGCAAAGAAGGGCTGCTAGATTTGTTTCTGGAAATTATCGCAGAATGCAATCAGTGACGGATATGATAAAGGAGCTGGAATGGGATTCATTGCAAGACAGGAGGAGGATGAGGAGGGTCATGGGAGTGTACAGGGCATATACTGGTGATGAGGCATGGAAAGATATTGCAGTAGGTATGAAAAGTAGTGCATGGAAGGGAAAAGATGACCATGACCACAAGCTGGCACTCGATTTCAGGCACAAGGGTGTAGGAAGATTCTCTTTTTTAGGTAAGGGTGTCAGGGATTGGAATGAGTTACCAAGAGAAACGATGAATAATTTACCGAAAACTTTGAAGGAATTTAAAGAAAAAATTTGTAGAGGGCAAATGTAGGTGGGTGCACGATAGGGGGAAGATAGCTGTGTAGGGAAATTGCCACCGGAGCCTGTGCTCCATTGCAATTAAATTAAATTAAATTAAATTAAAAAAATTAAAAAAAATTACTCAAAATTTCATCTGTGGCCCTTCTTTATATGTGAAAACACGTTTAACTATTGCAGGGAATTAATTCAATAGTTTGGTGACTTCTAGTTAAGCATCAGAGACATCACAATCGATATCATTTACAGTCATAGTTTATGTGCTGTTTTCTCATGACAAAGTCTAAAGGAGAAAGCTACATAGAAACTGTCAAAAACATCATAAAGATTTTATGTGTCATCATCAATAACGGGAGACCAGCCTACAAAGAATTACATAGATATAAAAATTTTAAAATTGTAGTCATGGTTCTTTGAGGATGTGGAGTGCCACAACATTAAAGATATATTTCCATACAATTTTAAATTTGAATAATTTTTCATTTAAGAATCGGAAAGCAGGGAAGGGTTGAAAGCCCTCCTGAGAATGACCTAAGTAACGGGAAGGATTATTTTGTTGATAATGCCTTCATTATAATGACAAGGAAGAGGGGATCTTCTGAGAACATTCTCCCTTTTATATACAGAAAGGGACAGGGGGGCTTGCAGGGATCCTCAAACCTGTGAAAAAACTGAGGAATGGAACGTTTCTCCTGGAGACAGCTACCAGCAAGCAGGCTTTTCTCTTCCTAAAGTCTGAGAAGCTCAGGGTGTTTGCAGTGAAATTCAAACTCCATAAAACTCCAAATTCAAGCAAAGGCATGATCACCTCCTGTGATCTACTCGATTTAGAGACCAAGGAACTCCTTGAGGAGTGGGTATCAGAACATGTTGCCAAGGTTCATCAGATCACGAGAAGGGTGAATGGCATTCTTTGTCCTGACTTTTGACACTCTTATGTTGCCACATGCCATCAAAGTAGGATATTTAAATACTAATATTTGCCCGTGTGTTTCAGACCCATGTGCTGTTTCAAGTGTGAAGTGTTGGGTGTACAACGGCTGCCTGCAGGAAATGTGAAATAGCTGCACATCAGAGCAGCATAGTAGTTGTACCCTCCCACAGGTATATGTAAACTGCTCTGAGTCACATCCAGCATGGAGCAGGGAGTGCCTAGTGTATCTTGAAGAAAAAGAGATACATGAGTTTAGAATGAAAGAGCAAATTTCTTACAGTGCATTGAAGAAGCGGTAGAAGTCATTGGCGCCATCCAATTTTGTTACAAGCTTTGCCAAGACTCTTCAGCTCTCATCAGGAATGAAAGTGTTGCTATCCGGATATCCATTGCAGACATGACCAGGATTACAACATCCTCATGTCAATGGAAATGTGGCACAAAATCCATTAATTTCGTGACATCCAAGTGTACTGATGTAGGTAGTAGCACGTCTTCAACACAACCACAACAGCAGCAGGTTCAAATGTTTCACCGCAACTGTAGGACCCATGTCACAACAGCAATAGTATATGGGGAGGAAACAAAATTAGCAGCATCAGCCAACAATGGATGACAAACTGTGGGGAAAGTTCGGGTTCTGAAATTTAAACATTCAGACCTAACTTTGCTTGTGAAGTCCCCTTCCTCTTCTCCTCCCAGAACACAAACTGGAAGAGAAAGTAAGGGTGGAAGGCCTCAGTGGAAAAAGATCCGCAAGATACCTTCTCGCAATCAGATTCGTCTTTGGATCATGAAGCCGAGGAAATGTAGGTGGACATACCTGGTCCTATCCCTCAACCATCACTGTATGAGGATTCATCCGAATCAGGGCGCATGAAATTAAATATGTAGGATGACTCGAATACTTCAAAAGGAATGTCAGTGCCTTTTAGGCTCACAAAGAGGAACAACTCTTAGCATGGTCTACATTATTGTGTGTCTGCTTACAAGGGACACATTTTACACCAACTCATGACCCAGTGTTAAGAGGGTAAGACATATATAGAAAGGACAATACCGAGTGTGATAGAGTGAAGCAGGAAGTTGCTGTATTTGTCCAAAACATTGTTCACTCAGAACCTAAGGCTCTCACCACTAATCCGCAAGCAGTGGAAATGAGGATATACGTTCCCATTAAACTGACCTAATGCTCCATTTATCTGCCACAGATTGCACCTGCCAATGGTGATGAACTCTCCAACATCTTGTGGTAGCTTACTCACCTATTCCTCCTGCTAGGAAACTTCAACACACACAGTTCGGCATCAGGATTGAACGATTGCTCCAGTGGCTGAGTAGTTGGAGTATTAATGGAGGAATATGAAATATGCATCCTCAATACTGGACAACTGATGCATTTCACCACTGCTACTGGATCATCCTCTACCATTGACATTTCATTGTGCTTTTCTTCAATTGTGGACTCTGTGCAGTGGGAGGTGGATTGTTACCTTCATGGAAGTGACCACTTCCCAATATGGATGCACGATGATTTTAATGTAAGAGAACTAACAACTGACACAAATGGAACATCAGCAAAGCTGACTGGAAACTCTACCTCTGCTCAGTCAGTTTCCAACAATATTGTGATATTGAGGAGAAAGCGAATCACTTCACAGAAGTGATTCAGCAGGCAGCTGATGTTTCCAAGCTGAAAATCTCTGGACTATGTCCCCTTGTGGAACAATAAATGTCATTCTACTATTCAGGTTTGGAGAAGAGTTGTGCATCATTTCAGATCACATCGAACACCCAACAGCCTAACAGTGTTTCATATTGCAATAGCTAAGGTGTGTTGTGTGATTAAGGAGAGCAAGAGAAGGTCATGGCAGTAATTTGTGAGCAAAATTAACAGTTCCACAACAAATTATGGATTTTTTCCACCATATATTTCGTAGGTCCTCCTGCCCACCAGTGTCTGGATTACTGGGTAGGGGATGTGTAGTTACAGACAAACCAAGCATACTGCAGCTGATGGCTTGTCGATGTGAAAGAAGATACCAACAAGGTGTTTATACCTGGTGGCATGGTATTTTGAAACCATTACATGAACTGGGATTTAGAGGAAATCTACCCCATTTTTTACAACCATTTTTAGCGAGATGTTGCTGCTGGTATGGCATTGGTAGTGAAGTGTCAGATACTTTTATCCAGGAAAGCGGCATTCCTCAAGGATCTGTTTTAAGTGTAACTGTTTTTGATGTTGGTGTTAACGGTATTTCAACTGTAATTAGGAGTCACAGTTAGTACTCCTTACATGTTGATGATCAATTTTTTGTACATCATCTAGACCTAGGGGCACTGAGCAGCAGCTGAAATTCATGCTGAACAGGCTGCATGAATGGTCATTACACACCGGTTTTTGTTTCTTATCCCAAACACGCGGTATGTAGTTTTTACTCTTAGCAGAAACCTCAGAGCTTCACCTTACCTTGAGGTACACTGTTGTAGTGGAACTAGCCAGTTTCTGGGATTAATTTTGGACAGTAGATTAAATGGCTTACACATCTTAAAGCTGTGAAATCTAATGCCCTAAAAGATCTAAATGTTTTTAAATTTCTGTGTGGTAGTTCATGGGGTCCTGGCCACTCCTGCCTGCTACAGTTTTATAGACTTGTATGGTTGTGGTTGGAAAAAGGCTATGTCATGCATGGTTTGGCACAGGGCAATTATCTCCATATGTTGGATAGTGTCCACCATGCAGGATGGCTTGCGATGGATGCCTACCACACCAGCCAAAAGACCATCATTTTTGCTGAGTTTGGCAAGCTAGCACTTGCCATCCACCAGCATCTCCTCATAATGCAACACTTCATACACATTGCCTGAACACCTGGCAGTTCCGTGTACGATGAAGTTACTAATCCAAATTTTGAACACCATTACACCAGTCACCATTGAGCGACCAAACCATTCATTAACTATAGAATTATTAACTATAGAAGAAAACAGCTGTGAGCTGCCCTCTTTTTACCACCAGGTTAGAGTAAAGCTTATCCCTGGTTTTTAAAAAGACTCAGAATTATTTTAGAACTGTCTTGATATAACAAATAGTATAACGTTAAGAATGTTTTTATTAATGTTTTTAGAGATATTCTAAATCAGCATCACAACTTTACCCCAGTGTGCACTGATGGAACTAAGCAGGCTAATGAAGTAGGTTGCTCCATAGTGTTCCCTTGAGCAACTCGCAAATAGAAGCTGAATAGCAGGTACAGAGTTTACACTGCTGAGTGTTATGCTTTGTTAAAGTTGCTCCAGCATATTAAAGTAATGCACGATGTGAGATTCATCAAATTCTGTGATTCTGTCAGCTGTATTCAGGAGTTACTACCCAGTAGACCATTTGGTCCAGAACATACAGTGTGCCCTACTTCCTCCCCCCCCCCCCCCAAAAAAAAAAAAAAAATCTTGTGAACTCTGGTGAATTCTGCGCCATGTGGGAATCAGGGAAAACAAGACAGCTGATGACAGACCCACCGGACTGTGATACTTGTGGCATACCTTCGATAGTGTGCAACATTTTAACTGAGTGTATATTATTTTTAGAATTAAAGGCATATTTTGTCCTAGCTAATGATCTGTCCCATATTTTAAACAATGATAATGGAAATGTGGCTAAGGTTTTAAAATTTTGTAGTTTGGTCAGTTTGATCCCAAACATTGTGGGCATATCAGCCCAGGTTTTAAAATGAATTTGTGGTCTCCTTGCAACCATCAATCCTAGTACTGTTTTTATCTTTTAGGAATTTCTTTTCTTTTTTTAAAAATAAAATTAAAATTTGACATTATAATCTTGCTGGCCCTTTTACAGATAGCTAGCTAGTTTGTTGTTTTAAGCTCATTTAATCTAGTTAGCCTTTTAAAGCCAACCAGTCAGTGTTTGTGCTTCTATTTCTATAGCCATTTTTAGTATTTTTTTTAGCATTTTTAGTATTTAGTATTTTTCTCTCTATGGCCAATATGTTGGCCATGTAGGAAGTATTTTGTAATTATTTTTTTTTATTGCTGACTGCTTTGCAGTCTGCCTTGCAGATGGTAATTGCATTCAGTTTTAAGCCACATTATCATCCCAGGTTTTAGTCAGAACACTAATAACCTAGACGTTGTTATGTTCTAAATCCCTAAAAACAACAAGATGATGTCTAAAGTTAGACCCATAGATCTTTTTAAAAATGATGACAGAGTGGATATCAACTACTAGTGTCACTGATTGGTTTATATGACAAATTTTGAGAAAGCAATGGAACAAAACCTTCTTTACTTCCTTAATAAACATGACACAATTACAGATGTTCAGCATGAATTTCAGAAGTACTTATTTACAGAAACTGTAGTTATAGTATTTAGAGATTTAAAAAAAAAATAATGATTGAGGGTACACAACAGCAGTACATGTAGACCAATCAAAAGCCTTTCAAACTATCAATCATCAATGACCACAAAACAACTTAGAAAAATGAGCAGTTAGGGGCAGGGCTCATGGTTCAGATTGTATTTGTCAAATAGGAAACTATTTACATTTATAAACAGTAAAACAGACCATAACAATGTAATATCTAATACACCCGCTTTAAAATCACGAGTTCCACAGGGCTCCGTGCTGGGTCCTATGTTGTTTAGTCTATACATTAAAGACAAAACAGAAAGATTGACAGCATAGTTCTTTATACAGAAGATGTAACTGTAAAGATGTTAAAAAATTCAACTAATGGATTGAAAGACAAATGCAAATATTTACTTCCAGAGTATAGCAATAAAACCACTTATGACAAAAATCATCAGCCATGTACTTGGAGAAGATGCAGCAAAGAAAGTTGTAGCATTTGTGTTCCAACAATATCATATCTGATCAAGTTCATAAGATTTCAGACCACATTGAAGATGAATTAATTTGTAGATTGAAGGACACTGAGATGTTTGCAATACAACTTGACAAATGTACAGATGTCACTGGGCTATCAATACTGCTTGTTTTAGTGAGGTATCTATTTGGAGGATCTATTGAAGAAGATTTGTTTCTCTGTGCACCTTTGGAGACCAACACAACTGGAGTAAAAATGAGTAAACAACATATTGGTTGAAAAAAATATATTGAAATGTGCAGCGATGGCGCTACAGCTATGACTGGCAAAATAAAAGAAACTGTAACAAGAATAACGAATGTTGCACCTAAATGTGGCAGCAGTCACAGCATTTTACATAACCATGCCCTTGTTGTGAAGGAAATGCCATCCAATTTAGAGAAAGTTCTCAATCAAGCTGAACAAATTGTCAATTACATTAAATCACATCCACTCCAATCAAGGCTTTTTAAAAAAGCGTGTGAAGATGTAGAAAGTCAGCATCAGTCACTACTTCTACACACAGAGTTAAGATTAATTATCAAAGTTAATTGAATTGTGCAACGAGCTTAAGATATTCTTGGCTGAACAACCCATTTATGTATCTGTTAGTATGCTTGTTGCAATATTGCACAATGAGCAATGGCTGATGAAATTGATTTATTTGGCCGATGTATTCGATAAACTCAATGTAATCTGCAAGTCCTTATAGGGAAGAACCACAACCATGTTTACAGTAAGAAACAAAATATCTTCACTTAAAAACAAACTTGGCTTTTGCATCGAATGTGTTTGAAAAAAAAAAAAAAAAAAAAGTTATGAATGTTTTATTGTTTTAAATGGCGTTCTGGAGAAAAAAGAGCTGCAAGTAAACTGATATGTTCTCTGTTCCAAGACTTCCTCACATCGACCTTATCCTCAAAATCTTTCCTCAACTCTATTCCCAACTCCAATAACCTCAACCCTACTGAAATCCGGGCCATGAGAGAACTGTCCAATAACAAAAATATCATTATCCTTCCAGCAGACAAGGGCTCCACCACCGTGGTCATGGACTGTAGTGACTACGATGCGGAGGCCCTTAAACAGCTCTCTGATACTAACACCTAGCGTCCACATGCCACAGATCCAACCTCTTCCATCTGCCTCGAAATTCGCTCCTTCCTGGACCTCCTAGGCCCCTTACAAGGTCTTTCTTCACAATCCTTATCCCTTCTCACCCCTAAAAATCCCCGCACACTTACTCTGTACCTTCTCCCCAAGATACACAAGGCTGGCAATCTGGGACGACCTATAGTTACGGCCTATGGTTCCCCCATCGAACGAATTTCAGCCTTGGTGGATCAACACCTCCAACCTTTTGTGCAGAACCTTCCATCTTACATCAAAGACACACCACATTTTTTGGAACGTCTGTCAAAAGTCCCCAGTCCTCTACCACCAGACTCCCTCCTTGTTTCAATTGACGTAACCTCCTTGTACACCAATATTCCCAACCTTGAAGGCCTCAGTTCCCTTCAGCACTTTTTGGATATGCGCCCTCCAAACAGTCTTCCCAGAACATCCTTCCTCATATCCCTTGCCAACTTTATCCTTTCCAAAAACTATTTCTCCTGCAACTCCCAGATTTACCACCAGATATGTGGCACTGCCATGGGTACCCGCATGGCCCCGTCCTATGCTAACCTTTTCCTGGGCCTTCTGGAAAATATTTTTCTGAAGCATTCCCCCCTCAGTCCCCTCGTGTGGTTCAGATACATAGATGTTATATTTATGATCTGGACCCACGGGGAGGACCACCTCCTAGACTTCCTCAACTCATTAAATGATAATCACTCCATCAATTTCACATGGTCATATTCCCACACCTGTATCACCTTCCTTGACGTAGATATCACCCTACGACAGGGGACCTTCCATACCTCAGTACACATTAAACCGACCAATTTACAACAATACCTACACTTTGACAGTTGTCACATCTTCCACATTAAACGTTCCCTCCCATACAGCCTTGCAGTCCGTGGCAGACGCATCTGTTCTGATCATGAATCAATCTCCAGTTACTCTCAAAAACTATCCCAAGTCCTTGTTTCCCGCCGATACTCCCATGATCTTGTGTAAAAACAAATTTCCCGTGCCATCACCCACAACCCTCGTTCTGCACCTCCTAAAGCTGACCGTGGACCAACACTTGTCACCCAGTTCTTTCCTGGCCTGGAATCTGTCAATCAGATACTCCGCCGTGGGCATGATTTATTGCGTTCCTTCCCTGAAATGCATCTCCTCCTTCCCAAAATCCTACCCACTGCTCCCTACACTTGCTTCAGCAGACCGCCCAATCTGTACAACATCTTGGTCCACAAGTATTTACCTGCTGACTCCCCTAGACCTCCACAGGGATCTTTCCCGTGTTACAGACCCCGCTGTAAAACTTGCAGCATGCACCCTGCCACCACTACTTACTCTAATCCTGTCACAGGTGAATCTTTCCCTGTAATTGGACATGCCACATGTGCTACCACTCACCTTATTTACCAACTCACCTGCATCCACTGCACTGCCTCTTACATTGGTCTCACCTCTCAACAACTTTCCTACAGAATGAATGGCCACAGGCAAACAGTTTATACTTCCAACCCAGACCATCCTGTGGCAATTCATGCAAACTTCCATAATTCAAACAACCTCATCACCTGTTTCACAGTCAGAGCTATTAGAGTTTTTCCGAATACCACCACCCCTTCAGAACTCCGCAGATGGGAACTAGCCTATCAACATATCCTTGACACCAGACACAACACTGGCCTAAACCTACGTTAAACCTGTCATTTGCCATCTCTCATTTCATTTTACAGTTGGTTATTTATTTATTTATTTTTTATTTATATATTTTTTATTTATATTTTTTATTTTTTAAAATATATATATATATATTTAAATTCTTCTATCTCCCTTTATTTTCAATTACAACTTTTTGAATTAAGCTACACAAAGATTATATTGATTTGTTTCACTTTTATCGCTGGTCAAGCCTATTCCCCCCCCCCCCCCCCCCCTTCCCGGCAACTCTACCACTACCACGCGTTTTCTGCCTGTGCTTCATTCATGTGGCGGGTTGGGATATGACCACATCTTTCCCCCTGCCATATGTCTCGCCTCCCAAGTGACTAAGACTAAAGTCGAAATATTGTGCAATTTGTTTGTTTTTGTGTTTTTACGTTTCTCGCCCTCCTGCCTTCGTCTGTGGTAAGTGACGGGTAACTGTTTATTTTCCCTATCCTATCTTATTTTCAGTAACAATAGAAGGAAAGAACTGCCACGAGGCAATATTTATATAGAAATGATAGATAAAAAACACCCAACACTCACCAAAGTTGAAAGGAGGAGGGCAACAGCACCAAAAAAAGATACACAAACACAGAAAATACAATATTTCAAGGTAAAGCCTTCGTCAAGTTAAAAGAAGTAAGTGACTGAGCTTGCACAAGCCTTGCAGTCAATGCAGCCACTCATAGAATTGAATTGACTATCGGAGGGGGCGGTGGGAGCAACGATAATATAACCGCAAGTATAAATTACAAGAAAGATTAAAATGGGAAATAATAATAATAATAATAGAAATAATAAAAATATAATAAATAAATAAAAATTGAAATAAGGATATAATAAATAGATATAAATCTATTGTGCTGGCCAGTGAAGTGTGTACAGGGGGAGGATAGAAGATATAACAAAGCTACGCATTAAAAATGGCCAGAAGTGAAGGTTATATTAGGATGGTGGTAGTGGATTATATAAATCAATAGATATATATATGAGATGGAAAAATAGGAATGAGCAGCAAGTAAAGAAGCTGGGAATGATTGGAAAAAGAGAAAAGAAAGAACACACAGATAAGGACAATTAGGACAAAAACAGAGGGGCGCCAAAAGGCAACATTAACAGTAAAATGGTAGGAAAGAACTACTGCGAGGCAATATTTATATGGAAAGGATGGATAAAATACACCCAACACTCACCAAAGTTGATGGGAGAAAGGTAGCAGCAACACGAAACAATACACAAACACAGAAAATATGATATTTCAGGTTAAATCGATCGTCAAGTTAAAAGAAGTAAGTGGCTGAGCTCTTCCATTCTCAACCTGTACACCCATCACTGGCCAGCACAATAGATTCATATATATTTGTAGACCTTCTTTCAAAACTTTTCTTTTTTATTTATTTATTATTATTTTTTTCAATGATTATTATTATTATTTCCCATTTTAATCTTTCATGTAATTTATACTTGCTGTTAGATTATCGAGGCTCCCCAATGGTCAATTTCATTCTATTATTATTATTATTATTATTCCAGCTTCCTTACTTCCTGTTTGTTCCTATTTTTCCATCTCATATATATTGATTTATATAATCCGCTCCCACTGTCCTAATACAATCTTCACTTCTGGCCATTTTTATTGGGTAGATTTGTTATATCTTCCATCCACACCCTGTACACCCATCTCTGGCCAGCGCAATTCATTCATATATATTTATAGACCTTATTATTTTATTTTTTTTTAAATCGTTTTCTAATATTTTTTTTTCCTTTTCGTTTCAGCCATCTATGGACTACGACTATGCAACTTCATTTCCTCTCCTGAGTTTCCTTCCTCCGTTGCCAGTATTCTTCCATTCTCTGGCTCACTCTTGCTTTTTCTTCCTCTGTAAATGCCCTCCTTTTCCTGATTGTTTTTTCTTCAATCAGATTCTTTAACTCCACAATTTTTCCTCTGAATAATTCCCTGTCTTGGATGTCTTCCATGCTTATCCCACATCTTTTCAGATCCTAATGGACATCCTTAACCCATGGAACTTGGGTCTTCCTGTTCTCTTGAAAATTGAATATTTCTTTGCCATTCTTTCTGGTTATTATTATTTTTTGATTATTATTATTATTATTTCCCATTTTAATCTTTCTTGTGGTTTATACTTGCGATCGTTGCGTTCCTCAACCTCCAACGGTCAATTTCATTCTGTGAGTGGCTGCATTGACCGCAAGGCTTGCGCGAGCTGAGCCACTTACTTCTTTTATCTTGACGAAGGGTTTAACCCTAAATATTGTATTTTCTGTGTTTGTATATTGTTATGTGTTATTGCTGCACTCCTCCCTTCAACTTTGGTGAGTGTTGTGTGTATTTTATCTGTCATTATATATGTTCCAAAGTTGAAGGAACGAGGATAACAATAAGAATAATATGTTCACACTTCTCCACATTGTTTACCCCTGGCTTCAGTCGCATTAAAAGTTTCATATCCCATGCCATTATGTCTTACGTCCATAATTACTGATTTATTGTAGATTGTGTTTATGTATTTGCATGGTCCTTTTGCCTTCATCTATGCTGAGTGATGGGTTTGATTTCCCTAAAGAGGAATAAACCACCACTTACCAGAGATGATGATAGGCTAACATCAGCACACAAAGAAAGGTATGATCACACAAGAAATTTTGTCATTTTTAGGTACATACTTCTTAGCAAGGTTGGTGTCAGGGTTCTTGACATGCATATAGTGTTCTGTTTCTAAGGAGTATATAGGCAATAATTTGCATTATTCACACTAGTTCATGTCTTTTTGGTTTGTAGCCACAGTCATTGTAAGTAATGGTTTATTCCTTAGTCCTAATTTTCATCCAGAATCTTTTATTTCCTTGTACTATATATAAACTGTATTTATTTTGAATTTATATGTTTTTATGCAGTTGCTTCGCAGTCCAAGTCGCATAGTTGATCTTGCTGGGCCAATTCAAGTGGAAGATGAAAAGGCATCTCAACAAAGTGATATGGCTCTAATGAGACTGTAAGTACTAGTTTCATATATTTTGTTTGTTAATTGTATGCAATTTGCAATTTGTTCATATCTCATGACCTGTGGAGTATTTTTAGAACCTATTAGGTTTGTGTTTATCAAAAATAGTGTGATCTATATTTACATGAATATTCTGCAGTTCATTAAGTCATGAGTGCAGAGTGTACTATGCACAGGAACAAACTCTACTCTGTGTATTCCAATCCTGAAAGACACAAGGTAAGGAAAAATTTATGTAAGCATCAGTATCTTGTTTCTCTAATCTTATCTCTCCTCGCATTTTAATGAACATGGTGAGTAAACAGTAATGCTCTGGCCTAGCATTCGGGAGTACATGGGTTTGATTCCCCATTTGTCCATTATGGTTTTCAATGTTTTCCTGAAATCACTCCAGGCAAATGACAGGATGGTTCCTACAAAAGGCCATAGCTAAATTCCTCCCCATTTCTCATCTTTAGTCCTTTTGCACCTTTAATAACTTCAATACCCGCAAGGCGTAAAGCCATAAGTCAAAAATCCTGTCAGTGATACCCAAATATGTTGGTGGACAAAGTATTTCATCACAATTGTAAATGAAATTGGATGTTAACATGTTTGCCAATTATTTCAGATAAAACCTTGTCATCTATTTTCTAGACAATCACAGGCCAATCTATGTTTGAATTAAGTGATGCTCTTTTAAGGTCTGTAGAATGTGACTCTGCTCAGTAATTCTCCAGACTGTCTACCAATCTGTTGTGATACAGATACCAAATGGTGCAACAGTACTTCAAATATGGATGCATGAGACTTTTTTGTGTCTTGCAAGCTATATGGTCACTATCTGGTTGCAGTTCTATGTACTCACTAAGCTCGGATGCAATGCCTTTTGTTTCTGTCCAGGTCACTATAGTTTTGTGGCTTCTTGTTACCGGAGCCCTACTGCGACATACGAAAATTAACTCGGTTTTAATATTGAAGGTTACCACGATAATCTCATTATCAGACTCAAAAAATGATTCTCTGATGTCTATTGCTTCACTTCTGTGATAGGGGAAATCATGTTCAGAACCAATTATATCATATATTCACTTTCCCTCAGGTGGTTACAGAATGGAATAGGAATGATTTATTGAGTGGGAAAACTTAGAATCCAACAGGAGGAGGTCTCATGAAACCGCTCCAGCCATCCTAATCTGGGTTTTCCATAATTTTTCTTGATAGCTTTAGGCAAATTCTGGGATCATTACTCAATGTAGCCCATTGGTGCCTCTTGACAAAGCCTGTAAACGTTTGCATGTGCAATGCACACTCTGCCCACATATAGTGGCTTATAGAATAATAGTAATATTCTCAGAACTATTAATAATTACTTTGCTGCAACACTATTTTTAAAACAACTTCTATTTAAAAAGAACTGTGGTCCATGGACCGTCTTTGGACCACAGAAGATCCTCAGAGAGAATAATAATAATTGAAAAAATCTAACTGAATTAAACTATCACAACAAAAAATAAATTTACAATGAGTAATAACATAATATTATTAGTCTTTCTTTTTCATAGTTAATCTCTTTATTGCTCTGTTCCCATTATAATTCATTTGGTTTATAAATATTAAAGAGTCTCATACATATTTAATTCACTTTTAACAGTTCACTTCCAATCTCATAACTATATTTTTGTACAAATTCAAAACATGGTATTATAGTTATTATGTTACTGACTGTTATCTGCTACTCCATTTACGTGAACTGTTAACATATGGATTAAATTGATCATGTCATAGTTCACACATTGGCAGCAAAGGAAAAAGTAGCTACATTCCTCTGAATGATACGATGTCAATCATATGCTGAAATCACAGTATGCAAGAATTACTAAATCAGACCAGTACTTCTTTCGCGATTCACATTCAACAAAAAGGTGGATACCAGTTTGTGCACACTTATCTTAAATTTATCAGCCATTGGCTTTACATCAAAATAAAACGTACTCTGTTTTACATCTGGCACCATGGGCTGCACATTATTCGAAAACCCATCAAAATGTGATGAGTGGTTTTTTAATGAATCATGTTAGTATAAAATTCATACCCATTTGTTTACCTTTTTATCAAAAGTTTCTCAATTTTTTAACTTCATACCAAAACACCATCCAAATCTGATCAGTGTTTTTTGTATGAATCCTGAGCAACAAAAATTTGACACTCATTTGTTTATCCTTACATCCTGAATTTCTCCAATTTCTGAATTCACATCAAAATGAAACATATTACCTCCAGGATCAGGGGCTGTGTGTGTATTATTCAAAACCCATCAAAATCCAATCAGTGGTTTTCGCTTGGATCCTGTTCATACAAACAGATGGATAGAGTGACAAAAAGACACAATTTTTTAAAAACAGGTGATTTCTTATCTGTAGATCACTAACAAAGCCCAAACATCTTTTTTTTTTTTCTGAACTGACATAATGTACAGCTTTTGCCTGGTTACAGCGTTGTTAGGTATATGTGTAAATAATGGTGGAATACAATATTTCCAAAATATGTATGATATACACATAAGTAAACAATTAGGCCCTTTTCAGTTAGTGGTACATAAATTTAGTCTTGATATTAAGGTAATGGCTTTTAGGCAATATAAATAACAAAGGATAGAGAAAATGTCTCATCACTTACCAATGTTAAAAGCATTCTTTATTGACCAAAACCTGTATTTTAAACATTAAAAATAAGAACCAAAGTTAAAAATTCAACAGATAGCCTTGTTACAATTAAATTTCTCATCTCCAGTTTTTATTGAGTAGTTTCTCGCCATTTTGTGAAAGAATGTTGAGTGGGAAAATAAAATAAAATTGTTAATACTCAGGGAAAGTTTGTCAATTTCCACTAGTTTTGACTAAAGATATCAGTAATGTATTATAATTATACTAATATTAATTAAGTTTATTAATAATAAACAACACAGAAAATAATAAATTATAAACATATAGATCCTTGGCTACTTAATTCTTGGATACTCAAATTCTCAGGTAAGTAATTATTAACACTTAAATAATTAATAGTCAGAAAGGGAGAAGTGCCTATCACTCTGCACTTGCCCCAAAGGCTACATCTGGACTTAACACAATACAGAATTTTTGTGGTGCAAATGCAGACCAGGGATTAATATCCAAAAAGTAATAAGTGAGACAAATAACTGGGCACAGTATTAATTAATAACATCAAAGGTATCAACCACGTACAGAAATGTCTTGATTGCATCAACTAAGGTAGATGACTGTGGATACAGCTTTCTTCACAAAACTCATCATCCAAGTGAAATTGCATGGAGTCTTTGTAACTTTCAGTGCTAATTGCTAAATGCCATCTGGTGGTAGGTATATGAAAGAGCGGGTTTCTTCATAGACAGCAGCACTAAAAGTTTAATATAAAATCAGTTACAACTGAGTATGCTCTTGATCTGTCGCACCTTACTCAATTTGCCTGTTGCTCCTATATTTTCACACCCGTCACGTGCATCTTTCTTATTCTGCCAGTATCGTTGACTTGTTTGGAAAAATATCCTAATATTACAGTATTGATTTTTGATAGTTCTGGTTGCCCAAACACTTCTACTACTAGTAGTAATTTTTCTCAGTTGGTATGTATTCCTGCAGTAAATGCTTCTTTATTTCATAGTTTGATATTAATCCCAATTCATTGCCTCTCTTCAGCTCTAATCTTCCAACCCTTTTAACATCTTTCTCATCTTGGATTAGGCTTTTTTTTTTATTTGCCCCATAATCTCCTATGATATTTTTTCCTTCATCCCACAATCTTAATCCTTTTTACTTTTCCCTTCTTTGAAGATTCTGTTTTACTTACTTTGGCCTATTCTGTTCTTACCACAAAATGTTATCCTTCTTCTATCCTTATTGAGCAAATCACTCATTCCCTCTTTTTCACTGCTAGTCTCATATTATAAACATTTATGCACCTCTTGATTACTTCCAACTTTGTTCAAGCTATAACTTTAAATTTCCTAATATCTCTCACTCCATTCTAGCCTTCTCATATAATTATTCTACTGTGCCACTGCCATTTTCATGAAACAAAAAGCCTCATTTTACAACTTATTGTACTGCAAAAACTTCCGCTATGTATATGGTTCCTCTGCAACCAATTCTTCCTCTGGTTCTCCATGTTTTCATATTTTTTATTTTTTTTAATTTTTTTTTACCTGTTGCTTCTCCCATTGCTCTTTACTTTTGTTTCCAGTGCAATTGCCTGCAAAAACTCTTCCCATGTTTCCTGGCTCATGTTGCCCACTTTTCTGCTTCATCTTCCATTTCATACCAAGATGCTTCTTCACATCTAGGGGGTGTTAGAATAAGAGTACAAGATTTGAATTTTAAATAAATTATGGTTTTCTGTAATAAAGTACTGAAGTGTTTATTGAATTATAATGGGGGTTATCTGTATTGCAATGGTTCTGTTTTGTTTTATTGCTTCTCCAGGTGGAGGCTTAATACAGCAATTGGGATCGCCAGAAGAAAGCTCTGACAGCATTTTTAAACCAGTGTAGTGAAAAAATTGGAAATGAATATGTGGAATTAGTGAAGCACCTAAATGATATTTGCAGACAAAAACTCACTAAGGTTAGAGTTAGAGAAATTAAAGATAAGCAAGCCTGTTGGGCATGAAACATCACCTTCTTGGAGGGTTAGCTAGGAAAAGAAAATGACCAACTCAAACAAAATAGCGGAGAAATGGTCCCCAGTTATGCTGCAATGGCAAAATCTGGAGGATCGACTGGTGTGAATTTAAGACTGGACCTAGAGAAAGAGCAACAGTTCACCATGTTGTTGAGGTGAGTCCTTCTGTTAGGAAACTTCTGTTGAAGCAAAATAAAATCTTCATAGAATTTTCTGCTATAACAGTGAAAGATTACGTTGTCATACCAAAATGCAAAAAAGTTAGGAATTAGGACACGTCAGTAAGCATTGTAAGAAGAATAAAGTTCTTGTTCACACTGTGGAGAGGAAAACCACCAAAGGGATCAGTGCAAGAAAAATTCTTGACCTTCAGTACGCATACAGTGCAACATACGGCGCAAAAGCTGCAGCAAGAAGGGCAAACAGTGTCTTACCTACCAATTAATACTAGAACAAGCTGTAAATAGGACTGATTATGGATAGTTTACTACAAAGAATAGATATGGGAAATGACATATACTCTCAACTGGGAAATGTAATTAGGAAAACAGTTGAGGATGTAATTGGGAACCAGGCTACAAAAACGAAAGGAAAACCCCCTTCAAGACAGAAAAGAAATGCAAAAAGGGCTTCTTGCTTCAGAGAGAAACTAAAAATGGGGAAGAACTGTAAGAAACAAGATGTTGGAACGCAGACTGATGACCATTCATTACAGATTAACGAAATTTCTTCGAGTTCTGCCAGTCATTCCCGGAACCCTTATATCAAGAGGATTGGTCTGGGTTTGAATGGGGTTGAACATTACTCATGACCTGTAACGAGTCCATATTTGGTGGAACAACTGCTGAATTTTGGAAACATAACAAACAGACACAGTTATGTAAATCCCAAAACAATATACAGTGATTTTGAAACAATTTTAAAGCTCGGTCAACTAGAGGAGGCTCCGAATCTCATTGTGGCAGTGACGCATCTAACTTGAAAAGCGCATCCAGCTGGTAATTCGTAACCTTCCCCCAGCTAGAAGCCAATAATCGTAAACATCTAAAATCCATCAATCTTCCTGCAGGGACTTCTCAGCTTCTCTCTCTTGTGTGTAAGGTCTTAGAAAGAAGGAATGAAATTTTTGATCCTGATCAAATATATAAACAGTACATTTTAACTCATGGGCATATGGTTTTCAATTCAAAACTCCTGTTGTAACCTATCTGTTAGATTTTGTAACTGCGTGACAAAATTTTGCTCTCAGAACCATAAGTTAGATTGGATAAAATATTAGTGCATTTCATTTTCAAAGTAATTTTTCTATGTTTATTCAAGTTAAAAAGCAGTTTTCCAGTTTTCATGATAGTATTTTCAATATTTTTAATTTCAAAATTCTTCGGCATTCGCCTGGAGTGCGAAAGTCCATATCTAAATTATTTATTTTCAGCTAAACGATTAAAGTTAGGATATTTTTAATAATAACTAAAGTTAACGTTTAAGATCTAGCTATTTGTAAAGTTTCAAGCAGATTGAATTATTTTTAATTTCAAGGTCAGATTAGCCAATGTTAGGACTTCAGACGTGCGATTTGATATCTGATGACTTTCCCATCAACCACCCCTGAGAAAGAGGAAAAAGACTTGTTCCCACGCTGCGTGAGAAGCCGCTAGGAATATTCGAGAAGCAGGAAGTGCTATGTGAATATAGGACCGTGCGTGCAGTTGTTCGCCGCTCAGTCTGCCAGGAACCGCAAACGCGATAGCATGTAGATCAGTAGGCAGGAAAGTTTTATATCTAGCAAATCAGTGAAAGTTTTATTTTGGAGTAATACCACTTCTTTTATTCAAGTTAACCATTATGTTGAATTAAAATAGTATTTCTCCAAGTGAGGCCTCGGGATTGTTTGATTTTACTAAACTGTTGAACAATGGGAGCGTGTGATTCTCTTTTGTTAAATTACTACAACTAGAAGTTTGAACTATTGGGGTGTGGTCTGGCTCGACTGGTTAATCGAACTTGTAAGACATTACTTTGGAAAAGTCGTCTGATTGCCTGTACAGTATTTGGCTGTGTGAACTTTTGGAAGAATATACTTTTTTAAATGGCAATGAACTATTTATCATTATTGAACTTTACCTTTTCATAGTTTTCTGGTTAAAAACCTATGTGGCGGCCGTATTACTCTATTTAAGCCAAAACTGTTACATCCAAGGCTGCACATGGTTATAGCTAAAATTCCAGCTTTGTGCATCACCCCAGCGCAGGCTGGGTTCTTACACCGTGGCCACAGTGCAATGTCCACACCAGACATCCATAAATCACAATATGTCTTGTAAGCGAATTTCACAAATAAACGCGAGGAGAAGCAAATTGGTTTTGCACGAAGTGAGGAAGCTGTCAGAGGAACATAAATGGGATGTCGTATGCCTTCAGGAGAGACACTAATGTTTCGGGAAAATTCCTTACATGCCGGTATCATCACAGATAATCCCAACAGGTAGAAACCCTATGGCAGCAATAGTAGTGCTATCCAGACAAATTACTGTAACTAAGGTAGTGCAGTTTTATGATGAACATACAACATGGGTGGAGCTCATAGCTGACTGGGATAGTGTAATTCTCGTCAACATGTAGAAACCCTATGGCAGCAATAGTAGTGCTATCCAGACAAATTACTGTAACTAAGGTAGTGCAGTTTTATGATGAACATACAACATGGGTGGAGCTCATAGCTGACTGGGATAGTGTAATTCTCGTCAACATGTATTTTCAATATCGTGATCCCACTGAACCATACATTGTAAAAATAAGAGAAGTGTGCACTGCCCTAGGAAACAGACCAATAGTAATAATGGCTGAAGCCAATGGTAAATACGAACTCTGGCATAGCAGAGTGACAGACACGAGAGCTGAGCTTTTAGTGGAAGCTATTAGTGAACTAAATCTAGAAGTAAGAAATCTATGGAATAAACCCTACACATATAGCAACTGAGCAGGAGCTCAGTCAAACATCGATGTAACATTGACCAATCTGCGATCAGGGAACTTATTAAGGAACTGGAACATTTTAGAATTTTTAACTACCAGTGATCATAATGTTATTACTTTTGAGTTGGTAAGAGGGCAGAAATATTTTGACACATAAGAGGCACAGATTTCCAAGGTGCATTACAACATCCGACAGGCAGACTGGAAAGGCTGAGGGAAAGATTTGCACAACAGGAAATCCAATTAGATGATAATGATGTAGATCGAGCTGCAAGAGGTCATACCCAGGCGCTCCAAACATCAATGAGAAGATCTATTCCTCTAAAGAAAACCATTGGCACAGTGGACAGACCTTGGACTGATAGACTGCCAAGACTATGACAAAGGATGCATAAAGCAAGAAAAGATTACCAACATTGCCTCATCTCCAATATTAGAGGACAGCTGCTGGAAAGATATAGACAAATTAAAAGCGAATTCCGAGAACTGTTAATACTAACTAAACAAAAAAGTTGGGAAACATTTGTGAAAACGACTTGCGTACAGACCCCTGGGGTATCCCATATAAAATTGCAGCAGGAATGGTAAAACCCCCAACTACACTGTCTACTGTGCAGAAACAGGATGGAACCATGACTGTGAGTTGGAAAACTACTGCAGAAGTATTACTCCAAGACCTCCATCCAGATGATAAAGTGGAAGATGACAAGATGGAGCACAGAGTGCTCCGTCAGGAAATGGACCAACATTGGCAAAGTATCTGACACTCCAGAGATTAACATCTTGGAGGTAGTACAAACAGTAAATCCATGTCCAGGAACAAAGCTCCGGGTCCGGATTGTATTCCAGCTTAAGTAGTACAAGAACTGGTAGTGCCAGTAGCCAACACTTTGTGTAAGCTCTATAATGCATGCCTGCATCAGGGAAGAGTGCCGAACATCTAGAAGCAGAGTGAGATATTAATCATCAAGAAGGGAGATGACAAAGATCCAAAATTGCCTAAATCCTATCGACCCATCTCCTTGCTAAACGTGCTGGGCAAAATACAAGAAAAGGTGTTGTGCAAGTGGTTACAAGAACATTAGGAGAAGGAAGGGATAAAACCAAGCCAATATGGATTCAGAGTGGGTAGATCTAAAGAGGATGCAATCAATCGGACAATAAATCTGATACAGATCTCAAATCAGAATTACATGATAGGGATTCTTGTCTATATATCTGGGACATTTGATAATCTATGGTGGCCTGCACTTTTTGCACAGCTTAAGGAACTTAATTGTCCAAAGAACTTTTATAACACCTTTAAAGATTACTGTAAGAACAGATATGTCAAACTTAGGTGTCCTGGAGTATCCATTGATAAAAAGCTAACAAAGGATTGCCTACAGGGTTCCATTTTGTGGTCTCATATTTTGGAACATTGGGCTTGAACTGGCAATGGCAAGGCTGTAAAGATTGCTGGAACTTTTGGGACTCGTTGCCTATGCTAATGGTCTATTCTTAATTATAGAGGGTAAAACCAGAGCCGAAATTGAGGCTAAAAGCACAAAGATTCTCCGTGATCTCAATCGATGGTGCAGACAAGTCAAACTAAGATTAGCACCTCAAAAAACCTGTTATCTTCTTATATATAAAAATCAATGTTTGTGGGTTTGTGCGTTTGTTCGTCTTCTATGCATTCCTATACCATTTGTCAGATTGCAATGAAATTTTGGAGAGTTTTCGAGTGTGCGTCTGCGAAGGTTCCCGTGAAAAAAAAATTCCAAAAAGTCACCCCCTATTCCCCATAACACCCCATAATTTAGGCAAAACCACATTTTTTATCCGATTTAGATATGAATTTGTACACTTATACTTTAAAACAAACATAAAAATACTGCCTACATACGGTTTCCGAATATTAATCCCCTCGCCCCCTTTCCACCCCCATAATTTTTTCACCCCATAATTTAGGCAATACCACATTTTTGATCCGATTTAGATAGGAATTTGTACACTTGTACTCTAAAACAAACAGAAAAATACTGCCAACAAATGGTTTTGAATATTCATCCCCTCTCCCCCTTTCTGCCCCCATTACGTTTTTATCCCATAATTTAGGCAAACCACATTTTTTATCCGATTTAGATAAGAATTTGTACACTTATACTTTAAAAAAGAGAGAGAAATACTGTACACATTAATTTCACAAAAACACAATCCCTCTCCTCTCTTTCCACCACCTTAATTACCCCCTCTTCCTCATAACACCCCATAATTTAAACAAACCCGCAAACCGTTCGTCCGTTTACGGTGAAGCTTTGCTGAGTTGTCGACGGGATGACGGAGAAGGTTCCTGTCAAAAAAAAAATAAAAAACTCACCCCTCCTCCCCATAATTTAGACAAAACCACATATTTCATCAGATTTCAATGGGAATTTGCACTCTTATACTTTGAAACAAACAGAAAAATACTGCCTGCATATGTTTTCCAAAGCACATCCCCTCTCACCCTTTCCAACTGAAAATGAATTAAACAGCAGTTTAAAATTTATAAGTAAATATTTTTTCATTTAATCTATGTGCCTACTCGAGTCCAGCAATAGTGAAGCATTGCCAGGTCAGCTAGTATGTTACTGAAAGGCAGATTACAGAGCAATCCAACCATTAAAATATACAGAGTTACGATTAGAATACCTTGGTGTGAAATTAGACGAAAGTCTAAATTTTATGGCCCATGTGGAGGAAGCATGTGGAAGAGCCCACTCAATCATGAATAAAATATGGGGCAAAGATGTTTCCAACTTTCACCGCTTGTTATTCGAATATACCACAATACAATATTGACGTCAATTGTAGGGTATGCAACCAGCATCAGGGCAATACACCTCAGAAAAGTAAAACACAGCAAACTTTTGAGGACACAGCGAAGTATTCTTCTCAGGCTGAGTGGTGCTTACAAAACAACAGCAACTGATGCGCTTACCATGGCACTTGGGGTGTGGCCACTGGACTTGGAAGTTCACAAGTGCGGAACACTATACTGGTTCAGGAAAAGAAATCTGGAACAGGTAGAGATAATCATGGGAGCATCAGCAACAACAGCTTCAGAGTTAAACAAATTGTTATTGGTAGAACAGCAGCAAAGGTGGAATGTTAACGCAACAGGAAGAAGGATGAATGATATGTTTCCAAGTGTCTGTGAAAGGCTCAAAATGTCGCATCTTCTATCATTGCCAGGGCTGATACATCACATAACAGGTCATGGACTGTACAACAGTGAACTGCAAAGAAGAGGAATAGTGGACAGTGGTAGCTGCGACTTCGGAAATGAGGGCACTCTAGAACTTGTTGTATGGGAATTTGTTTCATCAGCAGAACAAAGTGCCATACCAGCAAATATTACAGCACAGGTGCAGTTTTGAGATATTGCATGACTGGGTATTATGGTACTTTCTTGATGCAGCTTGCAATATGGCCTCACAAGCAGCCAAAGAAAGTTTCTTGGCACTTAGAGACAGTCCAAACTGACAAACAGTTACAATTGACAGTGACCAACGACCGAGCAGTGATCATTCCCGAAGAAAGAAACTTCTGATGGGTCGAAGGAGGACACCTCTAATTCCATTAGTCATCTCCTGAGGGAGGTAAGTTATTCCAAGTGGCTATGCCGGGAGTGAGTGTGTAAAAGTGTCATAAATGTCCGAAGTGAGAAACAGTGATACAACAGTGCTGTAACTGATTTGAGGATACAAATGTTTCTGTGTTTAATTATATATAGCAGTATCTGTGTGTGAACGTATGTTACTGAAATTACTAATATATATATATATATATATATATATATATAAAAATAAGATAGGATAGGGAAAATAAACAGTTACCCGTCACTTACCACAGATGAAGGCAGGAGGGCGAAACACGTAAAAACACAAAAACAAAAGAATTACACAATATTTCGACTTTTCAGTCTTACTCGTGTAGGAGGCGAGACATATGGCAGGGGGAAAGATGTGGTCACATCCGAGCCCGCCACATGAATGAAGCACAGGCGGAAAAAAACGCGTGGTAGTGGAAGAATTGCCGGGAGGGGGGGGGGGGGGAATAGGCCTGACCAGCGATAAAAGTGAAACAAATAAATATAATGTCTGTGTAGCTTAGTTAAAAAAGTTATAATTGAAAATATATACAAAAAATTAAAAAAAATAAATAAATAAATAAAGAAGGAAAAAAAAATTATATAGAATATATAAAAAAAAAAAATTAATATAAAAATAACCGACTGTAAAATGAAATGAGAGATGGCAAGTGACAGGTTTAACGTAGGTTTAGGCCAGGGGTGTGTCTGGTGTCAAGGATATGTTGATAGCCTATCAACATATCCTTGACACCAGACACACCCCTGGCCTAAACCTACGTTAAACCTGTCACTTGCCATCTCTCATTTCATTTTACAGTCGGTTATTTTTATATTAATTTTTTTTTTTTTTTTTATATTCTATATAATTTTTTTTTTTTTCCTTCTTTATTTATTTTTTTTTTTTAATTTTTTGTATATATTTTCAATTATAACTTTTTTAACTAAGCTACACAGACATTATATTTATTTGTTTCACTTTTATCGCTGGTCAGGCCTATTCCCCCCCCCCCCCTCCCGGCAATTCTTCCACTACCACGCGTTTTCCGCCTGTGCTTCATTCATGTGGCGGGCTCGGATGTGACCACATCTTTCCCCCTGCCATATGTCTCGCCTCCTACACGAGTAAGACTGAAAAGTCGAAATATTGTGTAATTCTTTTGTTTTTGTGTTTTTACGTGTTTCGCCCTCCTGCCTTCATCTGTGGTAAGTGACGGGTAACTGTTTATTTTCCCTATCCTATCTTATTTTCAGTGCCTCGCGGCAGTTTCTTTGTTTCCTTTATCCATATATATATATATATATATATATATATATATATATATAAAACACTAACACCTATCAAATTCATTCTTACACATTGTTAATTTAATTATGTAAGTAACTTTCGTCAAAACTTGATAAGTTTATGTATCACAAACTAGTTGTACATCCTGAACAATATGTAGCTGTTTTTTCAAACCAGAATTTTATCTTATGTATCTCTTATAATATATTGGAAATATGGGCCCAGATTAGAATCTAGGTGCTGGGCTATTATGCATCAGGATATAAAAATATAAAAAAAATAAAAAAAAATACAGCTCTATATTATTGGCAGCATCCTCAGACATTGCAGTCCTCCAAAGAAAGCGGATATATCAAGTTTTAAAAAATTGATACAGCTCCTCGTGGAGAACTAAGGAAACATTGACAATGACCATGGAAGTGTACACTTTCATTGTTCCCTGTTGTCTAGTTCTTCATTTCGATCACTGAAGTATTAATAATCACTTTGATACTGAATTATTTCGAAATCATTTTTTTTTTTAAATTAAAGATACTCATACCTTCATTTACATTAGCACTTGTTACTAATCTATATTAAAACTCTTGACTGGTTTTATGCAATTTTCCATCTCTTCCTACCTAACCTCTTCATCTCAACATACCTGCCATGTCTTCACACATTCTAATCCCTTCCTGTCTCTACAGTTCTTTCCTTCGACTGTTCCCTCCACTAACAAATTGACCAACACTGCATGTCTTAAAATGTGGCCCATAATACTGCCTCTTCTTTCCGTAAGAATATCTCACAATCTTCTTTCCTCACCCAACATCTCCAAAACGTGATTGTGCATGCTTCCACGGATGTTGTAGGTATTATCTTTGTTCTCTGGGTGGAGCCATGCCAATTTGTTAAAATTTAACGTTTCAGCCATCGTCTGTGGTCTTCATCGGAGGATTACTGTGATTGTTGTCACTGTCACCTGTCACCTATCGCCTATTTATAGCAGTAGGAGCATGCATGCTAACCGTCTGCTATAATGTCACAGTCTTTACCGTGCCTAGCAAAGGTGGTAGGATGGGGCCATGTGTCTTCCATCCTCCTCAGTAGGTATCACCGAATATGGTCAAGTTGTAGGCTACTGTCATCATTTAGTTTGTTTTGTATTTCTGGTGCTTCTCTCACTTGCCTGGGCCACCATATGCTCTCTACGGCTACTATGCTGGTCTGGTCAAATAAAATAGAATGTCTACTGACAGATGAATGTTGAGCTACAGCTAATTTGCTGACGTTGTTATATTTAAAATGACTTACGTGTTCATTTAGTCTTTCCTTGATGGTGCATCTTATTTCACCGTTATATACCTGGCCACAGCTGCAGGGTATTTGGTACACACCCTGTGTCTGTAATTTCTCCCTTTTATCTTTTAAATTTACAAGTACATCCGAAATTTTCCTGGATGCCAAGTATACAGGTTGGATGATTTTTCTTTTTTAGAAGGTGACCTATCATCTGTCACACCCTGAATGTAAGGTAATATTGCCACTGGCCTGCAATTGATCTGCTGATCTCTTTTGTTGGTGCTGAGGTAAGATGTGATACATGAGTGCCTAGTGCTGCAATGGACTTACTAACAATATCTGGGCAGTAGCTGTTGGCAAGAAACGTCTCCTTTAAAATATGTTTCTAAGCAGCTTTGCTTGCTTTGTCACTAACTGTAGATGCACGAATGGTTAAAGTTTTTAAAATACCGCATTTTACTGCCGGATGGTGGTGGGAGTCAACATGCAAGTAGTGGTTTCTGTGTGTCGGCTTCCAATATACCCCATGGTCTAGGGAACCATCCTCCTTCCTGTTTACAGTAACATCCATAAAAGGAAGCTGTTGGTCCTCTTCAGCTTCCAAAGTAAAAAAGATTTTTTTCGTGGGTGCTATTCAAATACTGAAAACAGGCCTAGAGAGATTCTCGTCCATGCAGCCAGATGATAAAAGTACTGTCAGCGTATCTCAGCCATAGAGAGAGTTTCAGGTTGGAGTTGTGGACGACCTCATCCTCAAATGCCTGCATCAAAATATCGGCCACAACAGGTTACAGTGGGCAATCCATTGCTGCTCCCTCCTTCTGTTGATGAAAGTTGTTCCTGTATTCGAAGAAGGTGGTGTTTAGGCAAAACTCGGCCAGAGATGCCCATTCTAGTGGCAGGTTGTGATGTTCTGAATGTTCTCTAATTATGTTGACTGCTTCATCAACTGGTACATTAGTGAAAAGGGATGTGACGTTAAAGTTGACTAGAAAAATAGGCAAATGGTGAAGTTTGCCATATTGATGTGTGGTCAACATCACTGGGGAAACATTAGACGCCGCAACTATTTCAGTTCTTACTAAAGGACTTAACTTCACTTTAACACCAGCCAAGGTACCGATGGATGGGGATGGATGTTTGTTACAAAATTCAAACTGTGAATCACAGTCCAAGGTTAGCTTTACCTATGACCAAAGTTCCATGCAGGTGCCATTTGATATTGCTTTGTACTGTTTCACCCAAATACTTCAGTCAACGGTGTCACTAACTGAACTTATGTGGGTTCATGAATAAAACAGTTCCAACAAAACTATAATATATGGAATGAGGAAAGAATGTGGAACCTTATTAATGGCAACAGTTTATTTCTGGATCATTGATTTGATTTATAAAGATTGCCTTAGTTTCTTGCAGTATACATACTTCTTTAAATTACAAAACAGCGTCTATTGTGAACCGTGTTAATGATTTCCAAACAGGTATTCAATTGAGGATAAAACAGTATTGTAATTACCTTTCAAAGTTGTTATTATTATTATGGCAAGCAAAGCAAGTCCTTACACTAGGTGATAATGTTTAACCTTTTGTGGTGCACTTTTTGAAAAAAAACTGCTGCACGTCTAGACATGAAATTGAACATGAACATGATAATTCAAACACATCTCTAGATGTGTCATCATCATTAGTTTTGCTAAAAGAACAAATAAAATGCAATAGTTTTTACTGATAATAATAACAATCTGTGGAATTTTTGTGAAAATGGTTTTATTCAAAAATAATGTTGCCATAAACTGAACTATTGAGAGAACTTTACTAATAATAAAATTATTTTGTTATGACGCAAGTGCCAAGTGGGGGTGTATGTTATATCTAAACCGTGGTCATGCCTGGTGCCAAACAGATTCTTCCGTTGAGTCGCCAATCACTTGTACTAACCCCCAAGTGATAAACGTATGTTCAAATTAAAAAAAAAAAAAAAAAAAAAAACCATTGTCAACATCCAGATTGATTTGAGAATGATGTATTTAGAAATGTTCGGTTACATGTACAGTACCAGTGAAATAGAAAGGCATCAGACTATTATCCGAAATTGTATATGTCTGCATATTGAAGTATTTAAACATACCATAAGCAGCTTCCAATGATACCCCAAAAAATAGATTCACTCATTACAAGCTGAATATTACATCAACCTGTGTCAAGGTTAGGCAACCCCACAAGCCATCTGTGCTACAGTGCGGTACACCCGTGCTTACTCGATCATGCTGTCAGGTGTTGTATAGCATTTCCAAAACTTGTGCAACATATTGGGGTCATGTGCAAAACTCAACCTTATTTTAACTCTGATTGACTTGAAAATTATATATGGGTTAGAACGTACTTGAAATTTTAATTTTGATTCTATGAGTTTTTCTCCTAAGTGATATAGTTCTTGAATTAAGAAAACCTTCAATTCATCCTTATTCCTAAAGTTCTTGCGTCTGTGAGACTTGACTTTTTTAAACATCTGCAAATTTAATTCCCTATCAGATGGTGTTGTTTTTCCAAGTGTTACCTTATCTCCTTTAAGTTTCTTACTTTATGTGGTGTAATCTTTTGGCCGAAATTGTTTTGATCTCATGACTTCGGAGAAATACTTCACCACCATCTTTCTTATTTTTGTTTAGTTTGAGTTTCTGTGTTTCTTATAATTGTTTCTGAGAAATTAATGCTTTAACGGTGCTTTGAAAAATTTTAGCTTCAAAATGGGTATGTTTTAACTTTTCCTGTGGTACACAGTTTTTGCAGTTCGCAAGGTGACGTATTATGTCCAGTTTCATTTCCTCTAAAAATCATCCTTCCCATCTATGTGTCGACTTTTTTTCTGAATTTATTAGGGTTTAAATTATTATTGTAGCCCAAAAATTACGGCTTCAATTTCAAAAAATTTACTTCAGCGTCATCCTTACTGACTTCGTTTAAAATTGTAAAATCAGTTCCAATCTTTTTCCTAAATTTTGTATAGCAAAAGTGTCATATGTTATCATGTTCATGATTTAATTTTGCACTTCTGTAAACGAAGGGAACAAAATCTATTGACAAATAAGAACAACTCCCTGTATTGCATGAGTTGACTTATCATTTTGCCTTAACTTTGTTTTGTAATTTGTCTTTTGTCTCTGAAACTGCTAGAAAACTACTTTAAGAGGGTTTTGTTGTTAATTTTCAATATGCTCACAGCTCTTTGAACTAATTTTGATGATATGTCTGCAAAATTAAAATTATATTACAATATGCACTAAACTGTTTAACAGGAGAAACATACTGCCTGCATTTAAAAAAAGTTGAAGATTGTGGCTACGCCACTGATTCAACTATCGACTAATTTCTGTTGGTAAAGTGTCTCAACAAAAGCCGTTTTAATCACCTTATGTTCATAAACATATTCCATGTTTTTCTGTGTTGTTCCCCAGTATTGTGTTAATTACTTCTGCCTGTCAGAGTTCTGGTATTAAGAAATGTTCGACAGTCAGCCAGCTAAGCTTGGTTGTATGCTGCAATATGAAACAGGGTGATATTCTGTGTTATTGCTACAAATTGTGTGTCATGGCTTTTTGATGTAGTGAAATGAAAAGTTGTTCTCAAGATATTTGAGGCTTATAAAATGAGTCAGATCGAGGTAAGTGACAACAGCGGATTATTTTTATTTGACAGTGTTCTTTAAGAAGAGCATTTTCTGTCCTATATGTGTGCAATATACTGTTAGTTTTTCTGCTTTCAGATAAGTCCCCTGACTTTTTTTAATGCAAGAACAGTGGGTGTGATATTTATCTGTCACTGCTGGTATTAATTTTGTATGTTAAATCAAAAAAGTGCAAAACACAACACATATATTCTCTCTGTCTAACCACACTTCTGCAGTTGCCATCCAGAAACATTAATTTGTCTACTGAAAACAAAAAAATAATATGCGTCCATGGTTCGTGCAGCTGTTCATATGGTATCTGTTACTTTTTTACAAGAAATTTTATACATCATTCAGTAGAGAATTTTGTTTAGCTTGCTGTAAATATGCATTGCAATAAGGTCACACATTCTGTGTCTAGTATTCAAATCATTGAAGGTGAAGCAAGAAAGTGAAAACTTTAGGAAATTTTGGGAAGAAATAAAGTTAGTAATTCAATTAGTATGATGACATTTTTGTCATGTGATGCATTCTCCCATCTGTTCATGTTTCATATTATACAGCAGAGCTAACCATCTGTACCTTTGGTTCAGAGCCGTATATCATCACGACGTTTTTGTGATGATATTGGCCACAGATTTCTTGATCTTCACCATAGGGTTGTGTCAAGTAAGATTCCCCTGAATAGGTCAGGTGTGCACTACACATGTGAATGGGCTAAATGGGTGGCAGGGGCCGTGTGGAATGCACTGGGTGTTTTTTTTTTTGACTGAGGGAGTAAGACCCAGATCACAAAGTACAGTCACCGTCAACCTAATCAGTTGCAACACCGGAATGTATGAGGAATGTAAATAAATATCGACAGTTAAAAGTTCTCGTAATTAATTGTAGAAGCATTTGTAACAAAGAACTGGCACCTGAAAGTGTTATTTGTAGCACAGAAGCGGATATCGTTATCTGTACAGAAAGTTCGCTAAATCTGGAAATAAGTTCCATCAAAACTTTTAAAGATAGCATGAACGTTTGAGATTACATTCTCGTGGAGGTGGGGTATTTATAGATGTGAGTAGATTCCTCCCATATAATGAAATAGATGTCACTACGATCTGTGAAATCAAATGGATTAAACTCAATGTTGCTGGGTCAAAACTTGTCATAGGTGCCTTCTACCATCCACCTGATTCCAACATAGCTATTGCCAAGGAGCTAAGAAATGATATAAATAGTATGGCTAGCCATTTTGAGGATCATGCTATGATTCTAGGAGGTGACTTCAACCTGCCTTATATCGACTGGCGTAATTACATTCACATTACTGGTAGCAGGGATAAGGCAACTTCTGAAGTAATACTAAATCTGTTCTCAGATAATCATCTCAAGCAGCTAGTTAATGAACCTATGCGGTGTCATAACGTTAGCGAAAACATTTTACATCTGTTGGTTTCCAACAGTCCGAAATTATTCACCAACATTCCAACAACCACAGGAATAAGCGATCACAAAGTGGTAATTACGACCATCAAATTAATGACCAAGCAAAAAATGAGAAGAGGACAGATTGTATACCAATTCAGTAAGGCCTCAAAGGAATGTTTTAGAGCCTACCTGAGGAATAAACACCATAACTTCAAGTTAACAAGGGAAGAGATGTGGCATCGGTTGATACGTATAGTCAGGGAAGGTACCGGTATGGAAATATATTTACTGATGTGGACTATGAAGGGGGAGAATGATCCACTGTGGTACACACGCGAAGTCAACAGATTACTCAAAAAACAAAGGAGGATACATGCACGCTCAAGGAGATAGGGATGTCGTAGCAATTTAGAAACCTTAGCTGAGTTAAGAGGATGTGCCAAGAATGTGATGCATGAGGCCTTCAATGATTTTCATTCCAACCCTCTCTCTAACTCACAGAGAACCCAAGAAATTTTGGTCGTAAATACGAAAAGTCAGTTCTGCCAACAACAATATTCCAGTGGTAATTCGTGAAAGTTTCGAGGTTAATGAAAGCCACGATAAAACTAATATACTAAATACTCATGAAAATAGGGATAGTATTCCCGTTTTCCCACATTGTGTCGAGTTGGTGATAAAATCATTACAAATAGATACTGCAGGTATCATAAAGCAGAGTTCCTGAAGAGGGGGAAATCACTGGGCCGAGATGGAATTCCAGTAAGAGTATTTTCAGAGTACACATAAAAAATTTGACCATTTCTATCTGATATATTCAGTAAATCCTTAGAAGAGTGAAAATTAGCTTCCAACTTGAAAATCGCGCAAGTAACTCCAATTTTGTCCTAGAAATTACTGTCCCATATCTATAACATCTGTTTGTACTAGAGTTATGGGGCATATTATATGCTTCAACATTTTCTAGATGAAAATAATTTGCTTACAACAAATCAACACAGATTTCGGAATAAAAGATCATGTGAAACACAGCTGGCCCTATTTACATATGACATAAAGAAAGTTATTGATATAGGTTCACAAGTAGATGAAATGTTTTTTGGTTTTCAGAATGCCTTTGACTCTGTGCCACACAACCGCCTTTTAGCAAAGCTTCAAACATACAGTATATCGGATCAGCTTTGTGAATGGATAAAGGATTTTCTAAATGGTCGGTTGCAATATGTCGTCATTGAAGAAGAAAGTTCTTCTAATGTAAATGTTACATCGGGTGTACCTCAAGGAAGTATAATAGGACCACTTCTTTCTTAATTTTTGTAAACAATCTTGGTGAAAAAGTGAAAAGGATTCTTAGATTGTTTGCTGTTATTTATGGGGAACTAAGGAATTTGGCTGATTGCTTAGAAAGTCAGCGTGATCTGGATGTTATTTCAGCATGGTGCAAAGAATGGCAACTTCCACTAAATTGTAAAAAGTGCAAGACAATGTGCATAACTAACATAAAGAATCTGATTGTTCAGAAATTCAGTTATTGATATGGTCAGTTCTGTGAAATATTTGGGAGTGACAGTACAAAGGAACAAGAAATCGGCGTTACACATTAATTCGCTAGTAGGTAGAGCTAATTCTAGGCTGAGATTCGTAGGTTGAATCTTGAAAAATTGTAATGAACAAACAAAGGAGATAGCGTACAAATCTCTTGTGTGTCCACATTTGGACTACTGTTGTTCCATTTCGTAAGGGGTTGATTGGCAGTATAGAGAAAGTACAGAAAAGAGCTGCTCGATTCGTGACCACTTGCTAGAGTCCTTATGAAAGCATCACAGAACTGATTAGTATATTGGGCTGGAAGTCTCTGGTAGAGAGAGACGATGCACGTTTCATTTAAACTTAATGGGTAAACATGTGTACACCCACTTTCACTTAGGAGTGTGGTGAAATACTTCGTCTACCAACCTATTTTAGTCAGAATGACAAAAAAGATAAGATTAGAGAAATGAGTTGCCGCACTGATTCTTATATGAATTCTTTGATCCCTCGTACCATTTGGGATTGGAATACACAGCAAAGAGATTAGTTTTGGTGCTGAGCACCCTCTGCCACCCATAATTTTGTGAATTGCAGAGTATATATGTAGATGTTCCGTGAGTCTTCACTTACATTGGACACAGATTTGATATGCAGTTCAGAATTCAATTGTTTCATTGTTTTTCTTTTCAGGCAATTGTTCTCCTTTCTTTAATGACCTTATGTGATTTTTTAGTTCAAAAGTGTTTAAAATGGCCAATAATAATTTTGGTGCTGCTTTCAGTATAAAATGTTCAACAGTATATTTCAAACTTTTAATAGGAGTATATAAAGTATTTACAGAACTCAGTTTACATTCACCTGCCCAATTTCAAGGGGAAATTCATGAGAGTAAATCTCTGTTTATAGAAGAAATGAGTATGATTGAATGCAGTCTTTTGAGGAAAAATGAATTATGATTATAAAGAACTATTCCTTCAAGACAAGATAAACCATTTGGGTGATTAGTTTTGTATTTTTTTGGTATCAAGTAGTTACTGCATTTTAATGACAGACCACTTAACAGTGGTAAAACTCAAGGAAATGAATTCCTCTTACAAGGAAAATTATTATTTAAATACAGTATTCAAAATACTGCATCTTATTTTTATCATTTTGACAAAATGAAGCTTAATAAATATTTCAAGATATACAAAGGGGTACCCAAAAATAACCGGAATAGCATTGCCTTGGGCTTCTGCCAATAGGTGTTTATTGCACAACTCATTGTCAGATCAGTGCCATCTGTGTTGTCAACCTGGCTTTTTCTGTTAATTTGCAGTTTTTTGTTTTTGTTAAAGCTGTTTTGTTATTGTTTCATTTTTGATGATGGCAAGTTTAGGTGAACAGCGTGGAGCTGTGAAATTTTGTTTTATACTCGCTCGGTTAAAAGTGACGACATGTCGATTGATGATAAACCTCATTCTGGACATCCATCAAGTGCCTGAATTGATAAAAATGTTGAAAAAATTCGGGAAGTTGTGTCAACAGACAATTGATCAACTGTCAGAGATTAGTGGGTTATCTTGGAGCTTGGTTCAGGGAATTTTAACTGAAGATTTTGGGATGAAAAGGGTTGCTGCCAAGTTTGTTCCTCGGGCTCTGACTGACGATCAAAAAAGTACATTGAGTTGAAATATGTTGTGCTTTAAAACAACAGCTTGAAATTTATCCAGATTTTATGTCAAAGGTCATTACAGGTGATGAGTCATGGTGCTTTGGTTATGACCCAGACCCTGCAGGGGCCTTGTATGCATGTGCCAGGTTCAGGTTTAGCAAACCCATGGTACCTGAGCTGGAAACTTGTGAGTGCCCCAAGTTTCCTAAACCGTAAACTCCTTCCATGCTTCACAAACCACTGCAGGGCGTGACAGTGGAATGTTGTGTGACATGGAGAATGGGAATCTCGGCTTCATCTCCCAGATAATGAGGACAGTACAAACCTCCATTAAAAAAGCCCTCAATCTCAAGGTGAGTAACATTGCCGAGGAGGTGAATGGTTGGCGACACAAATTATCTGCTGACGTACAACCTCAGCAGCTCTTGCCGTATCTCTGTTGTAATTGGCTTGGTTGTGTGATTCGGGGGATCCACGCTGATCAACTGTTTTCTTCTGGACGCGTGGGATAAAAATCCCCAACACAATAATTATAGAGCCTCCTTGTGGCTCGGATGGACCACAAGGGTCTTCAAACACCCATACTGTAAAAATAAGAAAAGAGCCAGTATTACTAGTCCTCTTGATGCAATAAACTCAGAAGACAGTAACAGAAAAGCTGTATTCGTTGAAAACATTTTTATTATAATGTCTAGGAGCGAGGGAAACTTCGAAAAGGTATCCCTGTTTTAAGCAAGCAAAGGACAGGAAGGTCTGGTAGTAACCCTAAAATCGGTGAAAAAACTTAGGAATGGGACACTGCTGCTGGAAACATCTGCCAGTAGGTGGGCCTCCCAACTCCTTAATTGTGAGAAGCTCGGGGAGTTTGCCGTGAAATGCAAACTCCATAGGTCCCTAAATTGCTGTAAAGGCATAATAACCTGCTGTGATATAATGGACTTAGGGACAGAGGTACTCATTAAGGAGTGGGAGAGTGAAAATGTGGTCGAAGTACGTCAGATCTCATGAAGGGCGAAAGGCAGTATTGAAAAGACTGCCACTTTCGTCCTGACAACCAACACTTCAATATTAACAAAGTCAAAAAAACTGGCTACTTGCATCTGAATGTTTGGCCCTATGTACTGGACCCGATGCACGGCTTCAAATGCCAACGATTTGGATATATGACAGCTAACTGAAAGGGCAACCTCATCTGTGGTATGTGCGGAATGGCTACACGTGAGCCTGTTACTGATTGCATCTTGCCACAGGTGTGTGTGGACTGCTCAGAGGCGCATCCAGCCTGAAGCAGGAAGTGTCAAATGTATCTCGAAGACTGGAAGATACAGGAGCTTAAGACCAAAGGGCGAATACCTTATGGTTAGGCAAAGAAGAAGGTTAAGATGTTGACCACACCCATCTCTGCTTCTAGCTTTGCCAAGATGGCTTCAGCTCCCGTCAGGAAAGTAAGACCGAGTGTGGTGGTGTAACGGTTAGCATTCTGGCCTCGCATTCAGGAGGACGGTGGTTCGAATCCCCATCCGGGTATCCAGATTTGGGTTTTCCATGGTTTCCCCAAATCACTCCAGGTGAATGCTGGGATGCTTCCTTCAAAAGGCCATGGCCGAATTCATTCCTATTCCTTGCCCCCCATCCTTTCCCGTCTCTAAAGACCTCACTGTTAAGAGACGTTAAGCAGTTAAAAAAAAAAAAGGTAAGTAAATATTGCTACCGTGACATCTTTTGCAGACAGGAGCCCAAATACAATGTGCTCATGTTAATGCAAATGTGGTGCTAAACTAAATAAGGAGATGACACCCTAGACTGCGGATAGAAGCAGTAGCAATAACTACTTCTAACAGTGCGATGGAAGAACAACAGAAGATAAAGGTCTGAAGTTCAAACAGACGGACCCGGCTCTGTTTGTAAAATCTCCTTCTTCATCGTCTCCCAGGCCACGAGGTGGTAGAGAGAGAAAGGGGAAAAAACCAGGCAGAAAAAAGCAACAACGGGCCTTGGAGGCCTTAACAGGATCGGAAATGTCTGTTGCATCTTCAGACCCTCGAGTTTCTGAAATGCTGGTGGATGATCCTAACCCCATTCCTAATCAGCCAACGAGTGAACACCCACCCGATCAATCGCGGGTTAAAGCTAAATAGGTAGGATGGCTCCCACATTGCAGTAGAATGTCAATGGGTTTACAGCTCACAAAGAAGAATTACAACTCTTAGCATGGTCTTAACCAATGTGTCTGTGCTTACAAGAGACACATTTTAGAGCAACACACCTTCCAGTGCTAAGAGGGTATCACATATATAGGAAGGATGATACCGATTGTGATTTAGTAAGGGAGGAGTGGCTGTGTTCGTCCGAAACACTGTCTACTCCGAACCCATTGCTCTCACCTCTACCCTGTAAGCAGTAGCAGTTAGGATATGCTTTCATATCCAACTGACTGTATGGTCTATCTACCTGCCACCCAGCATGCCCGTTGATTACAATGAAGGCAGATATTTTGTGGCAACTTCCTCAACCATTTCTCCTTCTGGGAGATTTCAATGCCCAAAATGGGTTGTGGGGTTCCATCACCAATTGCCCCAGGGGTCGAGTGCTTGCTGCATTAACAGAGCAGGAGCCTTACTGAACCCAATTGGACACAGGATGATACAGTTCTACTGGAGAATAACAGCCATGTAGGGGAGAAAGAAAAGTATTTAACTTGGGAAGCAGTGGAAACAGCTCTGGGTAAGAAGAAGGTTGGAAAGGCACCAGGCATCGATGAAGAGGGTGTGGAAATGATACGTACAGCAGTAATAGTAGGAAAGCAGTGGCTATACCATGTGATGAGAAAGGTTTGGAATTAGCGCATAACCCATAAAGACTGGAAAAAAGGAATAATCATATCAAAAAAGGGAGCAGGAAGGAGTTTAAAAACTATAGAGGGATCACACTGATGTGCCACTGTGCCAAAGTGTATGAGAAGATCATTGAAAAAAGAATACTTGACGGGGTGGGAAAAGAGCTAAGGAAAGAGCAGTATTGCTTCAGATCAGGGTGATTGATGGTAGATCTGATATTTGTAATGAGACAGCTGCGAGAAATACGTTATGAGTATAAAAAGGATCTACTGTTGGTATTTCTTGATATTGAAGAAGCATATGATTGTGTACACAAGAGTAAGGTATGGAAGGCATTGGAGAACAGAGGAGTTCCCAAAGAAACCATCAGGAGACTGAAAGAACTGTACCAAGGAAGTGTGAGCTATGTGAAAATAGGGGAAGGAAGAACAGATTGACTAAAACAAAGCAAAGGACTAAAACAAGGAAGTACCCTCTCACCATTACTCTTTATTGTAATCATGGATGATATAATGCAGAAGTCGCAGTGGGGATGGGAGAGGATAATATAAAAGTGATGGCTTTTGCAGACGACCTGATGCTCTAGGGAGGTGATGAAGAGGAAGTTGGATGTATGAACAGACAGTGTGGAGAAATATGGCCTGAAATTTATTAACAACCAGAAAGAAGAATAGGTATAACTGACTGTTTTGTGAGTATAGCCGGTTATGGTCAGGAATAGTTGAGTGTGGTGTTGCTCTATTGGTGGTATAAAGGCACTTACTAGGTGATGTTTCTCTGGCTCAACACTCTTCCGGTCCGTCCTCGCCCCTTGCGTACTTGATTACTTCAAGCTTGGTAGCTGCAATTACCTTGCCAAGTGATTATGCAAGCGAAAGTCATCTAACACTTTTGCCCATATACTCCACTAGTAGTAGAAAGGTTTACTATCCTTGGCATTCCCTTGAGGAACAATCCCAATGAATGAAGTGTTCTCAAAGACTTACTAAGTTCAATTGCAGCTAGGTGCGGACCCGGCTGGCTTTCGATGATCTGCTGCTGATGCTTAATCGGGCATAGTGAAGCCGTTGACTGATACTATTCGATGTGAAGTCGAGGCACTCTGCTGCCGCATGTATATAGTTGCTTCCCACACTCCTCTACACATGATTTGGTCCAAAGACCTCCCTCTGATTTTGCAAAGTGTCAGGCATTGACCCTAAAAGTTTGATTATGTTCTCGAACATTAGAGTGTGATCGGTGGTATACTTTTCCACCTGTCCGATCGTTCACCTTGCTTCCATGTGACGGGTGATGTTGCTTGCTGAATCAAACTGCTGACAGCATTCTGTTTACACACTGTCTAACGGTCTGTCGTACCTTTAACAGCTGTCTTATACTCCCATACTCTTAAAATAATTGTTTACAATTATTTATGCCTTAAAATTTCCTATTACACTTTTCCCCCTTTAAAGGTAAGCCAGTTTTGTCCTCAAAGCCCATAAATTTTTACTATAGTTAAATTCATTGTAATTGCACCTTGGGCTTTTAATCTCAGGTTACAAAGTTTTTTCAACAATAGTTATAATTTCAAATTGGTTTGCTGATTTGTAGTCCTACCCTGTGATAATGAGAGAAGACATTAGTGCACATTCTTTTACCAGAGTATACAATTGGTTTACAGATGGTCTATTAACATTTATTGATGCTAATCAGATTTTCCTTACTTGTAGTTGACATGGCCATCAAAATCTGTGATGCTGTAGGTATTTCTATTTCTGTACTAAGCCTGGATAATTTTTTTGAATAGTGTTTGTACACTATTCATATCAGAATAATTACAACAGATATTGACAATATAGAATTGAGACTAATAGATGTTACTATAGTTTTGCGCCTAGATTGTGCTTGTATTTGGGTTTCTACAGTTGCTATCAGGTGGGTTATATTTAACTGCATCTCTGGCTTGTTGCAAATGCTTAGAGATTTCAGTGTTTAGTGTAGTACAATTAGTTTTATTCAGTTCTAGCAATTTAGGACTATGATATATTTCTTGTTTTAACACTGGTAACACATGACTAGGAAAAGACAAGTTGATGGGAATAACAGTTTTATGGACCACTAGGATAATTAAGTTTTCTCCTAGGAACTGGCAATGTGTTGCTTGCTCAATAATTCCAGAGCCTGCTAATTTTATGCGATTGACTGTTTGGTTTAGATTTTTCTCCAAACATGTGACTGCTACACCGTATGGATATGGCATAGTGAAAAGCCAATTCTGTTTTACCGGTAGTAAATATGGGCGATGTATTTTTTTAATTTCGCATTGGCATAACCTTGAGAAAAACATAGAAGTTTCTCTGTTTGGAAGGCTTCTGTCATTTAAAATCAGTCGTTGACAAATAGCTAT
Organism: Vandiemenella viatica; assembly: GCA_031002005.1. Lineage (NCBI taxonomy): Eukaryota > Metazoa > Arthropoda > Insecta > Orthoptera > Morabidae > Vandiemenella > Vandiemenella viatica. The sequence goes on from JARYHS010008074.1 coordinate 382,851,201, forward strand.
AACCAAATTTTGACACTTGTTGTTTTGTACACCATACGGTTTCTGGGTTTGTGTTAACGATAGTACCTCTTTCTTCTACCATTGTACATAATGACCTGTATATTTCCAGAAAACTGGCAATGAATTTACCTATCTAGGAACGAATCCGTAGTTCCCATGAGTAGATCGATTATAATTCTTAGGTGTTCACCCATCAAAGCTACATTTACTGTTGCTATTTGATAGTAATGATATGTTTTCTACGGTGCATGGAAATAACATATAGCTTTCTGCGCCTAAATGCCATTGAATCATTTGCAAATACTGTAAGTATACTTTAGGTCTAAGAAGTACGTCGCTTGGGTTTACCATTTGTGGCTTGCACTAGCACAATCCTCAGCCTAGTTAATTCTACTTTTGTGTTTGTAATTGTCAATACTAACTGTTGTAATAGCTGAGTGCTATAAAGTAGTTTAACAAATATTTTTTCCAATACTGTCAGGTTCTGATTTAAAATGGTTTGGAGCTCTTATACTTTAGCCATGAATGTATTAGCCAATCTTGAGGTAATAAAATGTTATTTGTTACTGTGTTTTGCAAATTTTTGGTCAGCTGAACTTGCCTGGAAGCACTGATCTCTAAATTTTGAGTGATTTGGTTTAGATCTATTAAACATGAGTTTAATTCTTCATAATCGTGTTCTGTTAATGTCCCGAATAATTTTTTCAAAAAGGACCCGTCGAAATTTACCAAAGCACGTTTTCATCTACTTCTTTCCCCAGTTAGAAGATCTACCAAATTGTGGTATTTTTCCTCCAGTGAGGCATACAAAATTCTCAGGTTGGCAACTAGTGCATGTGTTATTTCTTCATCAAAGGAGGGTAAATTCTGAAAAGAAGCATCTGAAAACCTGAATATATTGCTTATTTCCAGGCTGTGATTTCGTAATTCTTAGAAACTGATCTGCACCACTATTGACCAATGAAAGGAGAATTTATTACGTCATTTTGCTTAACAAATATTACCCATTTTGGTAGCATTGGCTTACCTTTTGTAAGATACCCTTTAGTTTGCCAGTAGCAAACCCAATAGCTGTCCCTAGCAGTAATATATCCTATAGTTCGATTTTGAAGTCACTTATGTTGAACTTAGAAATTTTGTGTAAGGTAATTGTCAACTTGAGGGGATTTTCCTGCATTCATTTCCATGTTGAAAACTCGCTATAAGAATCATTTTAAAGTGTATTCATTATATTCCGAACAATTTATTTTAAGGGATAATATGATTTGTTGATGTTTTAAACCACACTGTTAGGAAGAAAAATATTTAAGACTTGAAATAGCTTTGAATTGATTAAAGCCACAGCTGAACTTTTATCACCAGCTATAGTCAGCATTGTCTGGAATATTTTTGATAGTAAAATTAACTGATTTGGAAAAGTTTAATTAGTGATTTTAATTAAGAGAAAAAATTAACTTTTTTACTAAAAGGAATACAGTTGAGAAATTTATATCAGTAGATAGGTTAAATTAAGAGGATTACGAATATATAATGGTTTTGGTAAAATTTTTCAGGTAATTAAGATTTTAAAGATAGATTGTCACTAATTGTTGTTGGAGCGCATAAAACTGCGCCTAACCGGTAACTTAAGAGACTTCAAGGTTAATTTTATAGAAACCCTTTTGAATACTAAATTAAATTAAAACAGATAGAATATGACCATAGGAAACCCCTTGTATCAATTGCAAGTTTAACCATTTGGTACAGTAGGAGATATTAACTAAGGAACGTTCTGGCCTCGCATTCGGTAGAACGGCGGTTCGAATCCCCGTCCGGGCATCCAGATTTGGGTTTTCCATGGTTTCCCCAAATCACTCCAGGTGAATGCCGGGATGCTTCCTTCAAAAAAGGCCATGGCCGAATTCCTCCCCATTCCTTGCCCCCCATCCTTTCCCGTCTCTAAAGTCCTCGTAGTTATAGGAGACGTAAAGCAGTTAAAAAAAAAAAAAAAAACTAAGGGAAAAAGTTACTGACGTCATAGGCCTTGGCAAGATTATAAAATTCCAGGCAGCAATCAATGATTTTGAACGACATAACTTCGTATTCGCTTGAAATCAAACGGTTAACTTTGCGTCGTTTGGCATAGCGAATGGCTCCACGCAGTAAAGTTGCATCACACGCCAACATGCCGTAACTCTTACTCACTAATGTTAGGGGGACTTGGTGTGTTTGTCCTCTCTTAGGAATGTTCTTAGCCTGTTAATCTTCAAATGGAACTTTGTCTGATATCTTCTCCATAATTCTGGTACCGACAATGTACACAGTAACGCAATACTGGCAAGCCAGTATTGCATTACTGTTTCTAAGGATGACATTGATGTCATATTTTGCAAAATAAGGGTGATAGAAGTTTGCAGCGGCGGCCAAATTTATTTTCAAAGTGTGTACAAGTGAACTTTATCAAGAATATAAGTATTCTGAGATTCAAAAACTATGTTAACTTATTTCATACACCCTTCATATTTGGGGTTATAATTTGAATATGTGGTGGCCATTTTATTAAAGATTAAAGGTACCAGAAGGCCACACCGGTCAAGAACTTAATTGTTCACTGTTTAGGCGAAATGTTGCAAGCCCCCCAAGCAACCGTTTCACCTAACACTCTCTACTCTGAAATATGCTTAAACCTATGAATATAAAACTAAAGCAATACATTCTTTTATGATACAATACACTAGACAATTCTTTAAACGTTACTACACCAAGCACTGTTCTTTAAATCATTAGTCTCTCTAGTAAAATATTATCTCCACTCACTGCCACATTGACATAAAAATCCTTATTTTTGTAGTTTTGATACTTAGTCTTTCTGTCCATGAATTGACGCGATGCACTCTTCAATTCAGCATCTGCTGACGACGTTGATTCCCTGCATCTGCCATGTTGCTCGCTGTGTACAACCCACATCAGCTGGTCCTTCCCACTACCGTCTGGCCTGTAGAACATAATTTCTTCCCGAGAATGTTTGCATGGTATTGATATTACACAAATTTTTCTCTCTCTTTTTTATACTTTGAGTAGAGTTTAGCTCAGTTGTTATTGAAACAATATTTCATTATTAGCTTCCAATAATGCAGTTTTATTAGTAATGAGACTAGAGATTTTTTTTACATGTGCTAATACAAGGTTTACTATTCTACAGTCTGAGTCGCCAGTGTTGCCCTCAAGTAGCAGCCGCCTAGACCATGCTAAGCAACTTCCCACTCACTTATATTTTGGTAGCTCTCTTTCTATTTCTTAAACTATGCTGTTTTTCGCAGATTCTGCTCTCCCATCTACTTGCTTCTGTCTGTTCTACACTTGCTGCTGTGCAGGCCCTCTCTTTAGTTTGTCAGTTTGGTTACTTCACAGATTGTACTGTTTCTTTTCGTTGGGGTGGGAGGGTATTAAGTGCGAGTCTTGTATTCGTTTCATGGCTCGGTGACCATGGGAGTGCATTAGTGGTTCTACTCCTCTGACTCTGATTGGTTTTGTGCCAGACATATGGCTTGACTCGATTCTTATTCACTATTAGATCCCTGTCGGGCATTCTGATTTTCAATGTAACAGGATACACAAGGAAACCTCTTTGAATGTCCCTGACCATGAAAAACTAAATTTAGAGCATGATCCTGGTTTTCTATATGGTCTATGTAATAAAAAGAAAACCAACTGGAATTTCCTGTGGTTCCACTCTCTTGTTATAAGCTTTTGCCTGTTTCGCAAAAGATTTCGAATATGCCTTTCGTATACTGCTCCATATTCTACGCAAATTGTGCATGAGGCTTCTTACTTTCGGATTTGTGATATCTTTTGATACTGGAAAAATGGAAAAAGCCAAGTTCATTTCATTTCCATGCAGTACTTCATATGGTGCTCTGTTTATGAAGGCATGAGCTCTACAATTATATGCACTGACTATAAAAGGCAATACAGAATCCCAATTTTTTTGTGATTTATTCATGTAACAACTCAGGGCTTTCATGATCGTTCTGTGATATCTTTCTGCACATCTGTTCCCAGCCAGATATGCTTTAGCTATTAAGTGGTTCATGTTTTTATACCCTGCATGGCATCCATAGGACAAATCATGGTGCAATTTCATTAGTAGTTCATGTAAAAATGCGGATACTGCCACTCTCTCACTCCTTGTTTTGTTTGTCAATACAGCACCTCATCATGCAGCACAAAACGAGGGTGCTGATGCCATTGTAAACATTGGTCATCTTTTGACTGATGCAACGGTAGCTTTGCTAATGTCAGGGGTTGTTGCACTTCTATAGTCCTGACTTTTCTGCTCAGACTATTCGCATTTCTGACTTCGACCATGAAATCGTATTCAGTGGAGACAGTACCCACTGCATTAGTGTTCTTGACCCATCTTTAAGATTTAACAACCAACGATGTGACTTATGGTCAGTTATCACTGTGGACTCTCCCCCTCATAAATATGTTCGATAATACTTAATCCCCCACACCAAACTTGCCAGTTCTCTTTCAGTGGCTGAATATCTCATTTCTGTGGGATTTAACTGTGGTTAACACTACCACACATTCTGGATGTGACTGTGTTGACTGTGAGGCTTATGCGAGCTCAGGCATAGGTTTCTTTCTACTTGAAAAAGGGTTAACCCTGAAATATTGTGTCTGTATATTATTTTGTGTTGCTGCTGTGTAAGACGAAAAGCTTATGCTTGGGGTGGAGCATAAACTGTTGTCTCAACTGTGATCGTGCATACCTAGGATGTTACAGTTCTGACTTTTCTATTAACTCAGTCGCCACCGTAGTTTTAACCCAGAAACTATGGAAAGGTGAAAGTTCAATTATGATTAGTCCATTCTGGTATGATAACTATTCTTTAAAAATTTACAAAGTCAGATAACTGCACAGGCAATCAGACAATTTCTCCGAAAATCATTTCACGGATTCGACAGACCATTCGAGCATGACCAAACCCCACGCTCCCGCTATTTCTTAACTACATGAGTTCTTTAAAATAAACTTCCACCCATCATGACAAAATTCAACCGATATGACACAACTTTGTAGTTTGCCGCGCCACGAGCCCTGAGCTGCCCACCTTCCTACATAATGCTACTATACCGACTGACTGCTGCTACTTGAATGGGGCGAGGGTAGGTTCTGGAAGGGGTATTTATAGGATCGTCGCTTCTTGGACCGTGGGAACTTCCTTATCTCGACTTTCCCATGAATCGTATCTGATATCTGATCAGTTTCAGACGAATGTTACGAAATACAATTTGATCATGACAATAAAAGTAATCCTATCTCTCTGAAATTTTGGTAGTTGCTAGATATTTTTACAAACGTCAAATTAAGTTATTATAAAAATTTTTGTAACTTTAATAGTTTCGCCAGAAAAGAGTCGTAAAGATGTGATTGCCATAACTTTCGAAATATTACTCCTATTGAGCTGAAACAAATGTCATTCTACTCTCCTATTGCTCATCTATTATCTGATATCAAATAAAGTATGTTGCCTAATTTTGAAAGTGGTATAAAACTCGAAAACAAAATTTTAAGACTTGAAATATTCAGAATATCGACTTGAAAATAACTCCAAACAAATTTCCCTATTGAAAAACGGTTACTGTAAAATTTTGGTATCTCTAAGTACATTCCCTGATTTATTACGAATTTTCAAAAATGTTATTCCTCCCGAATGCCGAATGATATCGCATCATCTCGTCCAAGCGTTTTCTCACTCCAAAACCCATTTCGCTTTATTACAATCAAATGCTTTAATATTTTGAAATAAAACTTTTCCAGAAATTTTTATTTTTAAATAAACTTTACTCTGAATATAATTTCTTTTCATGAATTCCCGAATAAGACTGAAATTTCTAACTTTTTCATTAATCAAATGTCTTGCTATCCCAAATTATATTCAAAAACAATCTTTAAAATCCATGAAACTTTCTAAAATTTTAATATGTTATTTAAACTGAAATTATGCTACTTTCTATCTATCATTTGATTTCTTAACTGTTTTCTAATAACCAAATACTTTATTTTAGAGTGGAAAATTATGTGATAAAATTCTAAACCGGCAAATCACTCTTAAACATATTTAGACTCAAAGTATGATCTTCTAATAACAAATTTAATCATCTTCTGGCTAACTACTTACCTAAACATCTTTTGAACTAAAGAAATACATTGATTTAGTGAAATTATATGAAAATCAAATACTACCTATCCAATTCTGAGGTCAAGTTTCTTAACAGCTTTTTAAATGAATTTAACTCTTGAATTTACTGTTCATACTTGAATAAATGCTTGTATTGGATGTATTACTGGGAAATATTATCAAAATTGACTATAAAAATGACTTTAAAAGTGTGGTACCATATACTTCAACTGAACTCACTATCTTGGAAACTAATTTCGCTATGCGAAATTCTAAGATGTGTTACAGCTGCCCTCCTCCCTTCAACTTTGGTGAGTGTTGGGTGTAATTTATATTTAGTCATCCCGTCCGAACAGTCGGCCCCAAGGCTCTTCACCATGCAATAGACCCTGCTGCAAGATATGTAACATACACAATACCTCCACCACTTTCACCAACCCTGTCACAGGGGAAAGCTTTCCGATCATTGGACAAGCTACCTGTGAAACATCCCATGTAATTTACCAGTTAACATGCAACCACTGCCGGCTTCATATTTAGGTTTGACCATAAATCCACTTTCCATTAGAATAAATGGCCACCGACAGATGGTTTTCACACTGAACCCAAAGCACGCAGTTGCTGCCCATGCCGTCACCCATGACTCGAATAATTTCAACTCTTGTTTCACAATCTGTACTATCAGAGTCCTCCCTAATAGCAGCAGCTCCTCTGAACTCAGAAGGTGGGAACTTGCCTACTAGTACAAACTGGGCACAAGGCAATCACCTGGTCTCAACTTTAGATAATACCCAGTCATTTTTATTATTATTTTGACTTGTTTACCCTTTTTTAATCCTCTCTTTGCCTCCATCCCTACTACCTATATTGAACCAGCACTAACCTAAGATGATATTTACTTCTTAGACTCTTTGGTTAATTTTTTTAATATATATATTTATTTTTTATATTTTTTAATTTATATATATATTTTTCTCAAATTTTGATTTATTTATTTTGCTCTTCCCACCGAACATAGATTAATTTTAATATTTATCATTGCTCGTGTATTAGCTCTGAATCACAGCCCCTCCACTTGCCCTCAGTTTGAATTTACCCCCACCATTTTCCTGCCCAACAGTCATTCTGTGAGGCAGTCGCCCACGTCACTCACCTCCCATAATATTCTCCATCCCAAAATTTTCTGTATCATTTGTATTTTTGTCTCTTCTGTGTGTATGCGCCCCACATCCGTCACCTAAATGTAGGTGGTGGCTCATTTCCTATCCTTATTCATTTACTTTTTTGCTACTTAGTGCCTTTGATTTGATTGTTTACTTTATATATATGTATACAAAAGGGATAGGTAGTCAAACCAATGTAGGAAGCCAGGCAGTGTTTGCAGGTTAGCTGGTATATTACAAGGGAGGTACCGAGCGTGGTGGTGTAACGGATAGCGTTCTAGCCTCGCATTCGGGAGGACGGCGGTTCGAATCCCCGTCCGGGCATCCAGATTTGGGTTTTCCATGGTTTCCCAAATCACTCCAGGCAAATGCCGGGATGCTTCCTTAAAAAGGCCATGGCCGAATTCCTTCCCATTCCTTGCCCCCCATCCTTTCCCGTCTCTAAAGACCTCGCTATTGAGAGACGTAAAAAAAAAAACAAGGGAGGTTTAACAGGTGGCTGTACTATGGTAGGAAAGTTCTCGCCAGTGATAGGGTTGGTGAAAGTGGTGGAGGCATGGTGTGGCATGACAAGAGTTGAGGCATGATGTGTGACATGCACATCTTACAGCGGAGTCTATTGCATGGGAAGGATACTTGGGTCTTTCTGATGGGACGAGAAAGACTGTGTTTGTGGACTATTAGGCGGCTGATGTTGTGAGGCCTGCTGAAACAAGTTCTGGGAGGGCCAGGGAGGATTTTTGTAAGAATGTATGGGAAGGTTAGTAGGAAATCATAATCCTGCCGAGGGATTTTATTGATCGATTCAAGTCCAGGGAAGTATTTTGTAACCAGGACTTGACTATGGTTGGTTTCAGGGGGTTTGGAGCAGTCTTCATGTGTCCATATCATAAAAGTGTCATCTATGAACCTCAGCCACAGGATGGGTTTGAGGGGGACGTTCTCCAAAAACATCTATTCTAGGTGGCCCATGAAGAGATTAGCATAAGAGAGGGCCATGCGAGTGCCCATGGCAGTGCCACAGGTTTGGTGGTAGATATTGCCTTCAAAGGAGAAGTAGTAGTTGTTCAGTATCAGTTCAGCCAAGGTGGTGAGGAAAGATGTGCTAGGGCGGCTGTTGGGAGGGAGTTTGTCCAGAAAAAATCCATGGCGCTAAGACCATGGCAATGTGGAATGTGTGTGTACAGTGATGTGACATCAATGGTTACCAGTATAGATTTGGAAGGAAATGGTGTGGTTACGGTGCAAATACGGAAAAGAAAGTGTTGTGTGTCCTTGATGTGGGAGTGGAGCTGAGAGACTATAGGTTGTGGGTGCTAACCAACACTCTAGAAACCTCATGTCTCCTCACAAAATACTTCTGCTCTTATCCCCGCAAGAAATCCCACTTAAAAATCTGATACAACAACAATCAGTGAATTCAAGTAGTAGGCATTCCCAGAACCATCTGCACAAGTTATCCACATTATTGAAGTCCCATCCTGCAGTGGGACAGTCTCTTCCCTGCCAGCCACTCATCCACCAATCAAATTGATTACCTCACAACCGTCTATTGCCCAACTGCTCAACTTATCTCAACCTCCTCCTTTGAAACCCACTCCTTGCTCTCTGCACTCCAGCCCATCCTCCAAACTTAAACTGTCAGTCGTGAACCTTTTCTCTTCATCACTTTCTGAACCCCAACTCACCGTATTCTCCAAAGGCCTTACATTTTCTCCTACCCCTACATTTGACCATGCCAACCTAGGCCGGGACTCCCTTTCATCCTGCCGAACACTCCGCTGGCGGTACCACTTTGCCACACATGTCAGTGAACCTGGGCCTCAAGACTACCTGGAACCCAGTCTCCAAAAATTCAAACCACTATCCACACTTGACCCACCACCTTTTCGCCAGAACCATCCCATACAAATTTTTGAGGAATTCTTATTCACCAGTATGGCTTCTCCTAGTTTTCTGAAGTCCTTGATGATTACCAGCAGTCTCAGCCCAGCTGAAACCCGTGCCAGAAAACCATTTTTGACTAAACCAGATCTTATCATTCTACCCGCGGACAAGGGCTCAACCACAGTAATTATGAATCACAGTGACTATGTGGTTGAAGCCCTTCGTCAGTTATCAGATGCCAACACCTACTGCCACCTTGCTGAAGATCCCAAACCAGATGTCACCAAAAAATACAGGAATATGTACAGTTCAACGGGCCCCTCAGAGGTCTCACCCCATGGTCAATCTCTCTCCTTACTTCTCGAAATCCACGCACACCTTCCCTTTACCTCCTTCCCAAAATCCATAAGCCTGGCAATCCACGATGCCCTATTTTTGCAGCTTATTGATTTCCTTCTGAACGAATCTCTGCTTTGATGGACCAGCACCTACAACCTAGTCTCTCAGCTCCACTCCCTCATCAAGGACACACAACACTTTCTTTTCCGTCTTTCCACCATATCCACACCACTTCCATTCATCCCCATACTGGTAACCATTGATGTCACATCACTGCACACACACATTCCACATTGCCATGGCCTTAGTGCCATGGATTTTTTTCTGGATAAATGCCCTCCCAACAGCTGCCCTAGCTCATCTTTCCTTACCACCTTGGCTGAACTGATACTGAACAACTACTACTACTCCTTTCAACGCAATATCCACCACCAAACTCGTGAAACTGCCATTGGCACTTGCCTGGCCCCCTCTTATGCTAATATCTTCATGGGCTGCCTGGAACAGATGTTTTTGGAGAACGTCCCCCTCAAACCAATCCTGTGGCCGAGGTTCATAGATGACATTTTTATGATCTGGACACATGGAGAAAACACACTTCTAAATTTTCTGGATAATCTAAGTACCTTTAATACCTCGCAGAATTTCACATGGACCTACTCCTACACCCAGACCTCATTCTTGGATGTGGACCTGTCCCTTTCCAATGGCCACCTCAGTCCACACCAAACCCACCAACTCACAGCAGCACATCCATTTTGACAGCTGCCAGCCATATCATTCCAAACGTTCCTTCCCCTACAGTCTTGGCATTCGAGGCAGTTGTATAAACAGAAATCCCTTATAAAATATTCAAACAACATCTCACAAGCATTGGTATCTCACAGTTATCCCCCTGCTTTGGTTCACAATCAACTTTCATGAGCCACGTTGCAACCTGCTCTACCTATTGACTGCTCCAAACCCCCTGAAACCAACCATAGTCCAGTCCTGGTTACACAATACTTCCCTGACCTTGAATCCATCAATAAAATCCTTCGGCAGTGCTATGATTTCCTACTAACCTTCCCAGAAATGAGATACATTATTTCAAAAATCCTCTCTGGCCCTCCCAGAACTTGTTTCAGCAGGTCTCCTAACCTCAGCCAGCTACTAGTCCATAAACACAGTCTTCATCGTCCCATCAGACTGACCCAAGGATCCTTCCAATGCAGTAGACCTCGCTGTAATATGTGCGACATTCACCATGCCTCCACCACTTTCAACAACCTTATCACTGGCGAGAACTTTCCTACCATAGGAAACGCCAACTGTGAAACCTCGCTTGTAACATACCAGTTAACATTGCAAACACTGCCTAGCTCCCTACATAGGTTTGACTACCAATCTGTTACTCATTAGAATGAATGGCCACCATCAGACAGTTTTCACTTGGAATCTAAAACATCCAGTAGCTATTCATGTCATCTCCAATGACACTAATAATTTCAATTCTTGTTTCACGGTCAGTGCTATCAGAGTATTCCGAAACAACAGCAGCTCCTCTGAACTCAGAACATGGGAACTTGCCTACCAATACAAACTAGGCACAAGGCAACCTCCTGGTCTCAATTTGTGATAATACCCAGTTAGTACTTTTCCTTCTCTCTATCCTCTACTTGCCTTTATGCCCACTGTATACACTATATTGAACCACCACATACTAGAGGTGATGTTTAATGAAATAGATTCTTTTATTATTATTATCATTATATTTTTTCAATTTTATTTTGTTTAGTTATTTACTATTACTTTCTCAAATTTATGTTATGATCATTGTAATATATTTTTCTGCACTTTTTGCAACATTTTACATTGCTTAGGTTCTAGCTCCAATTCACTGTCCCTCTCTCCCTGTCCTCTGTTTGAATTTACCCCCACCATGTTCCTGACTAACTGTCATTCTGTGAAACGGTCTCCTACACCACCCTCCCTCCTTCATTTTCTCCTGTTGACGAAGGGCCAAGCCCTTAAATATTCATTGTTTTTCCTGTGTTTTGTGCTTATTTATGTGTTCACCCCATGATACCATCATCTAAGGTAAGTGGTGGTTCATTTCGCTATCCCTTTTGTTTTGTAAATCCATTCGCTAATTAGCTCCAAGTATTTCCTGGTAATATATATATATATATATATATATATATATATGTGGCAAAAAGTTATGATTTAGAATAATCTTGTTCTTAATTTTCAGTGTAATGGATTCAATTGAAGAATGTAGCAGATGCAATGATACAGCTGTGTGCAATATAAGTGTCTCTTGTGTTGTTGCACTGTTGGGGTCATTGGAACAGCTCTGTACAGGAAAGGGTATCAATCACACTTGTATGGATCGCATCAATTCACTTTACCCTGAGTTGAGTCAGTGTGATTACAAAGGTGCGTTATTTGTGCCAGGTAACACTTTGAAGAAATTTCATGTTATTTAATCCATCAAATTTATTCGATGTTTAGCCTATAAAATATATTACAAATTAATTTTAATCAATTTAATAAGTTAGTAAAATTTGTAAAACAATATATTCATAATAATGGATTGATTTGTGTGTGTGTGTGCGCGCGCACATTATTTTGACTGATGTGTTAAATGTAATGATAATTCTGGAAAATATTTTCTATAATCAACTACAATTTGTTGCAGAGAAACAGCAGAAATAACTTGAAATAAATATTTATGAAATTATGGGGCTTATCTTATAGCATGATAATTAAATTCAGATTTTAATTAAAGTGAATGAATAAAGATTATGGATAGCAATATGAATACCAAGTAAAAATGGGGAATGGGAATACCATCGTGTAAACATTGCATGAAGCAATAGAACAATAATATTTGGATTAAGCCTATGGTAATGTGAATGCTTATTGTAGTGAAAGAATGAATGACGAAGATGAGGTTCTTGGAAAGAAACTAAATTCATATTCACAGTTCAGAGATGTCAGTAGAATGGTCATTATTGGAGGGGATTTAAATTTACCAGTCATCAAGTGATTTGGTAATAAGGTTAATAACACAAGGGAATAGAGATTTGCAAATACATTAGTAACGGAAGTAATTTTTAAGTCGTATAGCAGAACATGAAGAGACCAAACATGTTGGATATTTTGCTAATATAGCCTGATGAAAATCTTGTGGGCTGTCAGGTAACTGAAGGAATAAGTGATCACAATGCACTACTGATGGATATTGGGAGCTTCAGTAAACCAGTGGCTAAAAAAGAAGGGAGAAGTAGGTATAATATTAAAAAAGCAGAGACTTTATAATTGATGAGATACTTTAGGGAAAGGCTTTCAGCAAATGGAAGGATGGCACAAGTACAGTGGAGTTGGAGAGGGAAGAGTTTAAGGAGAGGAAATTCTTATTCCAGAGTGGAAAATAGGAGAAGTGCAGGACAGATATATTACAATAAGGAGTTCAGGAGGTTAAAGAGATTATTGAGTTGGGAACAAAACTGAGTGAAGAGACTGGAAGGCAATAGGAAATGCTTAAAACAACTAAACAAGCAATTAATAAGAGCAAAGGATGGGTTTATGAAGAATATTATTGGTGTAGGGCTACATTGAACTATGCATCTAGAAATTTCCGTGGTTATGTAAGAAAACAGAGGGGAAGAGAAGATATTCTCACCGAGCGAGGTGGTATAACGGCTAGCGTTCTGGCCTCTCATTCGGGAGGATGGCGGTTTGAATCCCCGTCTGGGCATCCAGATTTGGGTTTTCCATGGTTTCCCAAATCACTCCAGGTAAATGCCGGGATTCTTCCTTCAAAAGGCCATGGCCGAATTCCTTCCAATTCCTTGCCCCCCATCCTTTCCCGTCTCTAAAGACCTCACTGTTAGAGAGACGTTAAGCAGATAAAAAAAAGAGAAGATATTCAGACAATTGTAGACGAGAACGGATTTGAAATCGCTGAGGATTTTAAAATGGCAGAGATATTGAATTGCTGGTTTAATGAGACCACAGGGGACTATCATCCTGTGATGGGAGGGAATAAATCAGAGGAAAGTCTCCCTATAAATATAATCGAGGAAACTACGAAATTTGAAATAGAATCCCGGGAAATTATGAAGGAACACAGAAGGGGAAAAAAAACGCAAAGGGGCTGGTGTAGATAATATTACTACAGATATATTAAAGATTGTGGGATACATATTGTACCTTAACTTGAAATTTTATTTAAAGTGAATCTGGAGTCTTGCTGCTTACCAGAGGATGGAAAAGAATGATAGTAGTACCAGTTCAGAGAAAGAGGTTTGCAAGGCTACTATGAGGAAAAATAGGTCTTTTATGTTTATTTGGGTTAAACTTCTGAATACTGTTTTGAGCACACAGTCACTTACTTAGAAACACAAATAGGTTCATTAAATAGATAAAAAAAGGTTCTTTTGCCGCGGTCGCCAGGTTTAGGTAAATTTCGAGCGTTGGGTTTACTATTAAAAAGAACAGTTCAACAGTTTATGTGCAACTTCACACAAAGTGACTTTATTGCAATAATTAAGCTGTAGCTATTACACCCAACGGGAAAATACCACCACCAAATATGAAATTCAGATAAGTAATCGAACTTCGCCGAAAATTACAAGTTCGTAGGATAAAGAGTTTCTACAACAAAATGTATCTACCACATCGATCAAAGTTCCTCTCACCACTACTTTAAGAAAAAATGTTCTCCTCCAAATCACAAGTTCTATTCATCACACGCTTACATAAATCACTTGAATACTTTACTCGAGTCTGTAACAATTTCCACACTATTAGACCGAAATGGCCTCCGCGCGAACATTCTCGTCCGGCGGTCAGAGACAGACTGACTACTATTACTCAAAGATAATACATCGTTAACAGCGTCGTCTGCTGCCGACACCTGGCGCAGACACTTGTTATGTTACACTCCCCCTAACAGCTTGTGATAATTGATAACGTCTGGCCATATCAATTATCAGAACAAAAAATCAATTTAAATTCTACTCTGGTGGTATTCCGTTTTTCACAGACAACATTTTACACATTAAATTCAAGAAACATATAAGAAAAATGTTACACACAAGACAAATCAGAAACAATATACATAAGAAACAAAACACAAATTGGTAGAAACCCAAAAAAAACACAGCACAAAAATAATAAGACAATCTAAATTAGTACTCAATTGCAAGTTGAGCAACTTGCTGCCAGAAGCCCCGCTTCCGATATAAACACAAGCTGCACTCAGGTCAATGACCTGTTCACACTTATGCTTCAAGGCATCACATCACACGCGTGACTTTATCCACTTTACCACACTTTTTCGAGCTGCTACATTGCTGTTCGCGCCTTCAAAGGTAAGGGAAAAGTAGGATTTATAGTAGTACAGAGATTTTCTCTCGAAAACAGGATTGATAATTGAAAAAAAACATAGAAATAACAGGATAGGATTACTTTTCTCTTTAACCATCTACATCCTCTTGCAAAGAATTATAAGGTTTGAGCGCAGTTACATTAAATACACCTCGGACACTTTGGTCCACAGGATTTACCAGTACAAAAGAATTCTTTCTTGGACAGCTAGAAATCATGTACGGTCCTTCGTAAAGGAATTTAAATTTTTTGATTTCATTATTGAGACTCGAAGATTTATAGTGAGTTTGCGCCAGCACCAGGTCACCTGGCTTATAGTCAGTAGCCTTCCCCCTTTATCGTGCCTAGCCTTTCTTCTCTGCGCTTCACTCTTCATTTTAAGCCGTGCTGTAGTAATTAGTTCTTGCCGATCTATTGGAGTAACTGTGGGAAATCTACAAATTCCGTCACTATGCGTGGAGCCTTTTCGCCAAACATCACCTCATATGGTACCACTGAAGTGGAATCATGAGGTAAATTGTTAAGTACTCGTTCAAGTGATTCTATCTCCAGTGCCCATCTCTGATGGTTATCCACACAATAACACCGCAGCCACCTCCCTATCTCTCTCATTACCCTCTCAGACACATTACCCGGAGGGTGATACAAAGATGTTTTCAGTACTTCAATTCCTTCTCGCTCAAGGCGTTCCACCCATCTGCGGCTACAAAATGATGGGCATTGTCCGAAATCACCTTATGAGGTTTTCCCACTTTAGGTATGAAATCTTCCACAATTTTGTTAGCCATGACCTTGGCCGTCGCTCTCTTCAAAGGGTACAGTCTAACATATTTCGAGAAAACATCAATAACTACCAATATCTGCGTGACTCCGCCTCTGGACCTCGGCAGTGGGCCACACACGTCGACTGCTACTAATCTAACACACTTTCTGGCAAGATGCATTCCATATCACCCCTCCTCAATACACTGTCCACTTCGTCTTCTGACAAATGTCACATGTAGACAACAATTTCGCTACTCTCCTTGACATATTATTAAAATAACAGTTTTCTTTGATAACCCTATAACATTTGCTTGGTCCAAAATGCCGTAGCTGAGATGGTGTAAGTGATTAGTGCGTCGATGCTTCTTTCTGGAATCCATACCTTCCAGTTTTCATTCATATCCGAATTACGCCAAAAGACTATGTTTGTGGATACAGTAATATCTTTTCACTTCCCTTGGTAACTCGGACATTGTATCTGATCTTTAACCGCTTTTATAACTTCATCTTCCTCCTGTAGCTCCTTCATATTCTTTAGCAAACTTATTATCTTATCTTCCTCGGCAACTCCGTGAATATATATAAGTGCGCTTCCTGAGCAGGGTGGATATTATTTCTTCCTTCAACTAAACCAATGGTAATCGAGAGAGGCAATCAGCTACTAATTTTCCGATCCTGGTCGGTAACGAATCTCGAATTCAAATTCTTGCATTACAAGCGCCCACCGGGTAAGCCTCCCGTGTACGAGGCGACAATTCATTAAAAATGACAACGCCTTATGGTCGGTATAGATGATGGTTTTCCTTCCTAGAAATAAGGCTCGAAATTTTTGAAAACTCCATATAACCGCCAAGGTTTCCTTCTCTGTGATGTTGTACGATAACTCATGTTTGTTCAGCATCCTACTAGCAAAAGCGATGGTCCTTTGTTCTACTCGTCCCCCTACGTTTACTTCTTGAAACACCTGAGCCCCAAGCCCATAGTGTGAGCCGTCCGCGGCCAAACATATGTCAAGAGTCCAATCCGGGTGAGCTAACACAATTTTCCGCGAAAGTTCTTGTTTTATCTTCTTAAAGTCCTCCTCACATTCGTTTGTCCACTCCCACGGAGTTCTTGCTTTGCTCAGATCCCTAAGGTGTATACTATTAAGTGCTTGTCCGGGTATAAACTTCCGGTAGTATCCGCAAAGACCGAGGAAACTCTTTAACTGTACTTTATTAGATGGTCTCGGGAATTTGTTAATGGCTTCTAACTTCGCGTCTTCTACAGTTATTCCTTCTGGCAAAATCACATGTCCGAGAAAATTTATACTCTTCCGCAAACACACACTTCTTCCATTTTAAAGTTACGCCCCCTTTATGCAGCGCCTAAGTACATCCGTAAGTTTCGAGATGTTCTTCAGAGTTGCGAGGCAATGATTATGTCATCAACATATGTGTGAATCCTATCTCTCAAGGATCTTCCCAACACTTGGTCCAAAGCCCTTATAAAATTCGCTACCGCATTGTTAATTCCGAAGGGTAAAACTGGAAATGAAAACACTTTCCTTCGAAACGAAAGGCTGTATATTTTCTAGACGCTTCGTCAATAGGCACCTGCCAATAGGAAGCCGTGATATCCAGTGAACTAAGATATTTTACACCATGGAACTTTTGTAATATTTCGTCGACAGGGAGTGTGTGGTCCCTTTCTGTAATTAGGATTTTGTTAAGGTGACCTGGCGTCGAGTACTAGCCTCAGAGATTTATCTGCTTTAATTACGGCCACCAAAGGGTTCACATACTCGCTGTTTGATCGCTCTATTATGCCCCATTCTAGCATCCTGTCAATTTCTTCTTGTGCCTTCCTCCTCATTGCAAATGGTATAGGATACGGTTTGGCAGCAAAAGGTACATCTTCTTTAACGTTAAAATGACACTGGTAACCTTTAATTAATCCAGGCCGATCTGAAAAAACCTCTTGAAACTCCTGAATAATCTTCTCTACTCCCTTCCAGTCCTCTTCCCCATACTTCAACTGCGGTACTAATTCATCCTCTTCCTGTAAAGCGGGTAGGGAATCTCCTTAAGCTCCCTTTTGTTCTACCGACTCCTTCACCATACCTTTCGAAATAACTCTAATTTGGCAAGATACTTCTTCTTCCTCACGACATCTTCCTTCAAACGGGACCTTCACCTGTCTTCCTTCTGTTAAAAATTGTAAACTATGATCCGCCCAATCTAACTTCACCTGTTTCTCTTCAAACCAGTCCACTCCTAGGATCAAATCTACTGTTAATTTGGGAATGACGAATGCTTTAACTTCGACTGTTTGATCTCCGATCACTCCATCCACGCGAATTTGTCTTGTGATCTTTTTAATCTTGCCACCATTCGCCGTTGTCACCGTCATCCCGGATACCGAGTGAACACAAGCAGCCGGTTCGTTAACAAGTGTCAGAAATAGGCTTTCAGACATACATGATACTTCAGCCCCAGAATCCGCCAAAGCTTCCACCATCTTAGTCCGAAATGTTATTAAAACAATAGGTGTTAGGGCTTCTCTTCTAACTAACTTCCGTTCTTCTTCTAGCAAGTCATCTCTGGGATCGTTATGGTAAACTGACACGCTCTGTAAATTTCTCGATGGAAATATTTCCCGTTCACTTAGTTCGTCCGTAAAGAAACTCTCCTCCCTCTCCACGCGTCTGATCACAATCGGGAAATTTGACACTTGTTTGTCGGGGCTCATTAGTTTTCCACCGTATAGATTTTCTGTCGACTTCCTTCTCCTCATTAATTTTCCACCGTATGAATTTCCTGTCAATTTTACCTTCTTCATTTACCAATTGGAAAGGTTTTGGTCTTCCAGTTACTTCTTCATATCTTACGCCATCGAAAATGACCTGATTCAGCTAAATTATTGCTTCCGAGTGAGTGACCTAACTCGCTCGCTCGTTTTTCCGCGCTCGCCAGTGTTGCGGCGGTTCAAACTTTTGCGGCCCAGGCGTTCAACAGTGTCCCCGCATACGCTACTGCGTGGCTGCTGTCGGTCACTGCCCCCGCTTCCGCTACTATTGTCAAAGCCATATGGTTGTCGCTCTGCCACTAATTCTATTCAGCTTTACTTCTCCCGTAGCTACCGTGAACAATCCTTCGACGTCAATTCGTATCACTTCATTCTCCCGTAATCTTGACTTCTCCTTTGTAAGAGCATCATAAAAAATTTCATCCGCTACTTCAAAAAATTTCTCTTTTATATCGTCTTCCACAAATTCCTCCTGACACCCTTGAACGTCTGTTTCCGCAGCCATAATACTTTTACAATTCACTTCATCTCCATTTTCCAAGGCATCCCCTAATACCGTATCAAACAAAAAAACGTCTTCCTGAATTTTCCTCTTCCTTAATCCTCCGCTTCCGTTCTGTGAAATTCCGTCCGCATTTGGCCTCTTAACCGGTTCTGCCCCTGATGAGGCCGCGACAGTGGCAGAAATTAGTTTAAACAATTTTCCACCACTCGCAGCTACTGTGGCTACCCTCTGTTCCCGGTTTCTGAGGTTGGTTGTCATGGTACCGTTGGTGTTTGATTATTAGTTTCTGTCTCTACCGCTTGGTTATTCGGCTCAAAAGTGTTTCTCTGCCTGGCCCCGTGCTGGTATGTATTTACCGGCTGTTGTCGGTTATTCCTTCCTTCTTCTCTCCAATAACCGCCTCCTCGTGTACCCCTATCCTGGAAGTGTCTATAACCATTCTGAAACTTCGACTTGTCTCTCCTCATCCTCTCCTCCTGGACATCCAACCTTCCCAACATGTCTATGGCATCCTTAATTGAACATATTTTATGGCTGGTGAGAATAAATTGCGTTCGTTCGGGTAGGCGAGCCGCAATAATTTTAACATATTCTTCCTCACTGTGAGGTTGGTCTAGGTACCTACAAGATGAGTAACACCTCATGAAAAAATTAGTTTGTGTCTCTTTATTCGGATCGTAATGCTCGCCCAACATTAATTCGGATTTCACGGCAATCTGTCTTTCTGCCGACCAGTATAGGTTTAAAAAATCTGTTTTAAACTGAGCAAACATCTCAAAACGGTCTTCGAATTGATCAGCCCAAAGACGAGGTTCTCCTCTCAAATGTTTAATTACCATTCTAATTTTATTTTCTTCACTAGCCATCAGGAAAGGTGCGAAATTTTCAAAATTTCTAATGAACTTTACAGGATGTATACAATTCTTTCCAGAAAACTCCTCCCACTCTATCTTCTCATCATTGACTTTAACAGGAAAAGCTGAGGTCTTTATAACTTCTTGGTACTTGCCAAGCTCTTCCCTAACTACATTGGGGACTTGTTTTACTAGTTCTTGTTTCACCACTAGGGGGGTATGTAGTTTCACCTTCTCCACATCTTCATAAACCTTTTCCACGTCAGCTGCCAGCCCTTTGACATCACCCTGAAATGTTTGCATCTGATCTTCAAGGCACCCTACGCGGTGGCTCTGACTGTCGCTTTTTTCTACTAACCGTAAATATTGCGCCTGTAAGGCACCGGTATCCTGGCGCAAACCACTCGTTTCCTGCTCAACCCGTTGTTCTAACTTGTACACTTGAGAGGACAACTCCTCCGTCCGACCAATACACCTAACACTATACTCTTCAAGTTTTCTTTCTAACTCCGCGATGTGCAATTTCTGCTCCTTGACTAAGCTATCGTGACGAACTTCTGCATCCCTTTCCATTACTTCAAGTCTACCATTAAAGGTTTCAAATTTAAAATCAAGTTTATCATGAGAGTCCCTAAGGGTTTCAAATTGGGCATCAAATTTATTATTTAGGGTTTCCGCAAACCTAGCCAGCATTTCAGCCAATTTTGACTCCGACACTTCCCCCATTTCAGTAAGTTTCTATTACAAATCCAACGGGAAAAAATCCAATGATGATAATAACTCAGTTGCTTTACTTCCCCCCTTCAGTTCACAGCAAACAAAATCAATACAACGCTGCTATTCTCGAAACTCAACCACCATATCAGAATTAAATGCATGCAAATTAAAACCAACTACTTGTGCTGCGTCAACATGCGGTAAGTGTCACCAGAATGACAAAGGAATGGGCAAAAAGGAGAGAAAAACTCAACTCGGTTTTCCTTCCTACGTGCGATTCGAAATTATAGGAGAAAAAAATATTAGAGGAACGGAACAGATAGGAAAAGACGCTTCGCAGCAGCCCGCTAGCAGCAACTCGCGCACTTAGCTTTGGTGTCTTCACTGTCGGGTCTGCTCGGCTCCCGCTCGGCTTCGTTCGGCTGGCTCGAATCAGCTGCTCCCACTCGGCTTCCTTCGGCTGGTCCCGGGCACCCTCGGGTCTGCGTATACGTCGCCGCCTGTCGTCTGCTCTCGGCTCCGCTCGGCGATGCTCTTGTAGTTACCTCGTTCTCCACTCGGCTGCGCCACTTCCAACCAGTCTTCCAGTAGACTATCTTCACTAGCTGTCTTTGACTTAACAAACTCGTGCTGCTGGTGTGGTATATCTTCCACTTTGACTATTGTCGTCTTCACGCCTAATTGTCACCTTATTCCCACTTCGCCGTAATTTATCCTTTGTCCTCTTTATCCTAGTGTGTATGCTCGGGAATCGAAAGTTAATTTCTCCTCCAGATGCCTATTTTACCACACGTCCTGTCACTGAGGCGCCATGCAAGGCTACTATGAGGAAAAATAGGTCTTTTATGTTTATTTGGGTTAAACTTCTGAATACTGTTTTGAGCACACAGTCACTTACTTAGAAACACAAATAGGTTCATTAAATAGATAAAAAAAGGTTCTTTTGCCGCGGTCGCCAGGTTTAGGTAAATTTCGAGCGTTGGGTTTACTATGTAAAAAGAACAGTTCAACAGTTTATGTGCAACTTCACACAAAGTGACTTTATTGCAATAATTAAGCTGTAGCTATTACACCCAACGGGAAAATACCACCACCAAATATGAAATTCCAGATAAGTAATCGAACTTCGCCGAAAATTACAAGTTCGTAGGATAAAGAGTTTCTACAACAAAATGTATCTACCACATCGATCAAAGTTCCTCTCACCACTACTTTTTAAAAAAAATGTTCTCCTCCAAATCACAAGTTCTATTCATCACACGCTTACATAAATCACTTGAATACTTTACTCGAGTCTGTAACAATTTCCACACTATTGGACCGAAATGGGCCTCCGCGCGAACATTCTCGTCCGGCGGTCAGAGACAGACTGACTACTATTACTCAAAGATAATACATCGTTAACATGCGTCGTCTGCTGCCGACACCTGGCACAGACACTTGTTATGTTACAGGTTGTACAAACAGGGTTGAAAATTATAGGTCAATTAGTTTGACATCTGTGATAGCCTAGTGGTAGAAAGATTGAAATGTAACTATATCATAAATATCTGTGTGAAAAGAAACTGGTTTCCAGATCGACAATATGGCTTTAAGCAAGGATATTCATGTCAATCTCATATGGTGGGCTATATGCTAGATATTTCATATGAATTGGACAAGAGTGGCCAAGTTGATATAGTGTAGCGCTAGATTTTTCTGAGGCATTTTACAGAGTGACTGATAAAAAGGTTTTAAATAATCTGAAAACTATTGGATTGGATGGAATTCTTAAAAGCCAGAAAGCCAAAGTGTTACAGTAGGAAATACTTTATAAAAAGAGGAGGAGATATGGGAGTGCCAAAGGGTAGTGTATTGGAACCGTTGCTGTTTATTATTTTATTGAATGATTGTTTTGATGGGTTACGGTCAGAAATGAGGTTTTTTGCAGGTGACATAGTGATATATAATAGGATAAAAACACAAGAAGAAGGTGGACAGGGTGACCTGGATAGAATATTTAAATGGGTAGGTCAGTGTGGAATGAAGGTAAATGCCAAAAATGGCCAGCTTATATATAAAAAACTGAAGATTAATTGTGATTATAGGCTGGGGTCAGAATTTCTTGGTGAATGCTTGAATTGTAAACATTTTGGCATAATGTTTGATAATAAACTCAATTGGGCAGATCACATTAGGCAGGTGGTAGGGAAAGGTTATAAAGTCCTTTGTTTGCTGGAGAGGATGATTAGAGGATGCACCAGGGAAGTTAGGGAATTGGGTTACAAATCTTTGGTCACACCATTATTGGAACATGGTGGTGTGGTTAGGGAACCCTCCCCCCCCTTTTGGGAATCAAATACAAGTGTTGGAGGGTGTACAAAAAAGAGATGCTACATTTGTTTGTTGATATTATCACAGGACAGAGTCAGTATTTGTTATTATAAAGGAGCTGGATTGGGTGTCATTGGAGGATAAGAGGAGGGTGAAGAGAGTTCTGGGAATGTACAAGGCATATGTTGGTGGTGGGGCTTGGAGGGATGTTGGTCAAAGGATTGGGAACAGTGCTTGGGAGGGGAAAGATGACCATTACCAAGTTGGCACGCGATTTCAATCCCATGGGTGTGGGAAAATTTTCTTTCGTAGGTAATGGCGTCAGGGATTGGAACAAATCACCAAATGAAATTATAGTTAATTTACCAAAAACGCTGAAGGAATTTGTAATTAAAATTTGTAAATTACAAAAGTAGTTGTGGGAGGAATTAAACACTCAAATTTTATAAGATAATTAAAAAATAAAATAAAAAGGGGTTATTAGATAATGAAGAGAATTGCCACCGGAGCATGTGCTCCTTTGCAATTAAATTAATAATAATAATAATGACAAAATAAATATGAGTTGTGGTCAGAAAATAACTGCACAGAATTTATAAAACCTTTTATTTTTAAGTTTTATATTTTAACCCCGAGCTCCTTCAATATACATTCCTTATTAGTCTCTCTACACCACTGCATATGAAGTTTCCACTGTTGCAAGCATTGCTGCACATCATCTTTTAACTCTGTTGACGACTCAGATCAGGTCTCTTTCAGTACACCCTTCACTTCATGAAACAGAAACAAATTTCAGAGTCCTATGTCAGGTGATTATAGTGTATGCTTCAGAGATTCCAAAATTTACCAAAAATTTTTTGATTGAAAGAGCCTTGTTCTCATCTGTATAACGTTTGGGGAGGATTCAAGACCAATTCATACACATTTCAGGACTTTTCCTGTCACATGTTGAAGAAGGGTGTCCAGAACCAGTTTATAGTAAAATTAATTGACAGTCTGACCTTCACGCACTCAATCAGTAGAAACAATGCCACTGATGTCTAAAAATATGATCATTTTAAATTTTTGTATCTTTTATGATTTCTTTTGCCTTTGTATCCCTGCCCTACCTTCGGTTTTCTATGATTGCCCAAAATACTTCAGGTGAATTCCAGGATGTTTCTGTTAAAGCCTATGGCCAAATTCATGTTCCTTTCTCCTGGTACATTCCCACCTCTAATGTCCTCAACTTCAATGAGGTTGTGAGGAGCAAAGCTGATACAGTGGTTAATATCACCTTCAATCCCTGACTTGGATCGTAGATCATAAAAACTGCTTTATCGTGTAATAATTTTGCCACTGGAAAGTCAACTGTAAGAGTTTTGCATGACACCACTTGTCTTGACGTAAACCTCAAGCAAGAAAATGTTAGGTAGAAGTCATTAATGAAAATCACTACTATAGATTCAAAGTCAACACTCAATATATTCTTTAAATAGTTAATTCACTCATTGCAGTTGAAGGTTATCGAACATTTCTTTGCCAAAATAATTGCAGATTACGAAGTGAGACTGACAGACCAAAACCCCTTTGCGTAATTTTCGAAGTCACATTTTAATTATGAAACCGAGCTGCAACACTAAAAAATCCAACATGGCCACCACTAAGCATGGCTGTGACCACGGTCATCTTCCACTTTCCCAGCCCAAGTGCCTATCGTGCAAAGCAGAGTGACACAACCCTACACTCCAAGAAACCACCAATGATTGCCTCAGAACCCTGTGCTGACCATATATATGTTCATCATCCCCCCACCAGGGCAACCTTCTGCTATGCAACATAGTTCTCCAGCCTTGGGAAATACAAACGGTAGAGTACTGAAAGTCTTTTAGTAAGAAGAATGTGGTGAAACTAGCAATTTAAGTCCTTATGAAATTTTCTGTAAAGTTAACAGATTCACCGTAAAAAGTAACTCGGGGTTCTCAGCCCCATTACAACGCAGAAGCTAATAACTGTGTTTATTTAGGTGGTAGAAGGTTCAAATAAAATTTATAAAGCTTCTAGTCAAAATATCTTTTATTTAACACCAAATATGGCTAGTTTATTATTCAGGTCTATAAGACATTTAAAATCATGCTTCGGTGGTGTAACACCTAATTACCGGTATCGGAAATATCATACTTAGAGCCTTAAAACTTATTTCACCCCATTTTATGGCATCTCAACTGCCCATAGAGCTTTCAATCAACATTTTCTCTGACTGCCATAGTTGCTTCACAATTTAATTTTTATTTGTGGGTTGTTGCCGCCATAAGTCAAAAACAATATTTCACCTGATTATTATTAAGGTACTGCCTATTGTCCAAAAAGGCTTATGGGATGAGCTTTAGGAGCTGTTAGTACGTATCCTGAAAGTATTTTCTCTTACTGACTTTACATCACTGTTTGTAATAATTAAAACTGTGTATACAAGCATGGGCTTCACTATATTTCATTTGAAAATAATCTATGATTCGTCTGACTGTATAAAATATACTAAAATTTTAGTATGTTATACCGGAAGAAATTACGTGTATCTCACCCTCTCAGCTGATTTCAAATATTGCTTTTAACATGTGGTCTCACAAAATTTAGAATGCAAGTTTACGTAATAAGTTATAATACTGGCTTTTTCTGTTTTGAGTGGCTTTAAAACCTGTATTACTGTTTCTTTATGACAAAAATTTATTTACTAGTGGCTGATTATTACTATGAAAAGCTTTTAAAATGGCCAAAATTGTTGTATTATGGTGATAATAATTATCGTGAAAAAGTGTTGTGTTTACCATGATGGATAATACACTATTACAGTTACTTGGGTAAGTTTACAGCTTGATTTTTATGCCTTAAAGATGATTTCCTGTCAGTATTAGCTGTTTAGTTGACTCTGCGACTTTAATCCGCTGTATATATGGCTCTAGGCTGCAGTATCGGAGCCTACACTATGCCTGTTTTCCAATAACAAAGTGTCTAATTAGAATTTGAAGAATTCTAAGGTAGCTTACAAGGTGTAAAGCCATAAGAGTTTGGGATTTCCAGTGCGTTGATTTACACTTGGTTTCAGGGCCATACGTAAAATACGATAATTCTTCCAACATCTATTATTATAATTTTGTAAATGATAGGGTTAGATTCAATCATTTTCAGCTTTTCAGAGCAAATGGTCATTCAATATTGTGATTTTGACTGCCAGAAAGGATTTTCAATACCAACTTTAAAGAGCATCCTTTGTTCGTGTTAAAACAGTATAGTAAAATTTTATTAAATCCTTTCTTCGTCATTATTTGTTAATGCAATGACAAGTCTAATACTTGGACATCAATTTCTCTATTGGTATTACCAATCTATTCAATAACAAAGGATATTTAAATGACTCATCACTCATCAAAGTTGATGAATCATTGTTACTATCCTTTGTTACTTATATTGCTTAAAAGCCATTTCCTTTTTCCTAAATGTCATTACAGTCTATTCAATATTTTCATGAGTTTTTACCATTCATGCAGGGATTGTCTGTAAAGTATTCTGTGCCATTTTTGAATCATTTTACCCATTTGAAAACTTGAGTTCATGATTAGTTATCATCACTAGCCACTTCTTGCAGCAAACTTAATATTCCTGTTTCAGGATTCATAAGTTCAGCTAGAAATTCCATGTTTCTTATTGCATGATTTGATTTAAACTTTAACAGAAGCCAAACTGAAAATTGTATGTTCATCGAAGTGGCAACATAGTGGCTCAACACCCCACCATTAAAAACTGCTTAGATGAATATGCCTGCTGTAACAAAATCAGTTCAGTTATTTTCTAGTCATTCTGTAATAATAAAGCATACTTTTGGGGGTCTAAGAATTAAGCGGTTTCATTAACGCTGACCATAAAATGTTCTTTAATGAGACCAGGTACTTTAATTATTAAATTATTTTTTGCCAAGTTCTTTACAAGTCATACTATTGGGCACCATGTTTCTGTGAAGAAAAATTGTTAGTTAATATCTGAAATGTCACAAAATGTAAAATTACAAGAAATTTGAAATCTATATCTCTTCTTGAAACAATAAAACTCTGCTATTGAGTCACAGCTTTGATCATTATGAAATGATTGCTAGTTCCTCTAGATAAACAGTTGGTTATCCCAACTCACAGGTTATAGAAATGATTTTTATAAACATTTATTCCTTATAACCTTTAGTTTAACCATAATTGACATTTAAATTTAAAACATTTTAAGAATCTTCATATTGCAATTTCTTTAAAAATAATTAACTTTTGTTTTAACTTATATTTTATTTTTTTGCACCTAAAAGTCCGGTTTATGTTTTTGATCCCTTTTTCATTAAATTTTTTATTTTCAAGATTTTGTGATCATAATTATTTTAATTTACACATGTGTATTTCAGATTCTTTTAAAACATTAATTATTGGCTTTCATTCCTGAAATTATGTAATTAATTTTTTCCATATGCTGAACTCAAATTTAGAGTCCTTCGCCTGATTTATAACTGGATTAATAGTGTTTTTTTTTTTATTCCTAATGGATTGTATATTGATATGGAACTTCTTTCTTCCACAAAACTTTTCTTGTTGTATTTTCAGTTTTAAACCTTTCTTTTCCTTAGCATCAAACATTATCTTTAGTTTTATCCATCTAGTGTAACTATAGTATCATACAATTCTGTGTTGTTTTTAGTGAAATATAATTGTTTATTTCACATCATGCTAATTCATTACATTTGAAAAATTTCTAAACATATATATTATTTTTCCAAGGTGTTATTTTGTCACAAGCTATTATCTTCCTTAATACCTAATCAAAATCAATAAATGAGGTATTATTTTAAAGATTAAGTTATCCACTTTGGTCTGATCATATATTAAGAAAGTAATTTTTCCAGATTCGATTCTTAAAGGGAAAAAATGTCAATACTTCCAAAATGTGTCATTTTTCTTGTTTTTCCATGAACAATTTATCTCTGTGTATTCCTAACCAAAATCACTAAATAACCTATCATTTTAAATATTAAGATTTCCTCTTTGGCGGCATCATATATTAAGAAAGGAATTTTTCCGATTTCAACCCTTAAAGGACAAAAGTATCAATATTTTTACAACACATTTTTGAGCCATATATCTTCCTAGATACCTTGCCAAAATAGATAAATGAGATATTATTTTAAAGATTAATAGTGTCTGCTTTGGCCACCTAACATCTTGAGACAGGATTTTTTTCGGAATTTGACCCTTGAAGAGCAAAAGTTTCATTATTTCTATAAAGTTTTTTATTTCTGTTGTGAGCCATTTATCTCCCTTGATAGCTAACCAAAATTGATAAATGAGGTATCATTTGAATGATAATGTCTTCACTCAGGCAACATTATAAATTAAGTATGAAATTTTTCGGAATTTGACTCTTGAAGGACAAAAGTAATAACTGCGAAAGTCATGTATGTGAGACAGTTCAGAGCCAAGCCACTAGATAGCAGCAGCACATATCACAGAGATATTAATAAACCACTTGACTGGCATTGGCTTGTTATGTACCTCTTACACTAAACAATTGATACAAATGAGGCAGTTCTTTTTTCATCCTATTAAAAACCACTAACCTTAGTATTTACCATATTCGTGAAATTTTCACACAGCTAATCTAGTATCTTTTAAACTCATAAGTTTGCTGTCTAGGTAATGCAAATTCTTTATTCTGTATGAATAATATATTTTGTCATGGAATTTTAAAAACTGACTGAACACATACACTGTCAGATTCACTAGATTCATATTGTAATGCTACATGGGAGAGTGGGCTGGTGGTTCAGTGGATGATGTAGTTGCTTTAAAAAGTTCTGCGTCCAGTCCATGCTTCAAGTACTGGTGGGTTTAGGAATTTTAAAGAGTTAATTTGATAATATGAGCCATTCCTGGACTTTCCACTGCTCATATCCTACATTAAACTGTATATCCAGCCATGATGAATGTGAAATGCATGGCAAATTGAAACTCTGTCATGTAGGCTTCTCTCTGCCTGTTTGTTATGTTTTGACAACTAAATGGCAGTTCCAACATTTACTTGTTTACGGACTTTGGAGTCCATTTGTACAACTTTACAACTTCACAATGATTGGTGTACACTGTTTAAATATCATCCAAAACAATGTAATAAAGAAAAATAGCATATAGTCTACTATTACTAGAATTATAAACTTTTACCATATAATAATAAAAACTGCTAAGTCTAAAAAAATTCATGTTAAAATTAACTGTTTCTTATCCATTCATATTACAAGATACATGAACGTAACAAACTGTTTTGGTTTAATTATTCCAAGTTTGACCCTACTGTGACAGTTAACAAACTTGAACATTATTATTAAGGTATTATTTTCTGTATACAAGTGTTTATGTTTCATTAGGGAAAATGTTGTTTACTGAGTAATTCTTTGGAGTATGTTGAATCTTGAACTTCCAGAAATTGTGAACAATCAATGTTACCATTGCACCAATTTAACAAAAATTTAAAATCATTAAGTTCATGAAATGGTTGCAGTGAGAGTATTCTTAAGATGGGTGCAATGTGAATGTATGTATGATCATGATACGGGTCTAGAAAACCAATTCTAAATGCCATCCATGTATCTAAAAAAAATATGCTGAACAGTTTCTATTCTGTTAGTTTGAGATAATGTGTACAGTGACCAAATTACTGATGAATATGCTAATGTAATCATCATCATTATCGTTGGGGACCATCTCCAGTTTCCCAGGTGTGGTTTACAAGCCTTGGCTGTTATAGAAAATCGTTTTCCACTGTCTCCTATCCAGAAAAGTTTCTCTGTCTGCGATGTATTCACAATTCCAGCCTCTTCTCTCTACGTCCTCCTTCAGTTGGTCTGTCCATCTTCTTCTTGGTCTGCCCACTGGTCTTTTGCCCATTATTCTTTTTTCTAAATAAGTTTTTGGTAGTCTTGTACTAGTCATTCTCTTGACATGCCCAAACCACCGAAGTCTTGATGACCTAAGACTCCCTTCCATGGATTCCCTTAGCTCTAGGTTGATCTAATCTCATCATTCTTTATGTGGTCAAGTCTAGTTTTCTGGAGGGCCGTTCTAAGAAACTTCATTTCACATGCTTGGATCTTTCTAAGATCCCTTGATGTTAGTGTGCATGTTTCCAAAGCTTATGTGAGAATAGGAATGAGATATGATTTTTACAAGACAATTTTTGTTCTTCTGGGAACCTTCATGTCCCATAGTAAGCCCCGCATGTTACTGTGGTTACTCTATTCATTATTTCTAACTCTCTTCTACTGTTACTTGCAATTATGCTCCCCAGGTAGCTGAATTGGTCAACAACTTCAACTTGGTGGTCTTGTAATTTTATATCTCTTATTTTTAGTGCTGCAGTTTATTTTGGATTCAATTTCATTCCAGATTCTTCAAACTTATCATTCCACATTTTCAGTTTTTTTGTATTCCTTCTTCGGTTTCATCCCATGCTGCCACATCATCCACAAACACCAATGCCTGTAGATCTCTATTGAATACTCTCTTTAGTTCTTTTAAGATGTTATCCATCACCGCTATGAACAGAAGAGGTGAAAGGGCACTTCCTTGTTGCACTCCTTTGGTTGTACTAAACCATTCAGATTAACCATCCCTAACATTGACACAGTTCTTGCAGTTATTGTACAGTATTTGGATCTTTCTAATGAGGTGCTCTGGTATTTTAAGTTTTCTTAGACTTTTCCAGATAGTTGATCTAGGAACATTATTGGATGACCTTAAAATGGATAGATATATTATTCTAAGTGCTTCAGTGGAATGGATTTAGTGACATGTTCTTATAACAAAACCTAGTTTTTTTAATGATTTGGTTACAATAGTGTCTACATGTTCATCGAAACTCATTTCACTATTGAATATTACTCCTAAATCGTTATCTGAGTACATCTGCTCCCACTCGATACCTTGTATTTTGATAAAATTTTCTTACTTGCTCGTGTAAATGTAATATGTTTGCATTTTATTGGGTTTAAATGTAAGTCGTCATCTTTAGACCAATTATTGAGAGCAGTGCAACAGTTCTGAGATCACATGTGTCATTAATTAATTCTATACTTTTAAATTTTTTTAGGTCATCAGCAAAAGTAAAAACTTAACATTTTTCATAATCCAAGTGGCTCATTTATTATTTCATGTGTCAAAGTTAACCACATAAAAGTATATATTCATGTTTTATTTTGTATATGTACCCTGTTATAAATCTGTAATTGGTCCATGTTTGTATATTGAAGATATTTTTGAATGAAATATTTGTGATTGGCTGTTTGGATCTTCCTGAAGAAAAAAAATGCTATTTTTAGACTTTTTATTATTTGTATCTTCATCAAGTTTTCAATTAGTCTATTTGTTCATGCATCACAAACACACAAACACACACACACACACACACACACACACACAAAATCCTGAACTAATTTTGACTTACTTTTCACCACTTGAAAGCTAATTTCTGGCTTAAAATCTAAAAATTCTGTTATTGGTAAATTATTGATGATAATTTATGAGCCAGTGAGAGAATGGTGTCAACTTGTACTATTCAACTTGGGCAAAATTATTTGCAAAACCTTTTATACACGACTCCCACTATGTCCACTTCATGTTTTACTGTTTTTCTGTATGTTCAGTGTTTATATTTTTGCTGTTTATATGCTGTCCTGGCATCACCTGTGACAGGTGATAGGTCATGTCTCTTTGAGATATATATGGTAGGGTATTGAAAGTAAACCCAATACCTATCATAGAAATATGCAAATGCAAAATAGATGAACATGTGCCACATAAATAAATCTGTAAACTGCTTTTTCTGTGGGACTTATGTGTCCACACTTCATAATAATAATAATAATAAAAACCTAACAAAGACTTTGAAAGCTGTTGTGTCTTATGGCACTACATGAACAGTGGACAGAGTAATAATGGATAATTTGATCTTAAACTGGGCAGGTCAGCGCTAAATATTCCACTACATTAATGGTGAATACTCGTTTAATAACTTTATCATACAGGCACTAAAGATCACACCACATCAAAGAGAAATAACATACTCTTTCAATTAATATTGTTGTTGACTACATAACTTTCATTACTTTTTAACACAGCTCTTGTGAAAGCAAAAGGTGTGAACAGCATTGATGAAGTCAGTAACACAAGTATCATGAATGATTAAAAACAAAATACTTACTGCCCTATGATTTTGTGTTTTCTTTACATCTATAAAATTTGAGGTCCATTTGAGCAATACTGCTGGGAAATTGTGTAATACGTTATTTCATTGATGAACCTAAGTCTTGTGAATAGTCTAAACACATGGTGAGGAATTACACCGTTTGTTTTACATACTTTGTTAAATTTGATGTTCACCGTGGTTCTGTTGAATAAGGTGTGTTCCTTTGTTGTTGTTAAAGAGGGCTATTTGAAATTCCTAGCAGGGCTGAATGAATTCAGTATTGTAAATTGCAACAACTTTTCAATGCCTGCCAAGTAAATGGGGAATATATAGAACGTTGCAATTGTGGTATTGATGGGTGGCAGGAAAATGCTGATGTAATAATTAATAATTATGTTAAAATATTATTCCTGCATGTTGAAGAACATCACAAAAGTGATAGGGATAATATTAAGACATTATAAATAATATGTATGTGAATAATTGCTTTGCCCGCCAGAAGGTGTTGAAGGAATATTTACTGAAACTGATATGAGCACAATTATGTTTCTAATGCAAGCCCTCTCTTTCCTCTCCCTACCTCCCACCTTCACTTTTACAATGGTTTAACTTCACCTTCACATTGCACAGAATGAAATTTGCAGTTAAAATGGCTCAATTGAGAGACATACTTAAACTTTGGATTTTCGGATGGCAAGACTTGACTGGCTGTCCTAAGCTATGGACCACTTTACAGGAGACTGAACATAATTGGAACATAAGCTGCAATCAAGAATGATGTTTTCTGCTATTTATAAAAAAATATTAGCGTACTTATTGATCATATTTTGATTACTCCTAGTCCAAAAGCGATACAATGTCATGACCTTAGACCCTTTTCTTCTTCAAGAACTGAGGAGTATTGACCTAAACGTCTGAACAAAACTCAGATTTTTGGTGATTCTCAACCACTATGTTGAAGACAAATCATTTGGCTGCAGGTCGTGACCTCTCCTTGTAGTATCGATTCTATCAGTCCACATGTCTTTCTTGTCAAGCATACCATTCAGATATATTCTTCTATACTTGACTGTTCAGTTTCACAATAGTATGTTCAAGTACTAGTTCAGGTTCATTATTGGTCACTGCAAATTCATTTCAATGCTCTCTAAATAAATTTGGTTATGGAATAACGAAATTTTAGATCACCTGACATTCTTTATCAAATTTAAAGAAGTGAGTAACTTCAGGTACCTCTGCAAATCACACTTTTTCTTGGGTAATATAATTTTCTGTGTCCACTATTTCAGCAATTTGTGGAAATCTGACATGGGGAATGCCAGATGACTCTTATATATATATAAGAGTCATATATAAGAGTCATCTGGCATTCCCCATGTCAGATTTCCACAAATTGCTGAAATAGTGGATACAGGAAAATATATATATATATATTTTTGCTGTATCACCTTTGTTATGGATTCAAAGGATTTTTTTCCCCAACCCTGACAACCTTAGCTTCTCAGATATCATTTCCAAATATTTTTGTATGAGCTTACCGACCATTTCATTATTGGTTTTTCCTCAGTCAGATCCTTTACCTCCGCAATTTTTCCTCTGAATAATTCCCAATCTTCTATGCCTTCCATATCTTTTCAGATTCTGATGTACACACTTTGACAATAAATTTGGCCACCGCTGAAAAATTCTATCACTCTTATTTTGCACAATCTGACATCAATGTCATCCCAGGACACAAGTAATGCAATATTGGCAAGTCAGTATTGAGTTACTATTTCTTAGGATGACATTGATGTCAGACTGTGCAAAATAAGAGTGATAGAATTTTTCAGTGGTGGCCAAATTTATTGTCAAAGTGTGTACATTCTACACCCATGGAACTAGAGTCTTCCTGTTCTCTTGAAAGTTCAGTATTTTCTTTGTCATGCTTTCTGGTTCCAATCTCGTGATTTGTCCATAGAAAGCTTATGTTCTTTTCTTAATTGTGTTTGATACCTTTTCAAACTTATTGTTTAATTCTTCATTCTATCTCAAACAGAAATTATATTTGCTTCCTGCCACTTTTTTTGGTTCCTTTGAAACTCTCTTTCTTTTCAATTTCTGTCAGTCGCTTTCTGGTTAGTGTTTCTGTTGTGTATAAACATTCTGGCTTCACTGCTTTACTATTGCGCTTGTATTTCGCTTGGTGGGAGAGTAATTTCAATTTGTATATCTTTTGACAAATCCTGAAAGCTATTTCCATTTTTTCTTGCCCTGTATTCAACTACAGGCTTTTCATTCACATTGGGAGCCAAATTTCATCAAGGTATTTGAACTTCTTGTTCTTCTAATATCAACATATTTAGTCTTCACTATCCAGGTCTGGACTTTGGTATCTATGTTCATGTATTCAGTTTTGTCAAATGATTTGTAGTCCTGCTTTCTCAGCTGGTTCCTTCAAGACTTCTATCTGTCTGATTGCAATCTCCAGATCTCTTGCAAATAACATAATGTCAACTGCAAAACCAAGGCATTCAAAAGTCAAGCCATTCTTCTGTGTCCTAGTCAAATTCCATTTACGATGTTTGACTGACACATCACTCTCCAACATACCCTGATGGCTTTTTCCAAGATGCAGTAATTATTATTATTATTAACTTTCTAGGTCTGTACATTCAGAAAAGTATTGTGTATATTGTGATTTACTAGAAGCACTTAGGAATGTATAATTGGTATTATTTTTTTAGACAAAATTGTAGCTTCTGGTGAAATTCTATTTCCATTCAACAGGTGATTAAACTAAGTAAATTTTCAATGTATTTGACAGTAAGGAACTTATAGTTAAAAGCTTTATTAAATAACTTGTTTAGTACTGTATTTTCCATACTTTTAAATACATGTTTATTGTGACTTTGCTAGGTTCCCAGACTTACCAATCAATGGTTCGATTACCAAAACCGTATCGTGAGTGCATAGAGAGGGAACGTGAGCTTTTTGTAGCTGATGACTGTGATGTTCTTGGTAAGCAGAGGTCAAGTGATTCAAAAGTAAGTGGAGAAGATAGTGACAGCAGTGGAATAGATCAAGGTGATGATTCTCTTGTTAGACCTTCTTCACATTGTGAAAGTATTAGCTCTGGTGAAACAGAAGGTCCAGAGGAGATGTATTCTCAAGACCAGAGAGAGGTTAGTAACTAATATAGTTTTGCAATATTGAATAGTATTCAAAATAAAGATGAGAAAAGAAGAGAAAATGACTACTTAGGATAGACCATTGGTGTTTGTGTGTGGTAATAGCATCTAATCTCCCATTGTGCACTCTGGTGGTTAGATGTCGGTAGCGATGGGGGTGTGGGAGATATGGTGGTTGAAAGTGGTAGACTTGCGCCACTTTCATATTTCTACTAAAGACGTAAGTGTCATGGTGTATCAGTTTTCAGCCAAAACTGTCTTGCGCAGATCACTGGTATTTGTGTGTGGTTAGTAGCACAGAGTCCCACGTCGAACACAACATTGGCTGAATTTCGGCAACTGTGGGAGTGTGGGAGATATGGTGGTTGAAAGTGGGCGATCAAGTATATTTTCGTATTTTGATCAAAGACATGTGTCTCTGTATATGTCACTTTGCTGCCACAACTACATAGCGCATACCATTGGTGTTTGTGTGTGGTAATAGCATCAAATCTCCCATCATGCACTGTGGTGGTTAGATGTCAGTAGCTATGGGGGTGGGGGAGATATGATGGTTTAAAGTGGTCAACCTGCACCACTTTCATATTTCTACCAAAGACGTATGTGTCATGGTGTATCACTTTTCAGCCAAAACTATCTAGCGCAGATCACTGGTGTTTGTGTGTGGTATTAGCACAGAGTGCCACGTTGAACACAACATTGGCCAGATTTCGGTGACTGTGTGAGTGTGGGAGATATGGTAGTTGAAAGAGGCCGATCAAGGATATTTTCGTATTTCGATCAAAGACATGTGTCCCCGTATATGTCACTTTGCTGCCACAACTATATAGCGTAGACCATTAGTGTTTGTGTGTGTTATTAGTATCATGCACTATGGTGGTTAGATGTCGGTAACTATGGGGGTGTGGGAGATAAGGTGGTTGAAATTGGTCAACTTGCGGCTTTTTCATATTTCTACAAAAGGCGTATGTGTCATGGTGTATCATTTTTTCAGCCAAAAATATCTAGCACAGATCACTGGTGTTTGTGTGTAGTATATCAGAGAGTCACCCATCAATCACAACGTTGGCCGAATTTCAGTAACTGTGGGAGTGTGGGAAACACGGTGGTTGAAAGTAGTTGATCAAGATATTTTCGTATTTCGAGCAAAAATGTGTGTCCATATATTTTACTTTGCTGCCTGAACTACATAGCGCAGATGAATGGCATTCTTGTGTGGTAAAAGCATTGAGCCTTCCATCGTGCTCTATGGTGGTTAGATGTTGGTAGCTGTCAATCCAAATTCTTTACAAACACGAACGAAGTCGTGGGCACCAGCCAGTTTGTTTATAGCTTTAATTTCTGTTAATATTTTTTGTGCACACTGCTATGAGATTTCTTCTCTCATGTCTGATTATTTAACAACACAATATTAATTATATTTAATCTAGTGCTCCTGGATTCTTTTCCTGCTAATCACTATTAACGTGTTGACTTGGTGTTAAAACAAAGTTCTTTTTATAAATTATATCCATTATTATGTCTGTGAGAGTGGCAACACATAGAAAGAATTAAATTAAATTAATTTTTTTAACTTATGAACAGCATGTTACAATGTCACTAGTCATCTATTTATCACTTTCTTTTTCTTCTTCTTCTTCTCCTTCTTCTTATTAATATATATTTTTTTTATATATGAGTGTCATTGAAAATAAACTGGAATTTTGTTCATTTGACTCACGTGGTGACCTGAGCAGTTCAACTTGATACGAAATTTCAAGCAGGTGGGATGGAGTGGAGATGTCCACAGCCCACGTGAAAATGTCTGAATTTTGATTGTTCCCATGAGTGGATAAGAAATGATAGTCTGTTGCAAAATGCATTGTCATTCATTTTCTCACCAACAAAAATGTGAAATTGAGTGAAATTTGGTACGGACTACAAGCATAGTTGGTTGATGCTAGAGAAGTTTTGAAATGGTTGTTATAAAGTGGAGAGTCAAAGTCATA
Organism: Vandiemenella viatica; assembly: GCA_031002005.1. Taxonomy (NCBI): domain Eukaryota; kingdom Metazoa; phylum Arthropoda; class Insecta; order Orthoptera; family Morabidae; genus Vandiemenella; species Vandiemenella viatica. Next base: position 382,888,478 of record JARYHS010008074.1, read on the forward strand.
AATGGTGTCTGACGACCAGTGTCAATGATCGCTATATTCAGACGACGCATGAGCACGTGAAAGATGATTGTTGCATTACTGTTGCCGACATTGCAGCAGAGGTGGGTGTAATTGTTTTAAATTTCCATATGATTGTCATATGTACTTGTGTATAGAAAATATCAGCAAGGTGTATTCCATATCTTCTGAATGAAGCACAAAGGAAATACTCATAGGACCATGAATGCCTACTGTTGTTATGTGTTGGATGATTGCAAGACTATTTTTTGCACCAAACAACTGCAACCGAACTGTGATGTCATCCTCCTGCACGAAAATAAGTAGCCACATTCAGCAGTACTAACTCATGATAAAATAACTGCATTACACTGGAAACCTCTTGAAAACCCTTCTAACGGTTTAGACTGGCCTTCATATGATTTCCATATGTTTGGTCCTCTGAAGGAGGCATATAAAGACAATGAACTGGTCGAACAGTATGTGTGCAATTGGCTAATTATTTTTTCTATGACAAGATCAGAAAACTTCTTATCCAGTGGAGAAAATGTGTTTATGTCTAAGGAATCTAAGCAGAAAAATATGTTACTTCATTTTTATTGTTATATACTACCAATAAAGCTGTGTGAAAATACTCAGTTTCACATTTGAATGTCCCTCATAAGTTGAGTATAAATTCCTCAATACATCTGCTTTTCTGAAATGGTATGAAGCACTCTAAAATCAGAGTACATGTAGAACAGTGGACCCATAATAAGTGATTAAGATTTGGCATTTACTTAGACCATGCAGCACTATCATTTGTGTGACTTGAAAAATCAGTACTAAGCCATGCCCAATCATTGCAGAGCTGTCAGAAAAGTGCAAATGTGCGAGTAATTGCCAGTATGCCTCATCAACATCAAAGGATGCAATTTCAGCATGTGAGTGAGTTTGAATGTGGCAGAATGATTAGTCTCAGGGAAATGGGTTTTTCATATACTGACATTGCAGCTACTGCAGGATATCCTGCTATGACTGATATATGTGTGTGTAACCAGTGAATAGAAGAGGACTGTACACAGTGATGAGTGAGCATTGGATCACATAACACGACCACAGTGCAGGATGATTATCATTTCTTGCACTACTGTGTTCAACAGCACCAACTGCCCTATCATCACGATAACATCCAACACTTATTCAGCCATTACTGTAAGACACGTCTGAAAAATCTTAATTTTTCCTGTTTGCACAACACTGATGGTGTTCACATGCCAACTGCAATATATATGTCAACAGCTGTTGTTGTTACTTTGTGGCACATCAATGTCTGGGTTATTAGCACATGTCAACATCTGTTGTAGTATTCCAACATTGAGCCAACACTGCAGCAAAGGTGTTCTGTTGGTTACAGCTATGGGATATGATTTAGGACGCCAATAGCAATAATGTGCGATTTTGCTTCCTTCATATTCAACAGCAACTGCTACAGAATTAAGGTTTTAATGTTCAAGTCTCCCTCTCATGGAGGCAACTAAACATGCCATATTTCGCATTGCAATGTCTGGCCATATGTGGTGAGGAATGTGCAAGCCTTCTTTGTAAAGAATGATAGGTAGCAATGCTTCCCTGGCTTGCACCTTCACCTGACCTGTTGTCCAGTGAACATTTGGTACATGGTCAGTTGGCAACCACTCTCGATGCTTTGTGAACGCGTTTAAAAACTACATCATAGTGTGTTCCCCAGCAGCTTTTGCAGGTTCTCTTTTATTCCATGCTACAATGGCTTAGAGGCTCTGATTATAGCTCATGCCAGCTTCACACTGTGCTGAATTGTCATGGTCAAAGTGCATAATTTTGTAATTTCTTATTGTATTGTTGTATCCCTAATTTGTGGAATCACTTTCATTATACAGGGCTAGTCAAAATGATTGCAGTGATATCAGAAAATTACTACAGATTTATTATTTAACATATACTTACAAGATTACACAGATATATAAACAAACTGTGAACGTTTTTTTGAGTGTCTGTAGATGCTCAATATGTTCACCTTTAATGACTCTGCACACATCAAGTCTATAATTGAGTTCTTCCCATACCTCAGCATGTCTCTGTCAATGAGAGCAAATGCATTGGTGATGCGAACCCACAGGTCTGGCAGATCAACTGGTACTGGTGCCACGAACACTGTGTCTTTTACAAAACCCCAAACAAAGAAGTTGCACAGGGTTAGGTCAGGGGAATGAGGAGGCCATGACATCAGCTGAGAATCAGCGTCCCCATCATGACCAATCAATCTGTGTGAAATCCTGGTGTTTAGAAAATTAAGGACAACTAGAGAAGAATGGGGCAGAGCACCGTCCGGCTGGAAAGGGAAATCTTCACTGTCAGCTTCCAGAAGTGACATGTGCCAATTCTGCAACATTTGCAGATAGATTTTCCCTGTGATCGTCACCTCATTAAAGAAAACAGGCCCATAAACTTTATTTCTTGAGATCGCACAAAACATGTTCACCTTGGGAGAGTCACGAACATGCTGCACATGAGCATGGGGATTTTTGGTCCCCCAAATGTGCACATTGTGCCTGTTCACTTTTCCACTCACATGAAAAGTGGCCTCATCAGTAAACACAAGTTTTTCTGCAAATATTTCATCTTGTTCTAGACATTGGTCACAGAATTGAAAACGACACTCTTCACCATTGTGCAACTATAACCTGTAAGGCTTCATACACAGTCTCTACCGTAGGATTCTCCAAACGAACTTCTGTGGAATACCTAGTACCCTGCACACTCGAGGAGTAGACTTCTGTCGGCTATGAATGTATCTGGCGTGCACACGTTCAACGGTGTCTTCAGACACAGGAGGGCAACCCATTGTTTTACATTTACAAAGGCATCCCGTGGCATTAAACTGTTGATACCAATGCCAAATGGTGTTAGCATGCGGGGGATCCTTGCTGAACTTTGTTCTAAAGTGTCGCTGAACAGTTACCACTGACTGAGTCGAATGAAATTTGAGAACAGTGTACGCTTTCTCACTTTCAGCCATCTTGCTCTCTAGCACTCTAGCAGCTACTGTGGGAAGTTTGCATTTAGTGCAATTGAAACTTGGAGAGCCACTTGTCTTATAACAGCAAACCCCATCATCGTACCTATAATAAGACAGCCAAAAGAAAATTTGTGAAAAAGATGATGAAATTTCAGAATAGACCTTATGCAGTATATCTAGTGCTAGTTAGTTTGAAATATTCAAGTGTGGTGTTGTGGTTTAAGTCTAATTTATTAATTTTTTTGTTCATTTTCTCCCATAGATTGATGAGTTGGTGCTAGAAGCGGAAAGGGAAAGAGATCAGCAAGAAGCAATACGCTTACAAAATCTTCCCAGAACACTCCATCATTCTGATTTGCACATTTTCCAGGTAAGAGTCACTGCTCTCCGTTTCTTTCAACAAAAAAAAAAAAAAAAAAAAAAAAAAAAAACAATGAATTGATTAACCCTTTGACTGCTGTAGACGCGTTAACGCGCGTGGCTACTACTGCGTCCAGGTGCTCCAGACGTGTATACACGCGCCGCCTTGCCGCTCTGTCTCTGCTCCAGACGTGTATACACGCGCCGCCTTGCCGCCCTGTCTGTACTCCAGACGTGTTAACACGCTAGCCTCTTAGCGGACTGGCTATGAAGCCATATTTCCACCCAGGGTGGTTAGTTGTTTTCCTCATTCGGCCCTTGAGCATTGGCAGCTGCGATCTAATTTGTGTTGCTCTTTTCCTTTTAGTTTTCGCTGAGAAAATGGCATACAGTCATTATTTTTTTTAACTGCTTAACGTCTCTTCACAGCGAGGTTTTTAGAGATGTTAAAGAATGGGGGGCAAGGAATGGTAAGGAATTTGGCTATGGCCTTTTGAAGGAAGCATCCCGGCATTCACCTGGAGTGATTTGGGGAAACCATGGAAAACCCAAATCTGGATGCCTAGACGGGGATTTGAACCATCGTCCTCCCGAATACGCCGTCGTGTTTGTACCGCGGAAGAAATCATGGAGATTATTACTAGAAGCGACAGTGAATATAATCACTTTAATATGGATGACAGTGATAACCCTTCGACAGGATCTCGATGTAATTTTCCTAAGCTGCTGTACATCAGCTAGTGGAAAATGACCATTTTTCAGAGTTTGAAGCTACAGATTGTTCGAGCGAAATGTGTGGAAAAAGAGAATGCTTTAGTGACGTGTTTGACAGCATGTGCTTGTCGATTAAGCTGCAGGACACAAGTGTGGATTACGTTAACATTCCAGCAGTTTGTCATTTTTCCTGATATTTCTAACGGAATATCATATGATATCTAATGCTAATGAGACCAACAGATACGCGAGAATCAATTCACACTATATTTTCACTATGTAGTGGTTTAAAAAGTTCTTTTTCCACATTCTCGAACACTGCATTTTAAATGCTCACGCTCTTCACCGAGTAGTAACCGGACGAAAAATGCCAGTTGCAGAGTTTCGTCTGTTGCATCCATAAATTTAAATTTCGTGAGGAATTTTTCAGGATTTCCTGACCCCCCCCCCCCCTTCTTGTAAGATCAGGTCCGTGAGACGCCACCCCCCCCCCTTGAAATCGCCCTCGCAACTTTTTGAGACCTTTTTTCCAAATTTCATTCTTATTGCAAATTCTCAAGAAGAGCACGCCAATGCGTAAATGTGCTGTATGTTCGATACAGAAAGTGCGTCGAGAAACCAATGCAGAACATGTAATGTATCACTGTGTGTTGTACCATTTTTCAAGGCTTATCACAAAAAAAGAATTACTAACCATGGTTAACTACAGAGTAATAATTATATTACATTTATACGCCTCTAAAACTAAAGAAAATAATTAAAAAATATATATATATTAACCGGGTCAAAAAGAAGACTGGAAAATTTGTGCAGAATTTGTGAAAGGTATTCGGAAAGGTTCTCTCCAGATAAATTACTACGCTCACAAACTAAAAACATTTCAGTTGCTGTAATATCTATATAGTATATGAAGTACCGTCATGTTTGATTACGCAGACATTTACTTTTAGAGGAGCTTTAAACTGAAAAACTTTAGATGTTATATTAACTGTATTTATTTTGTATCTGCGGTTTCAAATCGCAGAGCGACAGCAGAAGAACTCCACACACAACGCTCCAGATGTATTCAGCACACAGCGGTCCTGTCTAATGCGGCATTCCAGCGCAGGTAAACAGCTTAGGCGTAAACAAAGCCGCACTCAGCGAGGGCTCGGCCGGCCGAACCGTAGCAGTTAAAGGGTTAACAGCTTGTTCAGCTTAATGTTATTTACTGTGGGAAATGATACGATAATGAAACTGTGATATATTGAATTTTAGCTTACAAGGAGAGGTCTTGACATCTGACTAACCATTTCTAGTCAGCTTCAATATTGTGGTTGAGAACAATGCAAAACAGAATTCTGTAAAGGGATTTAGGTCAACAATCTTCAGTTAAAAAGAAACAAGATCAAATCTAGAAACGAAGTCTTTCTCGGCGTTGAGAATGGATGTAGTCTTCTCGGGAGACTAGCCGAGTAAGTAAGATGTTTCCACACGATATTTCGGCGATCTCAGACTCCGTTGCCATCTTCTGGTGAAGTGCCGGATCCGTCAGAAGGCTGGTTCTTATAGCCTCCGAATGCGCGCGTGGTGGCGTGCGCGCAGCTGGTTGGCTGACTCGGTCGGCGCCTAGGCGGTGGGGTGGGGGTTGGCGCCGGTAGGAGGCAAGCGTGGGCGCAGTTGGTCCGCGGCCGCCATGCTGTGCACTTCGGCGCGCTGACGACGTATTGCATTAATGACAGGTGCCCACGCTTCGCTCAGCTGGTATCCACAGTCCCGGTTGACGAGATTGCGCGTGGTGCGAATTTCAACTGCTTCTGTGAGAATACTGTCCCAGAAGTTCCTTGTACGCGCCAATATCCTGGTATTCTCAAAGTCGAAGCCATGGCGTTGTTCCAGGCTATGTTCCGCCACCGCCGATTTTTCACTCTGCCCCAGACGCACGTGTCGGGCGTGTTCCAGACAACGCTGGTTAATGCATCGTACCGTCTGGCCAACGTATCTCTTACCGCATTCACATGGAATGCTGTAAACTCCCGGTGTTCGGAGTGCCAGGTCGTCCTTGGGGGAGCGCAAGATGTTCTTCAGCTTCGGTGGTGGCAGGAAGATGGTCTTAATCCCGTTTCTGGCCAGAACTCTGCCAATTCTCGACGTTGTAGGGCCAGAGTATGGCAAGAAGGCAATGCGATCCTGTGGCTCGTTCTCGGTGTTATTGAGCCTGTGTCTCGGTTCTCGAAATGCCAGTCTGATCTGATGCTCCGAGTACCCGTTGCGCCTGAATGTCTGCCGTAGGTGGTTGACTTCGCCCGGTAGGCTGTCGACATCGCAAATCGCTCGCGCCCTATGTACCAGCGTGGTGAGCACCGTATTGCGCTGTGCCGGGTGGTGGTGACTACGCGCGTTCAGGTACAGGTCTGTGTGCGTAGGCTTCCTGTACACAGAGTGTCTGAGTGTCCCATCTGGTTTCCTTTCAATCAGAATGTCTAGGAAAGGAAGCCGGCCATTCTCTTCCACCTCCATCGTGAACTTGATGTTTTTGTTGATACTATTCAGATGCTGGAGAAAACCTTCCAGGCTGTCCCTGCCGTGGGGCGACGGAGTCTGAGATCGCCGAAATATCGTGTGGAAACATCTTACTTACTCGGCTAGTCTCCCGAGAAGACTACATCCAAGATCAAAGCTAATGGCATTGTATCAGTTTCAGAGTATGGGGAATAAAAAAAATTGAGCACTTTTCATTAATACATTGGCTATGAAATCTATTAGTTTTTGAGAAATAGCAGAATACAAGATTTTTGTTTGAGGCACATATTTCAGTGACGGTCAGCATTGTATATTGTGGCCTGTTTTCGGATGGTAGTGAGTTTGGTTTGACAGACCAAAGAGTCTAATTTCAAAACCATTCATATTAGACATTTTTTTATTTAAATATATTTATTTGCGAGCACACATTAGGTTAATTTATATTACTGCAGATGTATTTATGTGAGAAAACATGGGAATCTAATAGTTATGTTAACCTGACATTGCTCTTCTCCCATAGACATATGACCTTCATTCCTGCCAGTCTGTTGTTCTCTTCAGACACACTTTAAAACACTTTAATTTCTAACCCATGTTGTCTTATGTTTCATATGCAGCCAAGCTAATTTGGTGCGAAATGTGTTCCTCAGTGTGGATGAGACATGATTCCCAACAACTATCTATGCAAAAAATGTTTCTGTACCTAGGTGTGTTTCATTCAATATTCATGTTGCATGAAATATCCCAGTTTTCCATGTTTTTAGTACAAATTTCATCCTGCCCAACGTGAAGGTAAAGTTAGAGTTTGAGTGAACAAGAGAGAGAGAGACAGCTTAAATATCTGCAATTAATACCAGGATGCAGAACCATCCTGCAAGTGTACAAGTAGCTATTGTTTATTCCAGCCATGGAAGCCTTTGATTGCATCTAACATATGTTGGGTGTGGGGGATAAGCACAGCTGGGCACAAAACAGTTAATCCGTTAATCGTTAATTAACAAAGTTAAAAAAATTGCGAAAATTTAACTTTTAAGTTAACCTAAAAAATCATTAACGGTCTTCTTAACTTCCGTTAAATTGGACTTCCGTTAAATTGGACTTCCGTTACATAGGTTTTTGACGTCTTTTCGTTTGTTTGAACTATGTGCCACGCCACCACTCGTATGCAGGGCTGCCAGATTGTACAATTGGATACAAAACTTGTATAATTTGGTTACCTCTTGTATCCTGTTTGTATAACAGATTGCCTTGTATAATTGGATACAAAAATGAGCACCTAAAAGTAAAGTACATTCCAGCACCTTTTTGAAAGTGTTTGCCCTTTGTTTCATTGAGTTGGCAACCCTTCCTGCATATCTATTTCCTTTTTGTTATCAAAATTTATCAATGTATACATTGTTTACTTTTCGTGGACTTTTTTTGGTCCCAGCACTTTCACTCACGTATGTAATCAATGGATGACCCCTTTGTATAATTTGGTTTCATTCTGTATAATTTCAAAGAGACAGTGGTATAATATAAGTTGGCTGTACTGGCAGCGCTGCTCGTATGTTCGGTGTAGTAGTGGGCGCCGCCTGCTAAAATCTTGGCGGCGGCGCGCCGAGCATTTTCAGCCGGCGGCGGCGTAACGCAAATTTCACTGGTCGCAGTTTTCACGTATTCAGGTGTCCCAATCCAACTTATTTTCTATTATATTGTTGCTTTTCATTGTGCTTTCATGTTTTTTTTGTTGTTTTTTTTTTACTACTTTTTTGTTATAAAGTCACGATTACCTTAATTGTCTCTCGTAAGACAATTTGCAAGTGTTATGTTGATCACAGTCTCAACAAAGATAAAAACAGACAGGAATAACACTTCATTGCTGTGGTGATAGCGTAACCACAATTTGTTAATTTTTATAAATAAATCCACACTTGCATTATGGTACATAACACCTTGAGATAGAGAGCAGTTATACATACCGTACTTTAATACTAATGCATCAGTACAACTTTTGACTAGTTAACTTTTAACAGATAACTTTAACTTGTGTTAAATTTATAAACATTTAATGCTTTAACGATTATCGAAGTTAACTTTTTAAGTAGCGGAATAATGATTAACGAAGTTAAAATTTGGATTAACTGTGCCCACCTGTGGGGATAAGTATACATCATCTTTAGAGAATGTCTTTGTTACTACTGAATTCTTACCCTTCCTTACACAAATATCTTTACCTTAATAAGTATTCAAAAAAAAAAGGCACTTTTAGAGAACTATATTTTATTGAAGAGGAAAAAAGTCCATTGTGAACAAACTTTAACTTGAAATCTTTGGTCTGTCAGAACTGGCTCACTATCACCAGACTATTGATCACATTGTAAAAAGCTATTAAATCCCTCACTGAGAATCATATTTTCTGCTGTTTCTACAAAACTATTAGCAAATGAACCTTATATATTATTACGATAATTACTGAAGTGTTTATTATCCTTTGATTTACCCTAGTTTAATACTGATAGCGAGCATGACATTTGAAATAAACTGAAAAAAAAGGAGTGTTGACTGTACCAGGTTCAGTGTCGGGTGGGTCTCTATCACTATATTGTGGCAGAATTAAATCACTTCTCCAAAGGTTATGACTTCTGCTAATTAAATTTATTTATTTTATTTTTTGTAAGTGTTGGGGTAATGAGCCATAGGGTATCACACTTCTATGGTGATCTTAGCTGCAGATTCCTCAATCTACTTAATGAGGTTGATTCAGGTAGAGCTCTTTTGAATAGATCTGATAACCAATGCACACATGAATTGGCTACACGAGCAGCAGGTGCCTATGTGGAGTGTATCGAGAGGTCTTTTAGCGTGAGTGAGGAACACTCTGAAGTTGAATTTCATTTAAGGATAACCAAAATAAATTCAACACTGCATCTCAAAAGTGACTTAAGAGGATCTCAAGAGCTAAGTTCTAATGGTAAAATATAGAAATGTTTGCAGTAATCACCCCGTATTAGAAAACATTATTATTTTTACAGAATCATATACTATAATTGGTACGGTAAGCTAGTTAAAACCAGATAAAAGTTCTACAAAAATTGTTGATAATAGCATAAACATTTTGCATAAGGTAGATTGCAATCCCATCGAGGTGGTGTATTTCTAGCCATCAGTAACTACTACTCATGAAATGAAATAGATGTTGATACAGTTTCCGAAATCGGTTACATTAATCGTACTGTAAACAGGACAAAATTTGTGATAGACACCTTCTACTGTTTATCTAATGCCAAAATAGCTGTTGCTTAGAATTTAAGAAATAATATAAGTCATGTGAGAGGTGAGACATTTGGCAGGAGAAAGGTGACCTGCCACATGAATGAAACACTGATTGGTGTGGGAAGTGCTGGGGGTGAAGGGATAAGGTTGAACAGCGATAAAAATGGAAGAAGATAATCTCTGTGGCACCTGTTTAAAAAATTATTATTAAAAAATATGAAAAAATTACAGTTTTATTTTGATCGGTTGTAGGGGTGAATAAATGAAGGTAGATATATACAGATATATTGGGTTGTAACAGATGTCAACTTTGCGGATGCATATGTGGATGTTCAGTGCTTGACATCCACGGATGCGGATGTTTTGTGGGTGTAGATGCAGAAAAATAAGTGTATAAATATTTAAATTTTAATATTTTATCAAAAATAAATTTTAAATCAAAATAAGTATATATTTTATCAAATTATGTCTTATAAGAAAAGTCTGTTTCCATATAATACTGCCATATTGATTTATTTTTGCCTCATCTTTCAACAACAAAAAAGTGAAATGATTTCACAAATTAATTAAATTATTTACATAATAACACATACAACTAAAAACCAGTCTTTGTCATATGACTTTGCGAAGTTCTTGGCTCGACTAATTCAAGCGTCCAGCACATTGCCACGCCACCGCGTATCTCTGTGCTCAATTTTATTTTATTTTTGTCTTTTGACTATTCCCCTTATCAACACCGAGGTTATTAGAGGCATGAAAGTATCAGGGCTAAGAATGGGAAGGAATTCAGTCATGGTATTTTAATGGAAGCATTTGCCTGGAGTGATTTGGGGAAGCCATGGAAAACCCAAATCTGGATGCCGGGACGGGGTTTGAACCCGCGTCCTCTGGTATGCGAGGCCCGCCCATTAATGCCCACCTGTCATGCTCAGTTCTGTGCTCGCCAACCACCTTCCCACTGCTCTAGTAGCGCATTCACAATACAAGTTATAGGACCTGTAAGATGTGATTTTCGATTAAAAAAAAAAAAATTATGGGCCGTGAATGAGATTACAGGATTACATGCAGGAGGTGTTGGATGTTGTTAGACTCCCAGGCAACCAAAAACTGTTCTTGCTGTCCAACAAGCTATGTATATTGGAGGAAGTTATTCGGGGAAACATTCCACGAGTGAGAGTTAAGGAAAAATGGTGTGCAGCGAGAAGGTATGAGTGGAAAGGATTGCTTGGACCATCTAGAGTAGCGTGAATGCAGTGGCGGATCCAGTGTCCCCCCCCCCCCCAAAAGCACCAAGGTCACCCCCTCTCCCATGTCAAGTCCCCCCCCCCCAAACCAAAATCCTGGATCCACCACTCCATGAATAGGTCAGCACATCCTGTGGTAATTTTACATGGATTTACTAAAGCTGGATCATGAATAAGCCACTTTAGATGGGCCACACTAGACCACATAGAACCTGCACCATCACCGCACCGACTGTCAACCGAGTGATGGCTCATCCCACTTGCGTCCACATTGGCCTGTAGCTCGTCCGTGTGACCGACGGGTACCTGCTCAGTCTTCTGTAGCCTTTAACGTTTACACTCAGTTGTTTTACTGAATTAATGTAAAAAAATTGCATTAAAAGTGAATGGGGGATCACAGCTAGGTTTACCACCAGTACTTTATTATAAGTACTATTTTTTTTTCTGTAGGCGTACTTTATAATCTACAAAAGTAATAAAGGTGTTAAAAAACTTTTTTTTTTCTTTCTAACTCCTGATATAACCACACTGTTTGATCACTTATGAACAAAAATAGTATCCCAATGCAGTTTTGACAAATTTTAATCACTGTACTGGATTGAAATATTCTCGTGTATCTCACATAGTCACAATGAATTGTCAAGCTTCACTCACTTCACGTTTAATGTTTTTATTTTGGTTGAGGTTCCTTTCAATTGACTCAATATTTTTTTAACAAAAAATAATAAGATTACTATATGTTTTAATTTAAATAAAGACTGCAAAGGTACACCTCTATTATAGTCACGAGACCCACAGATTAATGTGAAATTCGAACCACGGAGCATCCTAGCAACATAGCTAACAAATCAAAGCTTTGCCAGAAGTGAATGTCAATTTTAGGACTCGTAAAACTTACAACTGAGACAGGGATTTGAACAAGGGACTTTCAGCACCCCAATCGTATGCTATAACCATCTGAGTCAAGAGACAAATTTGGATGTAATGACAAATAAATATTCAAACATAGTAAAATCAACATACTTTTTTCTATATAATTTACGAGGGTGGTCTGAAAAGTTTCCGACCTAACAAAGATAAAAGACATTTTTTCTGAATTTTTTTTTTTATTTTTCAACATAGTCTCCTTGTAACTCTACACACTTCTCCCAGTCATGCTCCCATCTCTGTAACCCGTCCACATAGTACTTGGCGTTTTTCTCTACAAAATAATTGTTCACAAAGGAAATTACCTCTTCATTTGACGAAAATCTCTGTCCTCCGAGCACAATTTTTAGATGAGGGAACAAAAAGAAGTCGCTTGGGGCTAGATCTGGTGAGTAACGGATGGTCAAGCAGTTCAAACCGTAATTCATAAATTTTCGCCATGGCAACCGCTGAGGTGTTGTCATGGTGAAACAGGATTTTCTATTTCTGGAAATGTGGCCATTTTTCCGTAAGTTCTGCCTTCAGATTGTCAAGTAATGATTTGTAGTATGCTCCTGTAATGGTTTTTCCATATTGAAGGTAATCAATTAAAATAACTCCATGACTATCCCAAAAAACAGTCGCCATCACTTTCCCAGCTGAAAACAGTTTTTGCTTATTTTGGAGCCGGTTCCCCCTTTGCAGTCCACTATTTGGACTATATTTGTTTTGGGCGTATAATGGTGTATCCAAGTTTTATCTACACTCTACAGTAATTAATCGATGCCAAAACTCGGATTTATTATGCCTAAACTGCGCCAACAGAGCGTTGGAAATGTTCATTCGAACATATTTTTGGTCTAATGTGAGCAAATGCAGCACCCAACGCGCGGGACAGCTTTCTCATACCTAAATGTTGATTTAATATGTAACAAACACATTCTTTTAAAATGTTCATAACCTCTGCTATCTCTCTCACTTTAATTCGGCAGTCATCTAGCACCAATTGGTGAACTTTGGTGACGTTTTCATTGGTAGTTGCAGTTTTTTGATGTCCCGAATGTTCATCGTCTCCCAAACTCTTATGGCCACATTTAAATTCAGCTGTCCAAAATTTCACTGTGGTGCATAGTCCCCATATACAGAATCCAACTCATCTTTGATTTGCCTTTCAAAAACAAATATTTAATGGCAGCTCGTTACTCGAATTTGTCCATTTTCACAAGAACACTCACATCAACTCACTCAGATGACTGTTACATAACAACTGCACATCCAAAATGGCTGAAACTTTGGTGAGTAACTGTCAACAGATAAACAACGAAATTCTCTAGCATTTATTTACGAGTGCTGCCATCTTCACGTTGAGGTCGGAAACTTTTCAGACCACCCTCATACTTTGCTATCCCAAAACACAAATGTACTTTTATATGATTGAATACATAGTTTTCAGTACTTCTAGATTTGGATGCTTGCGGCGTGGGATTAAGGTATGGAGGGTTCCTGGTTCAAAATCCATGTCTCGGATACAATTTTTACAGGCCTTGAAATCGACCTTCTCCTGTGGCAAAGCTTTGATTTGTTGATACGAACATGCAAGGACTTTAACTGCATTTTATGAACATCTGATGAACCTAAAGTAAGGCTGAAAAAAAAATGACCCTTTTATAAAGCAATCAGTAACGCTAAACCTGTCTCTAAAGACCTCGCTGTTAAGAGATGTTAAGCAGTTAAAAAAAAAAAAAAAAAAAAAACAATATTTAGTTGTAAAGGACCAGAAATTTTCGAACTCTTCTCCATATCGACTAGCCCGACATCAGCCCGCACTGCCAATAAGTAAACCAAACTAATGACAGCTGACACTCGGTATGGTGTCGTTTTAACTCACTTCAATCGAGTGAGCGACAACAATAAGAAAAGTGTTGGTGCAGCGTTGGTACAGTCCCGGTGTGGTCTAGTATGGTGCGACCGTTACTTTACATGCAAGTTCAAATTTGTAAAAATATGTATATACAGTAACCACGAAATGATAAATGCTAAAGTAGCAAATGTATTTACAGGAAAGGATAGCGATATGTTGATATCCGATTTAATTTGGTTACTTTGGCTTACTCAGATTTATATTGTGAAGGTTTTAATGCATTATTCTGCTCTTTTTGCAACATTTTGCATTGCTCGGGTACTAGCTCTAATTTACTATCCCTCTGTCCTCTGTTTTAATTTACCCCCACCATTTTCCTTTCTAACAGTCATTCTGTGAATCAGTCTCCTACACCACCCTCCCTCCATAGTATTCTTCTGTTGACAAAGGGCAAGACCCGAAAAATTCATTGTTTTTTCCTGTTGTGTTTTTATGTGTGCACACCAAGAGACCATAATCTAACGTAAGTGGTGGTTCATTTTGCTATCCATTTGTGTGTGTTAAAGGCAATAAAACCAAGGAATAATATGGAAATATGATCCAACACTTACCACAAATGAAGGCGCCTAGAACAACAAACACATAAAAGCAACAAAAACAACAAAAAAAACACAAGAGAAGCACAATATTTCGGCATACAGCCTTATTCATGCAGAAATAAGACACCAGCCAGAGTTAGATGTGTACATGGGGACTGCCAGATGGTGAATGGTGTCACCGGTGCAGACTGGAAGGGGGGAGGGGGGTGGGAGGAACCTCAAATATTGGTTCGATAATCGATACTGTTAATGGTATATTATCAATGAAAGTGGTAGACCAACATAATAACTGAGTGAGGATACATATATAATAATGAAATTTTGAAAAACTATAAGTGAAAAATAAAATATCAGAAATGTAAATAGTAGAGATAATAAGTGTTGGGTCTGGTGGGAAAAATTTATAGGAGATTGAGGCCAGGGGATGTCTGGTGTCCAGGATATTCTGATAGGCTAGTTACTATCTACATACTTCAGAGGTTGTGTTGTCAGGGAAATCTCTGATCTCCCTAACTGAGAAACAGACATTAATATTATTCAGTTTCTGGGAAATGGCATGTTATGCAACCGGATGGATCTCATTGTTATTATATACTGTCTGTCTGTGACCATTGATTCTGATAACTAGAGGTTAGTAGTGAGGCCTAAATATGAGCTGGATCATTAGAGTAGCACTACCAATGATGGGGATGTTTCACATGTGCTAGGATTGGAGTAAGTGGTAGTGGCTAGATGCTTGCAGCATGTTTAACAACGGAGTCTGTTGCACGGGGATGATCTCTGTGGTAGTTTGGGAAAACTGCTGGGTGATATATTTTTTGATTTGCTGGTCGGCTAAAACATGCTCAGGACAGTAGGTACGATTGTATGGAGAATGGTGAGCATCCTGAGGAAGGAACATAAGAAGTCACGTCCATGGTGAATGATTAAGTTAATAGACTCGAGACCAGGGAAGAACTAAGTGATGAAAGCGGGGCTGCAGATAGTTTCAAGGGGTACAGCCCTAGAGTGGTTGTGTACATGGAGGGCTACGGCATGAGATGTTTGTTTGTGCACTAAGTCAGGAGGGTAGCTGCGGGAGTGAGAACTCCAGACAGGTTTTCTGTGTATTGGGAAAGTGATTCTTCATCAGAGTAGATGTGCCTTCCAAGGACAGCCAGACTGGAAGGAAGGGAACATTTTATGTGCGAGGGATGACAACTGTTAAAATGAAGATATTGCTGCAGATTTGTTGGTTTGATATGAACAGAGGTATGCAAGCACTCATTATGCAAGGAAACCTCAACATCAAGAAAAGTAACATGGCTGTGGGAGTATGTCCTGGTAAAATTGATGGGGTGGTTGTTTAGGTAGCAGATCGCCAAATCAAAAAAATATCTTGTTTCACAAGTACTCGCCCAGCAGTTCCCCCAAACTACCACAGGGATCATTCCTGTGCAACAGACCCCATTGTAAAACATGGAGCATGCATCCAGCCACTACCACTTACTCGAATCCTACCACAGGTAAAACATTCCCCATCATGTGCCATGCTACTTAAATGACAACACACCTCATATACAAATTTACATGCCTCTATTGTCCCAGCTAATATTTAGGCCTTACTACTAACTCCCTACCTATCAGAATGAAGC
This sequence comes from Vandiemenella viatica, assembly GCA_031002005.1. Lineage (NCBI taxonomy): Eukaryota > Metazoa > Arthropoda > Insecta > Orthoptera > Morabidae > Vandiemenella > Vandiemenella viatica. The sequence goes on from JARYHS010008074.1 coordinate 382,904,587, forward strand.
GCCACAGTCAGACAGAATATACTAACAATAAGGCCCATCCAGTTGCAAAATGTGACAGTTCCCACAAACTGAATAATTTTAACATCTGTACTGAGTTAGAGCGATCAGAGTTTTCCCTGACAACAACCTACTCTGAACTACATAGATGGGAATTAGCCTATCAGAATAGCCTGGACACTAGACATCCTCCTGGCCTCAATCTCCAATAAATTCTTCCCATCAGACACAGCACTTATTATCTCTACTATTTACATTTCTGGTATTCTTATATGTTGGATATTTTATTTTTCACTTATAGTTTTTCAAAATTCGATTTTTTTATATAAGTATCCTCACTCAGTTATTATGTTGGTCTACCACTTTCAATGGTGATATACCATCAACAGTATCAATTATTGATCTAATATTTGAACTTGCCCCTCCCAAACTACCATTCGCGCTGGTGATGTCATTCAGCAGACGGAGGTCTCTGTGTGCACATCTAACACTGTCTCGTTTCTCACTTCTGCACAAATAAGGCTGTATGCCGAAATATTGCACTTCTCTTGTGTTTACTTTTTTTTGTGTGTCGTCCCAGCCACTTTTATCTGTGGTAGATGTTGGGCGTATTTCCCTATCCTTGCCTATTTTAATTGCCTCAAAGCATTTTCCTGCTCATTTTTATTATAACGGCCCCACGGCCTCCTTCTATATTGTCTTTCCATATTTTCCCTTCTTTTCGTGTTATTATGGTTCCCAGGATTTTGTTTACTATACCTTATTTTCTCACCAAATCATTTGTTTTTCATTGTTTACTACATCCAGGCGGTACCTACTCATTCTGCTTCAATATATGCGAATAATATCATGCTTAGTTTTCTACATCTGTTTTGTCTGAGACAAGGATATTCTTGATGAAATTCCGTTATCGCCCTTCATTTGCAGCCGATTTTTAGTACAGTATTTTGCTCTGAATGCTTTAGCTTTTCATAGTAATCACACACCCTGTGAAATATCTCCGTTCTTTGCTTGTACTGCTCTCATTTATTTCAACCACCACATTATATTTAAAATTTGTGTATTTTAACCTCACTCGCGACTTGGATTATTGCTACATGGTTCTAATTGTTGCTTCACTCTTCTTTTCCGTTTTGTAATTTTGGTAGAATGGTTCTGTTTGTTTTTCTGTGCCTCCTCTGCAGTTTAATTACTATTTATTTTCTTGCAAAATATTTATAGTTCTTGATTTTGTTGTTAATTTTTGCTTTCACGAACGGCATTTCTTTGTTTATTCCCTTTCGCGCTTTAAAATTTTTGTGTATATTATTAACCATTCTTGCATGATATTTCCTCTGTTTCTCCATACCACTGAATATCATAATATTAATATTTTTTCACATTTTTGCTCAGTTTCTGTATTTTTCCAATGTGTTGTAATTTATAATCTTGTTTTCTCCCCACGATCGGCATTTCGTGATTATTCCGTTTAACAATTTTTTTGAATTATCATTTTTGGACGATATTTCTGCAGTTTCTTCATACAGAACTAAACTATTAATATTTTTAATCACAATTTATCCTTGATTCTGAATTTTTCTGTTGTGCTGTGTCCTTTGTAGCTTATTCAGATATTCCCTTTGTCACACTTAGCCTTTCATCTCAACAGTTGTTTGGACAGTTTTAGGCCTCATCACTCATACTAATCAATTTTCTGTAACATGTCACCCATAGATTCATACATGTCTTCCTACAAGTTTCACGCCTTCCGCCTCGCCAAACTGCATTCACACACTCTCTTCCCTCCATCCTGCCTTTCTCTAAATATTCCTCCAAATGGATTAACTATTAAACTCCCTGTCTCTGGCTGCCATCCACAAATTCACTCACCACTCCACATTTCTCATTTTACCCAATCACTTAACTTCACCAAACTTGTCCTTCAACAACTCTTGTTCAAAGCAGACTGGTATTATGCCCAGATTATCTCCATTCATAAAATTCTTTGCCTGTCTGCCCAGAATGCAATTAATCAGTTAAAGCAGATACTAATGGATTGTTCACAGATCCAAGCAAAACAAACACACAAACATCTGTGCAAGGTTTCTGCACTTCCAAAATGTTTTCTGGCTATGGGTCTACCCCTACCTCATCAACATCCCAACCATACTCAACACACTCCTACAGCTCCCTTGATTTCCACATTTTCAATCTCCTCCACCCAACCCCTCTACCACTTACTCCAAAAGCCTCCACTTTACCTCCTGCTAAACCACAACATTCTATGGTTAACCTTTCATCTTCTCCTTTATCAGAATCTCTACTCTCTGTTCTCTTGAAGGGATTGTCATTTTCCCCAGCCCCAAAGTTTGACCATGCCGCTTTGTTCAGGTATTTTTTTGCATTCTGACACACTCCCCAGTGGCGTTATCACTTTGCTGCCTGGGATGCTAGTGATATTCGGCATGATGAGACTGAGCCCTGCCTAGAGCGTTTCAAACCTCCATCCAAACTAGATCCACCTCTCCTTCCTCAACACCACCCCCTGCTTATGTTCCAGGAATTCCACACTTTCAACCTGTCTTCAAAATCTTTTCTCAACCTCCTTTCCCAGTCCAATAACTTCAGTACTATAGAAACCTATGCCATGAGAGAACTGTCTAAGAATAGGAACATCATCATTTTCCCAGCCGACAGAGGCTCAACGACCGTTGTCATGGACCGCAATTCCTATGAAGCCGAAGCTTTGAGACAGCACTCTGATATCACTACATACCTTCCACACCTACAGACCCTTTAACTTCAATATGCCAAGAAGTACGCATTCTCCTTCACTTCTAAGGCCCCTTAAAAAGACTCTCTACCAACTCTTTGTCCCTCCTTACCCCACAAAACCCCTGTATAACCACCTTGTACCTTCTTTCCAAGATCCACAAAACTGGAAATCTGGGGTGACCTATAGTTGCGGCAAATGGGTCTCCTACTGAACGGATTTCAGCTTTTATGAATCAGACCTCCAGCCTTTTGTACATGACCTCCTTTCATTCATAATAGACACCCCACACTTCCTCGTACGACTTTCCACAGTCCCTATTCCTCTACCATCTGACTTCTTCCTTGTCTCCATAGATGCCTCTTCCCTTTACACCAGCATCCCTCACAGACAGGGCCATCGAACACTTCCTGGAAATGTGTTGATTGTTTACTATCTGAAATTAGATTGTTTGCAGATGACATAATGCTGTATAAAAGAATCAAAACGATAGAGGATTGTAAACAGTTGCGGGGTGATCTGGACAGGATATCTCATTGGGTTGGTAAACATGGAATGAAGATAAATGCAAAGAAGAGTCAGCTTATTAGATACACAAATAAAAAACAAAAGGTTAATTATGAATATAAGGTGGGGAAAGAATTGCTTGCTGAAGACTTGAAATGTAAATATCTTGGAATTACTTTTGATAACAAATTTAACTGGGCAGGACACATAGCACAGGTGGTAGGAAAAGGTTTCAAAGTTCTGCACTTGTTGGAGAGAGTGATGAGGGGATGTACGAGAGAAGTCAAGGAATTGGGTTACAAAACTTTGGTCAGACCATTGCTTGAATATTGTAGTGTAGTATGGGACCCTCATTTTACGTATCAAATACAGGAGTTGGAGAGGGTGCAAATAAGGGCTGCTAGATTTGTTTCTGGAAATTATCGCAGAATGCAATCAGTGATGGATATGATAAAGGAATGGGATTCATTGCAAGACAGGAGGAGATTGAGGAGGGTCATGGAAGTGTACAGGGCATATACTGGCGATGAGGCATGGAAAGATATTGCAATAGGTATGAAAAGTAGTGCATGGAAGGGAAAAGATGACCATGACCACAAGCTGGCACTCGATTTCAGGCACAAGGGTGTAGGAAGATTCTCTTTTTTAGGTAAGGGTGTCAGGGATTGGAATGAGTTACCCAGAGAAATGATGAATAATTTACTGAAAACTTTGAAAGAATTTAATGATAAAATTTGTAGAGGGCAAATGTAGGTAGGTGCAGGATAGGGGGAAGATGGGTGTGTAGGGAAATTGCCACCAGAGCCTGTGCTCCATTGCAATTAAATTAAATTAATTTTTTTAAAAAATAAGACCTCCCGACAGCCTCCCCAACACATCCTTCCTCAGTTACTTGGCTAACCTCATCCTGTCTAACAACTACCTTTCCTTCAGCTCTCAAATTTACCACCAGATATGTGGCACTGTAATGGGCACCCGCATAGCACCATCCTATGCAAACCTTTTGCTGGGCTGTCTGGAACAACGATTCTTAAACAATCTTTCCATTAAACCTCTGGTGTGGTTCAGATACATAGATGACGTTTTTATGATCTGGACCCTCAAAGAGAATCATCTAATATACTTCCTCAACTCCTTAAACAACCACATCAACTTTACCTGGACATACTCCCACAGTCATGTTATTTTTCTTGATGTTGACATTAATTGGCATAACGGGCGCCTGCATACCTCTGTTCATATCAAACCTACAAATCTGCAGCAATATCTTCATTTTAACAGTTGTCATCCCTCACACATAAAATGTTTCCTTCCTTACAGTCTGGCCGTCCTTGGAAGGCGCATCTGCTCTGATGAAGAACATCTTTCGAATACACAGAAAACCTGTCTGGACCTCTCTCCTCCCACAGCTACCCTCCTGACTTAGTGCACAAACAAATATCTCATGCCGTAGCCCTCCATGTACACAACCACTCTAGGGCTGTACCCCTTGAAACTATCCGCAGCCCTGCTTTCATCACTCAGTTCTTCCCTGGTCTCGAGTCTATTAACATAATCATTCTCCATGGAGGCGACTTCCTATGTTCCTTCCCCAGGATGCTCACCATTCTCCATACAATCCTACCTACTGTCCGAAGCACATGTTTTAGCCGGCCACCAAATCAAAAAATATATCACCCAGCAGTTCCCCCAAACTACCACAGAGATCATTCCCGTGAAACAGACTCCATTATTAAACATGCTGCAAGCATCCAGCCACTACCACTTACTCCAATCCTATCACATGTGAAACATCCCTATCATTGGTAGTGCTACTCCAATGCTTCAGCTCATGTATAGGCCTCACTACTAACCTCTAGTTATCAGAATCAATGGTCACAGGCAAACAGTATATAATAACAATGAGATCCATCCGGTTGCAAAACATGCAATTTCCCACAAACTGAATAATATTAACATCAGTTTCTCAGTTAGGGTGTTCAGAGATTTCCCTGACAACACAACCTCCTCTGAAATATGTAGATGGGAACTAGCCTATCAGAATATCCTGGACACCAGACATCCTCCTGACCTCAATCTCCTATAAATTCTTCCCACCAGACTCAGCACCTATTATCTATACCATTTACGTTTCTGATATTTTATTTTTCACTTATAGTTTTTCAAAATTTGATTTTTATACATGTATCCTCACTCAGTTATTATGTTGGTCTACCACTTTCAATGAAAATATACCATCAACAGTATCGATTATTGATCCAATATCCCTCTCCCCCCCCCCCTTGTAAGCACCTTAGAATTTTGGCAAATTCTAGTTTCCCTAGTAGTAAAATATTCTATGTATCGATTGTGAAGTTACTTAGGCTGGACTTAGAAATTTCGAGAAAAGTAGTTGTCAGCTTGAAGGAATTTTCCTGTAATCTTTCCCATAGTGACAATTAGCCATAAAAATCATTTTAAAGTGTATTTATTATATTGGGAAATGTTTATTTTAAGAGATATTCCGGTTTGTTCACATTTTGAAACACGCGATCGGAAAAGTAAAAATCTAAAATTCAAGATATCTTCAAACCGAGTAAAGTTACAACTGATCTTTTATCACCAGCTATAGTCAGCGTTGTTCCCGATATTTTGGTAGTAAAATTAAATAATTTGACAAAATTTAATTAGCAGTTTTAATTAAGAGAAAAAATAAGCTTTTTAACTAAAAGGAATATTAATGTGAAAGTTGTATCAGTAGATAGCCCTAATTAAGACGACTACGAACATATAGTGGTTTCGGTGAAAAGTTTAAGCATTTGTCTGGAAATTAAGTTTTTGAAAAATAGATTGTCGCAGATTGTTGTTGAAGCGCGTAAAAATTCCCCTAAGTTGGTCATGTGATGACTTTAGTTTTAAGACTATAGAAACCCTTTGGAATAATAAATTAAATTAAAACAGATAGAACATGACAATAGAAAGTCCCTGTAAAAATTTCAAGTTAAAATATTTTGTATTTTTGGAGATATTAATTAAAGAAAGATTTGCCAAGGGCATAGGCTCTGTGGAGCCTATAAAAGATGGTGCAGTAAGCTCACATTGTTTCACTCGTACGCCGGAAAGTAATCGCGCAACTCCGCACATGATTTCCTTAGTGATGTTCAAAGAAGTAACTTAGTAATATGTAGTCTTTTCGGTTTCGTCTCAGTCTTTACCTCGGGAGCGTTATGTGAGTTAACCTACGCTAGTTTGTTCAGGAGCGGGAAGTAGCCGGTTGGAGTCTGATTCACTTTGGCGGCCATGTTGAGATGTCGGTGTGGTTGTCTGCGATTATAATGTCTAACAGGAACTTTTAAAAATTTCAAAGGGGTTGTTCGGTAATTTCTCTCTCCACAATCTGCAATATTCTGGAAAATGTTTGTTCGATCGCCTACTCAACTGTATAATGCTAATTTTGAAAAATGTGACTTTTTAAATAAACTCCAAATTTTTTATATCAAAGTGAACTTTTGTGTTATCATAGTAAACTGTTTCAACCTTTCCTAAGTTTGTGGTTTAAACAAATTTAGTGGCGACCTTTAAGCATTTCAGTTGAGATTCCTAAAAGGCTACATGGTCAAGTTAAAATTATTTCGTCTAAATTCTACAGAACTTTTAATTGAAGTGAACTGTTAGTTAAGGCGCATTAGCCGATACTATCACCCTGGTATGCACTTTTGCCCCTTACACCCTCCTACACTACCATCCGTGCCGGTGATGCCATCCACCATAGAGAAGTCTCTGTGTACACATCTTACTCCGGCTGGCGTCTCACTTCTGCACAAATAAGGCTGTATGCTGAAATATTGCGCTTCTCTTATGTTTGTTTTTTGTGTTCGTCATCCCAGCCGCCTTCATCTGTGCTACGTGTTTGGTCATATTTTCCTATCTTTCCTTATTTTTATTGCCTCAAAGCATTTTCCTGCTCATTATTATTATATAGCAGGTGACAGGTTTAAAGCGGGTTCAGGCCAGGGGTGTGTCTGGTGTCAAAGATATGTTGGTAGCCTAGTTCCCATCTTTGAAGTTCTGAAAGGGTGGTGGTGTTTGCAAAAACTCTTTACAGCGCTAACTGTGAAACAGATGTTGAAGTTGTTCGAATGATGTAAGTTGGCATGAATTGCCACTGGATGGTGTGGGTTGGAAACATAAACTTTTTGCCTGTGGCCATTCATATTTGTTGAGTGGTGAGACTGATGTAGGAAGCAGTGCAATGGATACAGGTGAGTTGGTAAATAAGGTGAGTCGTAGCACACGTAACATGTCCAGTTATAGGAAAGGATTCTCCTGTCACAGGATTAGAGTAAGGGGTGGTGGTAGGGTGCATGCTGCATGGCTTATGGCGGGGTCTGTTTCAAGGAACCTTCATTTATTTACCCCTACAGCTGATCAAAAAAAAAAATGTATTTTTTTAATAATAATTTTTATACAGGCACCTTGGAGATTATCTTGTTCCACTTTTATCACTGTTCAACCTTATCCCCACCCTGACACTTTCCACACCACCCTGTTGAGTACCGTCTTTGTTTCATTTATTTAGGGTGTCAGGATGTGATCACATCTTTCCCACTGCCATATGTCTCGCCTCTCACATGACTATGGTTTCTAACCTGGATAATAGAAACAAAAAAACTGCTGTTGTACCATGAAAATAAGATAGGATGGGGAAAGATAGCCCATCACTTACCCTAGATAAAGGCACATAAAAAATACAAAATCAAACACAAATTGCTCACCGAAATATTGTGCATTTTGCATTTGTTTTTTGTTTTTTTGTTTTTTTTGTTTTTTGTGTTCATCTCCCCCTCCTTCTTTCATCTGTGGTAAGTTGTGGAATATTTTTTCCTATCCTATCTTATTTTTAAGGTTTCTCACCTTAATATTGTGCACTTTGTGTTTGTTTTTTTTATTTTTTACATGCTCATCATGACCTCCTGCCTTGATCTGTGGTAAGTGACAGGTTATTTTCCCCTATCATACCTTATTTTTAGTTCCCAATGGCAGTTTCTTTGATTCCATTTTCTGAGATTAATATATGTAAATTTATGACTTTAGTATCATTCCAATAACACTAGCACTTTAACTTGTCTTAAATCTACCAGAGTAACTACCTTCGATTACGAATGGCAGGGATAAAACAGCTTGTGAAATAATTCTCAACATGTTCTCAGTTCGTTTCTAAAACAGCTGGTTACTTAAGTAATGTGGTATCTTGACAGTAACAAAATCATTTTAGAACCTACCATTACAAAAAGGCCAGAATTATTCACAGACATTTCAACCACAGGAGTATATGGCCATCATCATATATATTATTTCTATAAGGTATTTTTTTTTCACAAGCGTGTTTCTTCCTTCATACTTTCAACTGTAATGAGGTGTCATTTTAAAGCTTATGGTCGCCACTTTGATCACATCGTATTTTAAGAAAGAAATTTTTCGCAATTCGACCCTTAAAGGGTAAAAATGTCAATGTTTATAAAATGCGTTATATGTGTCTCGAGCCATTAATCTCCATGGATATCTAACCAAAATCGATAAATGAAGTAGGATTATGAGGAGTAATGTCTCAGCTTTGTGACATCATATTTTTTTATTTTTGAGGAATTCAACCCTTAAAGGGAAAAAGTATAAATGGTTCTACAACGCATTTTTGTGTCACGAGCCATTTATCTCCCTTGATATCTAACCGATATAGATGAATGATGTATCATATTAAAGACTAAGGTCTCCGCCGTGGTAACATTATATTTTAAGAAAGGAATTTTTCATAATTCGACCCTTAAAGGGTAAAAAGGTCAATTTTTCTAAAATGCGTTTTTTGTGTCTCGAGCCATTCATCTCCATGGATATCTAACCAAAATCGATAAATTAAGTAGGAGTATGAAGAGTAATAACTCAGCTTTGGAGACATCATATCTTGAGAAAGAATTTTTTTGGAATTTAACCCTTAATGGGAAAAATATAAATGGTTCAACAACACATTTTTGTGTCATGAGCCGTATATCTCCATTAATATCTAACCAAAATAGATAAATGAGGTATCATTCTAAAAATTAAGGTTTCCGCTGTAGTAACATCACATTTTTAAAAAAATATATTTTTTTTGAATTGAACTCTTATAGGGCATAAATTGTGTTTCGAGTCATTTACCTCCCTTGATAATCCAACAGAATTGATAAACGCGGTATCATTTTAAAGATAGAGGTCTTTGTAAGGTCTTAGGTTCTGTTACACCACATTTTAAGAAAGAATTTTTTCAAAATTCTAACCTTTTAGGGCAAAAGTGTTAATATTTCTACAACGCATTTTTCTGTCACTAGGTATTTATTTCCCTTGATACCTAACTGAAATTAATAAAAGAGGTATCATTTTAAATATTAAATTATCCGCTTTGGTCACATCATATTTTAAGAAAAAACTTTCTCCAAAGCCAATCAACCCTTAAGGGGCAAAATATCATCATTTCTAGAACTTTTTTTTTTTTTTTTACTTCACTTGATAACTTGACAATTTGTCATAAATAGGGAGTGTTTTAAATTTTCATAACTGTTTCGTAATATGTTGTAAGTATTTTGATGCGTACCAATTACACTAAAAAAAATAAATACGGTTCTACTTTTCATTATATTACAAACATTCAACCTCACCATTCATTGCCTTTTATTTGCGAAATTTTCACACCGGTCATCTAGTCATATATATTATTTCTAAAAGGTGTTTTTTTGTCACAAGCCATTATCTCCCTTCATACTTAACCGAAATCAATGAATGAAGTGTCATATTAAAGCTTATGGTCTCCACCTTGGTCACATCATATTTTAAGAAATGATTTTTTTTCAGAATTCGACCCTTAAAGGGCAAAATGTCAATATTTTAAAATGCTTTTTTTGTGTTACGAGTCATTTATATCCCTTCAAATGGGAGAGACTATGCTAGCCTTTTCCAACCAAATGTCAAACTCTCCTTCACGTGGTGCAACCTGTTTGCACATATGAGGCTCTGGCGACTGAAAGATTCCTGGTATAAGGAGTCACCCACTGCTTGCCAATGGCCTCCGAAAGGATGGCGGAAGAGCGGGCAGCAGTTCAGGGCAACCTCTTGCCCTTGGGGTTGGAAATGGCCTCTATAGGTGGAAGAATCAGAAATGATCAACGGCATGCGGATGCAGAAGACAACGGGAAACCACTGCATTAAAAACCCAAAGGGTATCCCGATGACATGTAATCCTCTCAAATTACATATATCATGATGGCTTCTTCCTTTGGTAAAATATTCTGGAGGTAAAATAGTCCCCCAATTGGATCTCCGGGTGGGGACTGCTTAGGGAGCAGTCATCAGAATGGATAGAAACATTCTACGAGTTGGAGCGTGGAATGTTAGATGTCTGAATAGGGCAGGTAGGTTAGATTATTTATTTATTTATTGTATGGCAGTTTAGACACTTTTAAGAACATTGATAAAATATATACACTGCAAATTTACAAGATTAAAGACATATTTCTAGTTTAAAATATAGTTTATCGATTAAAGACATATATCTAGTTTATTAATATAGTTTATTGATTCCTGGATTCTAGCAGAAACTCCACAGGATCACCACTGTAAGCTCTTACAGGACATTCTTCAATAATATGACCAATAGTCTGAATCTCTCCGCATTCGCATAAGGGGGATGGTTGCTTGCCCCACTTGTACAGGTAGTGTGCACATCTGCCATGCCGAGTTCTGATTCTGTTGAGTGTGGACCAAGTTTTAGGAGGTAAATCAAAACCTGGTGGCTTTTGTGTGATGCAAGGTAAGCTGCTGTTTTGGAGTACAGTCCACTCTTGGATCCAAGCTTTGATGATGTTAAAATCTTCACGTATAGCATCCCTTGCCAATTTCACTGGTGGTTTTCTAGAGTGAAGTCTGTTGATGTTGGCATCCTTAATATCTTGGTGGATCGGTAAGTTTCTGTTGTCCATTATTCTCTTGTACTCACATGTAAGAGCATTTATCCGTCGCAGGTTAGGTGGTAGTATGTGGCTCAGAATCGAGAGCCATCTTGTGGGAGTTGTCTTGATCACGCCTGCAATCATAGGTTAGAAAACTTAAAAAGGGAGATGGAACAACTTAAGTTAGATGTTGTTGAGATTCGTGAGATTAAATGGAAGGATGCACAGGATTTCTGGCCTGGGGAACACAGGATAATTAGCACACAAGCTGTCAATGGAGTCACTGGTGTAGGATTTGTGGTGAAAAAGAAAGTAGAGAAACGGGTGAGTTATTATGAACAGTTTAATGATAGGATTATTTTGATGTGGTAAGAAACTAAGCCCATCCCAACCACATTAGTACAAGTGTACATGCCAACATTACAGGAAGATGAAAAAGAAATAGAAAAAAATATGCAGAAGTTGAAGAATTAATCCTATATGTGAAGCGGGAGGAAAATCTAACAATCATGGGTGATTGGAATGCAATAGTGGGAGAAGGAATAGAGGGGAATACTGTAGGAAGTTTTGGTCTAGGAGAAAGAAATGAACGAGGAAGCAGGTTGCTAGAATTTTGTGAAAGATATAAGCTAGTAGTGGCGAACACACTGTTTAAGAACCATGCAAGAAGAATATACACCTGGAAACGTCCTGGGGATACAGGCAGATATCAGCTAGATTATATCATGGTCAAACAGAGATTCAGGAAACAAGTTCCAGACTGTAAAGCAAATCCAGGAGCAGACATAGACTCTGACCATAATTTTGTAGTAGTGAAGTGTAGGCTGAAATTCAAGTGAATAAGGAAGCAGAACTGACTGAAAGTGAATAAACTGAAACAATCTAGCACAAGAGAAAAATTTGCAGAAATGGTAGATTTAGGTCGAAGAAGTAATGCTGAAAGGAGCTGAACCGAGGACGAATGCAATGCATTAAAGACCGAAATTATGAAAGCTGGTAAAGAAACATTAGGTTTTAGGGAACAAGCTGCCCATAAACCTTGAATTACAGAAGAAATTTTGGAGCTCATAGGTCAGAGGAGAAGGTACAAAATTCTCTGGATGAAGTAGGAAAGAACATTACAGGCAATTTGGAAATCAAATAAATAGGAAATGCAAAATAGCAAAAGAAATATGGCTACAAGAAAAGTGTGAAGATGTAGTAAAGGAAGTGGTTATAGGTAAAGAAGATGTTCCAAATAGAAATATCAAATAGAATTTTGGAAAAATGAAGAAAAGAGGTATGAACATTAAAGCTGCCGATGGGAAACGTCTTTTAAGCTCAGAAGACAAAGTTAACCGATGGAAGGAATACATTGAGAATCTATATGTTGGAGACGGCTTGAACAATAGTGTAATGGAAACGGAAGGCGATGTCGACATTGATGACTTAGGAGATCCTGTTTTGAGGACAGAATTTAATAAAGCTCTGAATGACTTGAAAGCAAATAGGGCAGTTGGAATTGATGAGATTCCTGTAGAACTTCTTAAATTCCTAGGAGAGGAGGGAATCGAAAGATTATTCAAACTGATATCAAAAAGTTATGAAACAGGAAAAATTACAACTGATTTCAGTAAAAATATCATCTTCACACTTCCAAAGAAAGCACAAGCCGACAAATGTGAGAATTATTGCACCATTAGTCTAACATCACATGCTTCAAAATTACTGACCAGAATAATATACAGAAGGATCCAAAGGGTAGAAGAAGAGATAGTAGGTGATGATCAGTTTGGGTTTGGTAAAAATCACGGTACAAGGGAAGCAATTCTGTCTTTAAGGTTAATACTTGAAGGGCAGATCAAGAAAAACAAAAATACTTTTATGACATTTGTTGATTTAGAAGAAGCTTTTGATAATGTTAAAAATATTAAAGAAGCCAGGTCTAAAGTATCGAGACAGAAGAATACTCTATAAACTAAATAAGAATCAAGTGGCTATAATAAAAGTATAGAATCACGAGAGACATGCATTAGTTAAAAAGGGTTTGAGACAAGATTGTAGTCTATCCCCGTTAATATTCAACTTATGCGTAGAAGAAGCAATGAAGAAAGTCAAAGAAAAATTTCCATGTGACATAAGTTTTCAGGGAGAAAAAATCGGTATGCTACGATTTGCTGATGACATTGTGTTGCTAGCAGAGAGGGCTGAGGATATTGAGAAGTTACTGAATGGTGTGAACAAAATATTGAAGGATGACTTTGGACTGAATTTAAATCAAAGCAAGTCAAAAGTGATTAAATGTAGCAGAAATGATACCAATCCTAGTAGCCTAAATAAGAAAATAGGATTGGATGCAATAGAAGTAGTAAGTGAATTCTGCTACTTGGGAAGCAAAATTTCAAGCATTGGTCAAAGCAAGAATGATGTTAAAAGCAGAATAGCACTAGCAAAAAGAGCCTTCATGACAAAGAAAAACCTTTTAGTTTCAAATATTGATCTAGTAATTAGAAAGAACATTTTAAAACTCTTGTGTGGAGCACAGCACTTTATGGTAGCAAAACATGGACTTAAGGAATACCGGAAATAAATAAAATTGATGCAGTTGAAATGGGTGCTACAGGATAATGCTGCAAACTAAATGGACTGACAAAGTAAGAAATGAACGAGTTTGGAAATGATGGGTGAGAAAAAAATTTGTGGGAGAAGCTTACAGAAAGAAGAGACAGGCTGGTTGGTCATATTTTGAGACATTCTGGATTGGTTAATTTGTTAGTGGAGGGAATGGTTGAAGATAAGGAAGACAGAGATAAGAATATATGAAGCAGATAATTGAGGACGTGGGTTTTAAGGGGTATGTAGAAATGAAGAGGTTAGCTCAGGATAGGAAAGGATTGAGGATTGCATCAAACCAGTCGAAAGACTGGCGACAGCAAAAAAAAATAAAAACAAAACCCTACCAATGTAGATAAATGAGGTATCTTATTAAAGAGTAAGGTCTCCGCCATGATAACATTAAATTTTAAGAAATTATTTTTTTCGTAATTCAAGCCTTAAAGGAAAAAAATATCAACATTTTAATTTATTTATTTATTTTCTTTTTTTTTTGTGTCTCGAGCCATTTATCTCCGTAGATAACTAACCAAAATCATTAAATGAATTTGTATTATGAGGAGTAATTTCTCGGCTTTGGTGACATCATATCTTAAGGAAGATTTTTTTTTATAATTCAACCCAAAAAGGGTCAGGGGTTCTATAACGCATTTTTGTGTCACGATCCATTTATGTCCCTTTATACCTAACCAATATAGATAAATGAGGTGTCATATTAAAGAGTAAGGTCTCTGCCATGGTAACATTATATTTTAAGAAATTAATTTCTTGTAATTCGAACCTTAAAGGGCGAAAATCTCAATATTTCTAAAATGCATTTTTTGTGTCTTGAGCCATTTAACTTTTTGGATATATAAAAGAAATCATTAAATAAAGTAGGATTATGAAGATTAGTGTCTCAGCTTTGCTGACATCATATACTAGTAAAGAATTTTTTTTTTTTGTAATTGAACCCTTAACCCTAGACATAGTGACACTGTGACATGTCACCACCTCTAATCAAGAATAAATAAATTCGAAAATAAATGCAGTGAAAGAATTTTTTTTTTAATAATTGTAGCATTCTCTACTCTATGATAACTTATGACAGCTAGGGAAAGTATTGAACTCCACCTGTTGGCCACATCAGTGAACTGTTTTGCTGTTGTGGAGACAATTTCGGATGGCACAGATCGCGTATGCACTCTAGCGTTTTCGTGGAAATATTCAAGGGTCGTTGTTCGCATTGTTAGTGGCAAATGGAGACAACTTCGTTCAGTCACACGCTGCAGCTTGATAAAGTTAGTAATACTGCTGGTAGAGTGCAGCAGTAGCTGCCATTTTTGTGGCATTCAACTAAATATCCACTGTAATGGTGCTTCAATCTTTGGTTCACTGATTACTGGTGGTTTGTGAATATAGGTCCGGAGTTTCACAGGGTGAATATGATATACTTTGATACCATATCCATACTGTATAAGGCTGTATACCCAACTTTTTAAAAGCCTTGAATATTGCAATCACTGGGCAAAAATGTGGCATTTCCAGGATAGAACAGCACTATTTCTACAACAGTCTATTCATTTCCATATGGCATATAGAAATTAAATAAATGACAGTTTACTAAGGGTTTTAAGTTGGTATGAGGAACCGTGGTAGGTGATAAGATTGGTAACATAAGTGGTGAAGGAAATAAAAATAAAAGCCGTACAGTCAAGAATCTTTTATTTTGGTTTATGCATGTAGGCCGGTGGTATAGTGTAGTGTCCAGCCTGTGGTAACATTATTATTTATCTGGTTAATAACATTATTATTTATCTGGTCTGGTCTGATTAACATGTAATTAGCTTTTAATAGTTCATATTCAGTTTTATATCTGTGTTTCCATAGGATTCAAAACTTGGTTTTAGATTTATTATGTTATAACGGTACATGTCCGAAATTTTAATAATAAAAATAGGAAAATAAAATTAGGCCCAGGGTGGAAGACATTAAAGACAGTGGAAAAATTGTGGAGGTAACTGGCGACGGAGGAAGGAAACTCAGAAGACGAAGTTCTGTAATCGTCGTCTATAGTCGGGTGAAAGGAAAAGGAGGGGAAAAAAAAAAAAAAAAAAAGAATTAGGTCTGTGTGAGTTAGTGGCCCACAGCATTATTTTTGAAAATTTACTGGTCCTCGATTTGAAAATGGTTTGGATATGCTGCCATAGAAGTTTTGTCAATGCGAGCAGGCAATATTTTTTTTTTTCTTAGATTCTCTGAATGCGAA
Source organism: Vandiemenella viatica (assembly GCA_031002005.1). Classification (NCBI taxonomy): domain Eukaryota; kingdom Metazoa; phylum Arthropoda; class Insecta; order Orthoptera; family Morabidae; genus Vandiemenella; species Vandiemenella viatica. The sequence goes on from JARYHS010008074.1 coordinate 382,920,638, forward strand.
TAACATAAGTTTGTGAATGCACATAACAGAAAACTATTCTCAAGCGAAATGTGTTGCACTGTCATCATGGTCGTCGAAGGCAGTGCCGTATTAGAAAGTATGGCGCCTTAGGCACTCTCAAAAATTTTGATTCCCTCTGTTTTTAAAATAAGTATCTGTATTTTGTAAGTACAAAGAAAATGTTTTTTAGATGACTAATAGAATTTATAATATTTATTTATTCAGTTAACAAATGAAATATCATATTTTGAAAATTACTTTTTATTTGTCGTACACTACAATGAAACAAATAATAATAATTTTCATGCTTTTCATAATACTTTGATTGTTTTATTCTGGATGATTGTATTTTTTTATTTTTTTTATTTAGTGAAAAAAGTGAACTTTCAGGGGGCATTCAAAAATCATGGGCTCTAGGCTACTGCCTAGTCCTGCCTTTTAGGTAATCCAGCACTGCTTGTAGATAAACTTATCGGTTTTTGGCTAATCACTAAATGTTTACCGTTTGGTCTATTTTAAATCATTTATCATTGATTAATTTCAAAATCATTTCTTTAATCCGGTAGTAAATGCAGATAATGAGACTTTCAGGTGTTACAAAACTTTATAGTCTGAGCTTTTTTTCCAGGCCCCTTTCACTTCAATGATGAACAGTAAACTGTCGAAACATTCAGTCATTCTGTGGCAAGGCCCCCTCCCCCCCCCCCCTTCCTCCCTCTACTCTTCTTACTAGGTCGGCAATCTGGAACAATGAGATTTCTGTCTTCGAACCCCTCCTCGTCCAAGTCAAGCCCCAAAACCAAATCCTAGCCCCCCCGCCCTCAAACCAAAATCCTGGATCCACAACTGGAAACGTTTTATTGTTGTTACTACCTGAGCGAATCAATTCGACCGCCACTGCCTTAAAGGGAAAAAGTGTCAATGGTTCTTCTATACATTTTTGTATCACAAGCCATTTATCTCCATTAATATATAACCGATATAAATAAATGAGATATCATTCTAAAGACTGAGGTCTCTGCTATGGTCACATTATGTTTTAAGAATGGAATTTTCGGGATTTTACTCTTAAAGGGTAAAAATATCAGTATTTCTAAAATGCATTTTTGTCTCGAGTCATTTATCTCACTTGATAATTAAACAAAATTGTTAAAGACTGTGTCATCATTTCTAAAACTTGTTTTTTTACCTCGCTTGATGCCTAACCGAAATCGGTGAATGAAATATCATTTTAAAGGCAAAGCTGTCTGCTTTGTTCACACCATATTTTTTAAAAGGAAGTTTTTGGAATTTTACTCTTAAAGGGCTATAGTATCAATGTTATTTCTACAACATTTTTGTCATCAGTCTTTCGACTGGTTTGATGCAATTCTCCATCCCTTCCTATCTTGTGCTAAATACTTCATCACTACATATCCCTTACAACCCACGTCCTCAATTATCTGCTTCATATATTCTTATCTCTGTCTTCCTCTACAGTTACCTTTGACTGTTCCCTCCACCAGCAAATTAACCAATCCAGCATGTCTCAAAATATAACCTACCAGCCTGTCTCTTCTTTCTGTTAGCTTCTCCCACAAATTTCTTTCCATGCCCATCATTTCCAAAACTCGTTCATTTCTTACTTTGTCAGTTCATTTAATTTTCAGCATTCTCCTGTAGCACCACATTCCAAATGCTTCAATTTTCTTTATTTCCGGTATTCCTAAAGTCCATGGTTCGCTACCATAAAGTGATCCACATATAGAGTTTTAAAAAGTTCTTTCTAATTCGTTGATCAGTATTTGAAACTAGAAGATTTCTATTTTTCATGAAGGCCCTTTTGCAAGTGCTATTCTGCTTTTAACATTGTTCCTGCTTCGGCCATCACTTGTAATTTTGCTTCCCAAGTAACAGAATTCAATTACTTCTCCTATTGCATCCGATCCTATTTTTATATTCTCTATTAGTATTGGTATCATTTTTGCCATATTTCATCACTTTAGTCTCGCTTTGATTTATATTCAGTCCAAAATCATCCTTCAGCATACTGATTTTTTCTCCCTGAACACTTATGCCACATGGAAATTTCTCTTTTACTTTCTTTATTGCTTCTTCTACATACAAGTTGAGTAATAACAGGGATAGACTACAACATTTTTAACTAATGCATGTCTCTCATGATTCTCTACTTTTAATATAGCCACTTGATTCTTATATAGCTTATATTCTTCTATTCCAAAACTTTAGACCTGACTTCTTTAAAATTTTGAACATCTTGTCCCACCTAACACTATCAAAACCTTTTTCTAAATCAACAAACGCCATAAAAGTATCTTTTTATTTATTGATCCACCCTTCAAATATTAATCTTAAAGCCAGAATTGCTTCTCTTGTATCACGATTTTTCTTAAACCCAAACTGATCTTCACCTACTATCTCTTCTACTACCCTTTAAGTCCTTTTGTATATTATTCTGGTCAACAATTTTGAAGCATGTGATGTTAGACTAATGGTGTAATAATTCTCACATTTGTCGGCTTGTGCTTTCTTCGGTTGTGTGAAGATGATATTTCTATTAAAATCAGTTGTAATTTCTCCTGTTTCTTAACTTTTTGATAGCACTTTGAATAATCTTTCGATTCCTTCTTCTCCTACGGATTTAAGAAGTTCTGCAGGGATCTTACCAATTCCAACTGCCTTATTTGCTTTCAAGCAATTCAGAGCTGTATTAAATTCTGCCCTCAAAACAGGATCTCCTAAGTCATCAATGTTGACATCGCCTTCCTTTTCCATTATGCTAATTTTCAGTTCACCCCCATAATACAGTTTATCAATGTATTCCTTCCATCGGTTTGCTCTGTCGTCTGAATTTAAAAGAGGTTTCTCATTGGCAACTTTAATGTTCCCTCCTCTTTTCTTCAATTCTCCAAAATTCTGTTTGATCTTTCTATTTCCAACATCTACTTTACCTATTACCATTTCCTTTTCTACTTCTTCACACTTTTCTTGTGGCCATTTTTCTTTTGCTTTATTGCATTTCCTGTTTATTTGATTTCTAAATTGCCTGTATTTGCTCTCTTCCTGCATCATCCTGAGCATTTTTGTACCTTCTTCTCTGATTCATCAGCTCTAAAATTTCTTCTGTGCTCCAAGGTTATCGTGCTGCTTGACTCCCAAAAGCCTGATGTATCTTTACCAGCTTTCATTATTTCAGTCTTTAACACATTCCATTCATCCTCGGTTGAGCTCCTTTCAGTGTTAATTTTTAGACCTAAGTATACCATTTCAGCAAATTATTCTCTCATACTAGATTGTTTCAGTATATTCACTTTCAGTCTATTCTGCTTACACTACTCCCTTATTTGCTTGAATTTCAGCCTGCACTTAATTACTATGTCTGCTCGTGGGTACGCTTTACAGCCTGTAACTTCCTGAAACTCTATTTGACCATGATATAATCTAGCTGATATCTGCCTTTATCCTCAGGACATTTCCCGGTGTATATCCTTCTTACATTCAGGTGTATATCATTCTTAAACAGTGTGTTTGCCACTACTGGCTTATATCTTTCACAAAATTCTAACAACCTGCTTCCTTGCTCATTTCTTTCTCCTAGACCAAAACTTCCTACAGTATTCCCCTCTTTTCCTTCTCCGACTATTACATTCCAATCACCCTTGATCATCAGATTTTCCTCTCCCTTCACGTATTAAATTAATTCTTCAATTTTGACATATATTTTTTCTATTTCTTCGTCATCTTCCTGTGACATTGGCATATACACTTGTACTAACGTGGTTGGGGCAGACTTAGTTTCTAACCTCACCAAAATAATCCTGTCACTAAACTTTTTATAACAACTCAGCGATTTCCCTACTCTCTTATTCATTACAAATCCTACACCTGTGACTCCATTGACAGCTTGTGTCCTAATGATCCTGTATTACCCAGGCCAGAAATCCTGTGCATCCTTCCATTTAATCTCACGAATCCCAACAACATCTAACTTAAGTTGTTCCATCTTCCTTTTTAAGTTTTCTAACCTACCTGCCCTATTCAGACTTCTAACATTCCATGCTCCAACTCATAGAATGTTTCTATCCATTCTGATGACTGCTCCCTAAGCAGTCCCCACCCGGAGATCCGATTGGGGGACTATTTTACCTCCAGAATATTTTACCCATGAAGAAGCCATCATGATATATGTAATTTGAGAGGATTACATGTCATCGGGATATCCTTTGGGTCTTTAATGTAGTGGTTTCCCGTTGTCTTCTGCATCCCCATGCCAGTGATAATTTCTGATTCATCCGCCTTTAGGGTCTGTTTCCATCCCCAAGGGCAAGAGGGTGCCCTGGATCACTGCTCGCTCTTCCGCCCTCCTTTCGAAGGCATTTGGCCTGCAGTGGCTGACTCTTTATACCGGGAACCTTTCAGTCGCCATAGCCTCGACCTTGCGAACAGGGTGCACCACGTGAAGGAGAGGTTGACATTTAGTTGGAAAAGGCTTGATGGGACATTTATCTCCTTAGATTCCTAACCAAAATCAATGAATGACATATCATTGCGAGATTAAGGTCTCCAGTTAGGTAAAATCATAAATTAAGTAAGAATTTTTTTATAATTTGATGCTTAAATTTGTCACGTGTATCAAACAGTTCTGAGCCAAGTCCTCAGATTGCAGCAGCAGTATTACTGAGATGTCAATAAATGGTTTTTTATACAATAAGTAGCTTTTAGATTTTTTTTCTGTTACGGAAACATTTTTGATTTGCTATACACTTCCAGTGTAAACATTTTGTTCACACAGCAGCCCATATCACAGAGATGTTGATATGCTTTGTGCATTTTGTTCAGGTTGGTTGTATTCTGTTAGGTTCAGTGACAGTTTGTCGCGCATATAGTGTTTTAAATTTTCCTAACTGTTTCATAATATGTTTTGATGCGTACCTATTACGCTAAAGAAATAAATGTTTGCCACACCTTTAAAGTAACAAGTGTTTCCGTTGAAGAGATGTCATATCCATGTATACATATAGTTGTGAACTTTGTGAGTTTGCAAACTTTTTTAAGAGGTCCTTATAATGACTCCGGGAGTACTATGCATATTTGTGTGCATGTTGGTGCGTTAGGTTCCAGAGATTGTTTAAGAATGTCTCTGAAAGGTCAGATAGTCATGTGTAAGAATATGTTAGGAACTGATGTGTTAAGATTGTCAGAAAGGTTATAGTTTAAACTTGTGTACTGTACTCCATAAACATCTCCAGGACACTTGATGAAGCAATGTGTGGAGGGTGAGTTTGCCATGTGTGGTATCGTTAGAAAAAATATAATTTGTGGTCAGTGGTCTTGTGATGTATGGGAGAGTGAGTGACATAACGGGACTACTGACCTATTTTTTTTTTTTAACTTTTTCTGCACGATGCTTGTTATCTTCAGTGATGAAACTGTAATTTGTGGTGGCGAGTTTTTGGTGAATGTGTGTAAGTGGAAGTTAGTGACATGGGTGAGTACTTCTATTTTCTGCAAGCATTTGTTCCTTGACTATGGTTGATTCCATTATTCATCTGGTATAGCTGACCTGGCTGGCAACCTGAAGACACTTGGATCTACTATGGCATAGAGGAATTGTGAAAGCTGTAGGCGGAAAAACAAAAATCGTAGTACCTAACCTGACTGAATTACTATGAAAAAACCTTATTTATTAAGCCCCAAAGCGACCAAAAAAGACTACATGACTTTACCGTATCAGGCCAGTGTGATTAGAATTGGGAGTGATAAACAGTGTAAGTAACCACTGAAACACACTGGAATAAAAGATTGAAAATTTAATTGTTGGAATTGGCAATAATCAGCAATAATGGACTTGTGCTGAAGTTGTTCAGAGGTAAGAGCAGTGGCAAATGGACATGCCCTAAAGATATACAATGGGACCCAAAAGACATATTTGGGAATCTGTATCTGCATGACAACACGACTACAGCAAAGTGGCTATGGAGTTGTAGCCAAAAGGCGAGCCAGAAAACAGTAACGATTCAATGAAAGGGAAGTGGAAGATTCTTTTATTTAAAGAAAAACACAAAATAACATTAGAACTTTGCCATTTTAATTTGCATTATGACTCCTTGGTAGTTATGATTCCTTTCTTCCCAACTCATTAAGCTTCAAAGAAACAGCTGCAAACTCACCACTTCACCCTGGATTAGGGCAGGTCATGTCAGTTTGAGTTATAAAGTTTATTTATAGAATTTGCTGTAGATTTCCAAACAAGAGAGATGATAAATATTGTTCACACACTTTCCAGTAGGTTTCTTGAGAGAAGGTTTTTTTTTCCACTCATCGGTAAATATTGATGTTGATGCCTATGACTTAAGTAAGAACTTTAACACAAAAGTATATGCCCCAAGTTAATCATTTGGTTTGGGAAACTGGTCTCTTTGGACATACGAGGGTTATCCAGGAAGTAACAGACATTTTGATCTGGTGCGGCAGGGGGGGGGGGGCTAGCACCGCCATCTTGCTGTCAGAGTGTCCCTACACTCACTATGCAACCAGCCATGGTAGTTTGTGCATCGTGCCTATCGTACTTTGTATACAGTGGAGTTTTAAAATGAGCGCTGCAATTGAAAATCCCACCAGTTGTGAAGTGCAAGCTGTGATAAGGTTTTTGTTGGCAAAGAAACACAAACCAATTGAAATTTATCATTAGATTTGTGATGTGTACGGCCAAGGAATAATAAGTGAAAGCTGAGTGAGGCAGTGGTGCATTGATTTTAAAAATGGTGGAACCAATGTTCACAACGAGGATCGCAGTGGTAGGCCTAGTCTTGTGAGTGATGAATTGATGGCGAAAATCAATGAAAAAATCCACAAAAATCGCTGTTTCAGCATTACAGAACTCTCAAAACATTTCACCCAAATTTCACAGAGTTTAGTTCATGAAATTGTGGTTGGTAAAGTTGGTTACCGCAAATTTTGTGCCAGGTGGGTTCCGAAAATCCTAACGGAAGACCACAAAAAACAGAGACTTGCTGCATCACTGACATTTCCGGAAGACTACAACAAAAGTGGAGACCAAGTAGATCGTATCGTAACTGGCGACGAGACTTGGGTAAAGCACGTAACCTGTGAAACAAGATGGCAGTTGATGGAATGGGGACACTCGCAGTCACCCAAGAAACCAGGAAAGTTTTTGCAAACGCTATCAGGAGGAAAAATCATTGCTCATCCACACACAGCCATCTGCACCCAAGAGCTGTTGGATGGTTTTGGATGGGAAGTTTTCAATCATCCACCGTACAGCCTGGATTTGGCGCCGAGCAATTACCACCCGTTCCCAACAATGAAGATGTGGCTCGCCACGCAACGCTTTGCCACTGACGCTGAACTGCATGCTGATGTAAACCAGTGGTTGAGCTCGCAGGTGGCAGATTTCTACAGAGAGGGTATTGAAAAGCTTGTACCACAGTATGATAAATGCCTTAATTTAAATGGTGATTATGTAGAAATATAGCTCAAGAGTTCACCTCTAAAATGTATATGATAAAAATTGTTTTTTTTTTCACTTTATTTTTATTTCAGAACATCTGTTACTTTCTGGATCGTCCCCGTAGATGTATCTGTCTGTACCTTTTCACTTATGGGCACAGCTTAATGTTCCAGTTTGTTCACATTGTTTTTTTATTTTTTTATTCTTATACAATGCTCTCTGAGGAGGGCATAAATATGGATGAAGTAGGAATATCAGGTAAGATGCCTTTGGGAGATCTCCACCACACTTCAACTTACCTAATGTTGGCTTTTTAAAAAAAAAAAAAAAAAGTCAGCAATTGTCATTCTTCAAAATAATTTGCAGTTAGCAAAAAGTAGACTTCAATATGATTTGTAGTCAGTAACCTCTAGACTTCAAAATAATTTGCAGTCCTTAGATACCTCAGTGGGGGAGTTATGAATGTTGGTAGAGCAGAACAGTCATTAGATGATGGGCAGTTGGGTTGAGTTAGAGCAATGCAATGCTGCCTGTGAAGATCAAGAGGTGTGCATAAATGAACAGTTCATTAAATTGGAGTTAGATATGGGTAGAAAAGCAGAGAGTTTGCACCAGGACACCGAGGTACTGAATAAAAGAGTAGCTTTCATGGAAGAAGTGAACATTACTCATATCCAGAGGCTAGGTATGGTGGAAAACTAATGTGGGCTAAAGGAAGGCATGGAGGACCTGAAAATGGAGGTGAGTGGCTAGGTTTCTGATGTTGAGTCAATTTCCCAGTATGTTGGGAAATTCAAATTTCCCATGACAGCATTGGTTGAAGATGCTGTGAACATAAAGGTTCCAGCAGTGGTTAAGGGAGAAATGGCTTCAAACGGTTGTTTGGAGAACGCCAATTGTTTCTCGGGCATAAGCAATTCCGGATGGGCATTGCAACAGGCTCATGTAAGCATTATCACTAATTTTCACGATGACACCAGGAATACCTTGCTGGAAGAAGGTATAAAACTGAAACATAGTAATTACATTCCCCTCGAGTTGAGGTGAAGTTTGGAAATCGCAGTGTGGAAGAATTTTTGGCTTCAGGAGTGGAGATAGATAGATTATTTTTCAAACTGATGTGATTTACTGTAAGGCATGTGATATGATCTAAGTACTTACCATATTTGATTATTTACTTAATAACTAGAATTAGACTTAAAATGAAAGTGCAAAACTAGGCTAGAAATATTTAAATTAATGTTATTTTGCCGCTTAAAATATTGTTAAGTGTTGATGTATATTATTTAACATAATATTGATTAATAATTCAATAAATAAACATTTAGTAGTTAATCTGGCTATGTAAACTGTGCCAGATCTTGCGGGATTGACCGATCCCGCAATCCTGACTGACATCCACATAATCAAGTAAACAAATTTACAATTTTTTTGATAATATGGAGTTATAGGAGACCTCTTTCAATATAATGATAAAAAGCAGAAGAAAACACAATGCAATGGTTTTTTTTTTTTTTTTTAGTTTGATGTAAACTTCAATATGCATTTACTGCTACAAAGATAAAATTAAAACAATAATTTTAAAGTGACAATTGATTTCTTAAAAATACTTGGGTTATTTATAGTAAAAAAGAGATTTTGTGGCTTCACAGGAATGCCGCAAAATATATTTATCTTGTTTGTAAAATAAAATTAGCATCAATTAAATAATTTCAATATTTATTTTAATTTTAAATACATTGCATAGTAAAGATTTTCTAATTGGTAATGTTATAAATTTCGGTTTTAATATTATTATTTATAATAGTTGAAGGCAGGATTGTGATGAATACTACAGCCATTTGCTTAGATGAGTTTTTAAAAAACTTCCAATATTATTCTTTATGGTTTTTACAGGTTCGAGAAGAATATGTAGATGTTGAAAGGTATAATGCTCGTCACTTTGTGCATACATTACAAAATTTAATACCAACATTACTGACTTTGCGGAGTTCCATTGAAGCTGATGAAGCTTTGCAGGAGTTTTCATCCAAATATTGCCAAGGTATAATAATGTTTAGTTATTAATTTTTCAAAATAAGACTAACTACGGTGCTAGAAATAAAACTCTATTAATGTAGGAAGCTTATGCATATGGTATGTAAATTTTAATTATTAATGTGATAAGCATATAAACAGAATCAGTCTTTTGACATATCATCTGTCATGATGGGGCACAAACACATGCTTAATATAGAGACAAAATTTGTTACCAAAGCTTTCACCATGTCCATTGTATTTCAGGCACTGAAGTGGAGAAAGTTGGGGTTTAATTACCACTTTTAGTTGAAATTTTTGAGGACTTTTGAAGCTGTGTTGGTTTATCCCATTGAAAATGTAGTTTGGATGCCATATTGATTTTCTCTTAACACCCTTAACTTGGGGTTACGTTTTGAATTCTTAAATAGTTATTCTTCAGATAAAAAATATTTCAGTTTTAGGTTTAACGCACTGTAACAAATCCTGAATAATTGAAATCAGTCCCTGCAGAATCATAAGTATATAATAAGTTTGATGAATCCATTTTTTGAAGAAATGCTGAAACCAAAAATTTTAATTTGAACTTAAGTGTAAATCTTTTTTTTCTCACATTTTGTTTTTGTTTTTCATGCAATTTTTTTGAACATTCTAATAAAGAATGATTGTCAGTACAAATTTGCCTGCCAGAGATATAGAGACAATATTGGAAGGAGCATTTCTTATTAAATGAGTGGCTGCTTTTAAAACTGACTAAATTGTCTTCATGAGTGATGATTCCCATTTCTTACATAATTCTCCCTCCTATTTGCTTGGGCATCCATCAAGGACATACACTGAATAGCAACTGAATTGGATATATCTTTTGATTGTTATGTAGTACCTCATTTCACCATGATGATGGTAGTGATTCATCTTGACATGGGATTGGCAAGACACAGGAATTTTTGAGAAGCCATTCACTACCTCCATCTGAACATTTTCTCATAGTTCTCAAATATGTGATGGATGATGATCAGAGGCTCAAACAACTCTTTTGATAGTATCCAGATGTGCTTGATGTGATTTAGGTCAGATAACTCTGATAGCATAGGACGCAAATTCACACCTGTCGCGTGTTTGTTGACGCGTTCAGGCATAACTGAAAAAACTTGATATGATGAATTATATCGTTGAAGGATGAAATCACTAATGGCAAGTTGCTACATGTTTGTCATACATGTAGCAACATGTTTCTTGACTCAACAGTCCTTGTAACATTTTCCACATTTCAAGGACCCCATCATGGTGTTACTGTAGCTCTGCTATACTGTGAAGTGTGGTCATGAGAAAGACCCTCATAGGATGGTGTCATTTTTACCCACTTATCAAAAATATTGCTTACACATTGTTGTGCACTGCCATTAAATTGTCGAGTGATTTGTTGTGTTTTGACTCATCTATCTGCTATTAAATTATTACCTAACCAACCAAGACATGATTATGTTTACAATAACTATGACCTATACACAGTACTCCCTTGACATAGTGGCTCATGAAAATCCAATGCCTTTGTGACTTGCAAGATGGAGTATGATCTATTTGTTGAGCTCCAACAATAGGTCCATGATCAAGTTCACATAGGTCATTTGTCATATCCATACTGCCTTTGACTTTTACTAATACTGTGGGAATCACCCCTTCTATTGGCAGATTTCTGCTTAAAACATTTGTTTTTCATTTACAAGACTGCCTGCTGCTCTAGATTTTGATAACACCTGCTGTGTCAAATTCACTTGCACTTCAGTTTATACTGAGCGTGGTGAGTGAGCGGTTAACGCTCTGGCCTGGCATTTGGGAGGACGGTGGTTTAAACCCCTGTCCGGGTATCCAGATTTAGGTTTTCCAGGGTTTCCACAAATCACTCCAGGCGAATGTCGGGATGCTTCCTTAAAAAGGCCATGGCTGAACTCCTTCCCATTCCTTATCCCCAGTCCCATCTCGCCTCTAATGACCTTGACGTCGACAAAGCATAAAGCTATAAGTAAAAAAAAAAAAAAAAAAAAAAAAAAAAAACTTCAGTTTATATGTTCTGTTCATCATTGTCATCATATCATGCTAATTATTTTGACAGCGTTGCTCAACTATCATTATACATTAATTATCTGGATTATCCTTATGATCTGGTACATAAACAACACTGTCAATTAGTAGATATCAATAACTACAATACAATACAATACATTCATTTTCCATTGATCCCAATATAAGAGACTGGCTCTGTGGGATGTGGAAAGTTGTCAATTTACAGATAAACAGTTGCATAACAAAATACTAAGTACACCAGTAGATATACAGTCATAGCATACATGGTACATTAAACAATTCCATAACAAAATAATATATGCACCAGAAGATGTACAGTCATAGCATACATGTTCATTAAAAAATTCCATAACAAAATAATACATACACCTACCATGTATCTATCATACCAATTACTGTACAGTCCTTATCCCAAAGTTCCCACTTGTCCTTGAAACCACCAATTGTACCCCGTAGTGAGATTATTATACCTACTAATTATTCTCTGAAATAACATTCCTGACCCTAATATCAGGGGCGTAGCTACTATGGGGCTAGGCGGTGCAGTGCACCGGGGCCCCTACAATGAGGGGGCCCACAAGCACAACTCTTTTTTTTTTTTAGCTCTACCGTCGTCTAAAGGGGCCCCTGAAACACAGGAAGACCACCACTAAGGGCCCTCGCTGCTCAGGGGGCCCCCAACAGGGCCCCTAAGGGCAACTCAAGGGCCCTCATCCTCAGCTCAGGGGGCCTATACCAGCACACGAAACAAAAAAAAAAAGATCGCCCGTCTGGCCTGAGGGCCCAAAATAAATTTTTTGCACCGGGGCCTGTAAAATTTCAAATGTTTTTACTGGGTTAATTAATAACAGTTAGTGAGGTTATTACAACGCTACACTTTGACCTGCCTCACGGAAGCATCGGTACTTCGTAATTTTATTATTTTACCTTGGTCGCCACCAGCTGTTTGACGAACGTACTAATAATACTTACAGTTCTCTGTGATGTTAAGAACTCACTAGTTCACAGGAATTTGTAATAAGCAAGACACACTCACTCATAGGAAGTATTAAGTCGAACAACTTTTTATTATTCCAACGATTTGTGTCTTATATTAGTACTCCGGCCACCAACTGGAATTATTTATCACTTATCCGAAGATTGCAAGTTCTTTATGAGTGGAAAGTTTAATCACAAGATACTCTCCTTCGAACAGCAACATATTAAATGTCTGTACCACAATTACCAGTTCACAACCGCTCATTAACAGTTCTCCAGGAACGTCTCACTGTATTTTCACACCATATGGCTTGTCTTACGTTAGCGACGTCAAGCCAATATTCATTTCCCGTCGCGGACGCTTGTATTACGTATCCATATGCCCGAATATTTCTTTCCGAATCTACCGAAAACACGTACACGTCGACACACACACTTCCCGCCACTCGTAACACTTGACTACTCCTCTGCCACAGAGGTTAGACCCTCGCGGTATATCGATATTTATACAAAGATTGCAAGTTCAATGTAATGTTACAACCCCTTCGGTCTCTGTTTACAAATGTGAACAAACAGTGAACAATTTAAACAGAAACCGAGAACACTCGAGGTATGATTGGGTTGTTACCTTACTGCTCCTAGGTATAAATTCACATAAACAATTACACTCTTGTACAAAGTCGTTGGTGGTCGGTACTCCTCAAACAAAAATTACATTTTCATGGTTACAACTACATCTAAGAAGCAAATACAAATTTCATATATCATAGACAAACAGTTGTACATACAAATAGCCAACTGGTTCCCTTTCAAAGCATAATGTCCTTCATTGCTGTTATAGAGTCAGCTGTTCGTTCCCAAACTTAACCTTTAACACAAACTGCACCACACAAAAACATGAAAAAAAAATGAAATTCACACGCTGGTTATGGGGCCACTCACTTCGTCACTGTAGACGGCCTACTGCAAGGACCTAGATAGCGCACGACTAGGCCACTAGCCACCGGGTTAATATCACCACCGAGCTTCTTACATTAGTTTTATGGTTCACAAGGAAAAGAAATGCCCGTTGGCGATAAAGGTCATCGACCTCCCGACACGTGTGAAGTACAGTAATGAGTTGGTCAACTTGAAAACAACCTAACAACTAAGATACGTATAAACAGAAAAAAAAACTTATTTACAACCTAAACTATTTACAAAAGGGAGGTGGAGGGTTTCATGGGGTGTTCGGGATGCACGTCACCCCTAGGCACTCCCTTCTCTTCCCCCACCCTGGGCTGTCGTCTTGAAAGGTTTTAGGGATATAACATTATACGTCCCCTTTAACTTTCCATCTTTGGGGTGTTCAAGGGTGTAGGCGTTCTCTCTGGGACTCTCCCTCACCCTATATGGCCCCTCGTAGAGTATCTTTAATTTCTTTATTTCATGGTTGATAGCGGAAGACTTAAAATGTGTTTGAATGAGCACTAAGTCTCCCGCCTGGTATGTTGTCACTTTCCCTTTCTTGTTATGTCTCATTTGCCGTGCCTTGGCTTTCTCAACTAACACCTTCTGGGCTTCTTCAATTTTCTGTTGGAAATCCACTGTCATCCCGTCAGGAAAATTGACATATTTGGTAATAATCCTCGAACTGGTTCTTGAAACATCAATTCGAACGGAGTAACTTTGGTTGATCCATGAGGATAGTATTCATCACCTCTTCAAACTTTTCTACCTGCTGTGCCCAACTTTTGTGGCTATGTTGACAGTAGATTCTAAACCACTTCCCGATTTCTCCCATCACCCTTTCTAGCTATATTTCCTTGAGGGTGGAAGAATGAGGTTTTCACCACTTCTATCCCTTCTCCTTCCAGTACTTCTGTCCACTTCTTGTTAGAGAATTGTGGTCCATTATCGGACAGTATCTGCTTCGGCTTCCCCACCGTGGGTAAGTATTGGGTAAGTATCTTGCCTAAAAGAACCTTTGTAGATGCTTTCTTGACTGGATAGAGCTTCACATACTTGGTAAAGGCATCTATAATAACAAAAATAGTAGTGACTCCTCCCCTGGATGCAGGCAATGGTCCATATAAGTCAACTGATATCAACTCGTGAGGTCTTGACGGAATTATACTTTTCATCCTTCCCATTCTCAATACGGTGTCCACCTTAACTTTCTGACACGTTTCACAAGTTGACAAAACCTTCGCTACTCTTCTTTCTAAGTTCCCAAAATAACAATGTTCTCTCATTATAAGTGAGCATTTACTCGCTCCATAGTGTCCATAGCTGAGATGGTGATATCTAATCCACTCATCGACACAGTGTTCCGGTACACACACTTTCCACTCCTTTTTATCCTCTGCTTTTCTATAGAACAGTATCCCTTTATGAAGGCAGTAGTGTTTCTTCAATATCGGATTGTCACTTCCTTCTTCAAGGGCCTCGATGACCTCTCTCCATCCTTCATCTTCTCTTTGTTGGACACCCATTTCTCTCATCCATTTAACGACCTTGCCTTCCTGAGGAACCCCTTCCAGATAATGAAGGGCTGCTTCTTGAATTGACTGGGTGGTCCCTCGGTCCTCCGGCATTCCAACAGGGAGTCTGGACAAACAATCTGCCACTAAGTTTTCCTTCCCTCCGTGTAAAATTCCATATACCCTTTTCCACAGTGCAATATGGTATCTGTTGGTATGATCCAATCCACACCAATGATGCAGTCAATATTGAGATTGGGTACAACATACATGTGGATTCCAACTTCCTGTCCACTCACTTTTCCTACCAATAAAATCTGTATCGTTACTTTTTTACTCTTTCTTCCAGTCGCTGGCACTATCGCGATGGTGTTTGTAGGCCAATACTCAAAATCCTGTTCCTCTGCGAGCTCCTTGTATAGGTTCTCAGATATACATGAAACTTCGGCCCCAGTATCAATTACTGCCTTGACCTTCTTCCCTAATACTTCTATTTCTACAGTTGGTACCCTGAATACCCTTTGCTTCAACTGATTATCCTCTTCTATGAGGTCTTGCCTGGGATCACTCAGGTACACTGAACTTACAGGTGTTTCTCTGCTCGAACTCTCCCTTCTCCATTTCTGCTGCCTAGTATCACCTTTCTTTCCTTCGAATCTATTCTTCTTCGTCTGTTTATCTCTCTCCCAGTTGAAACTGGGTTCTTTCCCCTTTATGACGTTGGTGTTTTCCACTGTCAGTTGACCGTTTGTCGTGGATATCACCCCTTCCACCTCAATGCTGACCAGTTGCCCATCTTCAAGATCAAAGTCGCCCGATCCAAGGATGCGCTTGATAGGGTCATCAGTTGCCAAACAAATCTGTTCATACTCTCCCACCGTACTATCCTTTTCTTCTGTTTCGCTCTCTTCCTCCTCCTCTTCTTCTGTGTCTTCAATGTCTACCCCTTCTATGGACTTTACTATGTTCGCCGACCTAGACTCTTTGTTTCTCTGACAGCTGCTGTTGTCCTTAGAGATCAATATCATCCCTCTATCACCGAAATTATAGAGGTTCTCATTGTAGTCCTCTTCAAATGGTGGTTCAACATCTTCCTCCGTTGAATCATCCTCCAACCTAACGACAGAATCATTTGTTTCCTTACAGAGTTGCCAAAATTCTCCAATCTCTGCAAATTTACAAGACTCCACTCCCTCTTGCTTGGTAAACATAGATCCCGATAGGCCAGGCACCACTTGTCCCTGACCGTTGATGGATTCTTCTGTATGAACAATAAATTCAGCCCCTCTCCTTGTGATTAGCCGTTTTCCTTTCTGTAGGAGAGGTGGAGCTTCTCTCTCCCTTGAAGCTTCTTTTGGTGGTCCGACGATTTGTTCTGCCCCTGGTCGGACCAAAACAGTGGCAGCTAGCAGTTTTCCGTGTCACGCTTTCCTTTAGAAGGATTGTAATTAGTTTTTGGTTTATCGTCTTGTCGGGTTCTTTGGTCACTATCCTGTTGCTTCCGTTCTCTACTTCGACCCCTATCTTGCTCTTGCTCCCGTCTGAAATTAAAGTTGCTCCTCCCGCGGCCCCTATTGTCTTGTCCTCTCCTCCAATATTGTTGACCGTTGCCCATTTCATTTCTTTGTTGGTTATGGTTCTCTCTCCTTCCTCTGTCGCGTGATTCATTACGGTTCTCTCGCTCTCTTGGTCTTTTCCTTCCCATCCTCTTCTCTTGTGCATCAAGCCTCCCCAACATTTCGATGGCCTCAGTGACATTGTTTATTCTGTGACTGGCGAAAATCAGCTGCGTTGACTCTGGTAGCCTGGCCATGATTATCTCAACATACTCCGCCTCACTATATGGCCGGTCGAGGTGACGGCACTTAGCTAGACATCGTAGGAAGAAGTCTTGTTGTGTTTCATTAGTCCAAAACTGGAAAGTTGGGCAAAATCTAACAACATCAGACCATAACGTCATCTATTTCTCCATATCTAATGCCCAAGAACAAGATATGATAGACGAATGTTGGTCATATTCCTGTAAAACAGACTGGAACCTATTAAGAAGATCCTTTGAACTACCAGCACTGCCAGAAATGTCAGATAATGTTGACCTAAAGGCGATAGAACTGACGAATGCGATACAACATGCCATGAAGGTATCAATAGTGCAAAAGAGAAAGCTCAATGATAAAAGATGTATTCTGTGGAACGAAACGCTTCAAGGTTAAGGACAAAAGTAAGGAGAACTCGAAGGCACTACCACCATGCTAAAACTGCCGCTGAACGTAGCTGGACACTGGATCAGTACAGGTCAGCGAAAGCTGAGTACCATCAGAAACTTCAGGATGTTAGACTAACAAGCTGGGAGACATACATTAGCAAAAACTTGTTATTAAACCCATGGGGACTTCCGTACAAGCTAGCTGCGCAGAAGATAAAATCACCTACTATTTTTTCTACGCTCAGGAAAGGAGATGGAAGTATGACAAGCAGTTGGCAGGAATCGGCGGAACTTCTCCTGAAAACGCTCTTGCCGGACGACCAGCAGGAGTCCGATTCAGAGGATCACAAACTCATAAGGCAACTAATGAATAACGAATATGAAAACGACATGTTGGTTCTACCATTCGCTCAAGAGGAAGTAAGTACCGCAATAAGCGGCTGAAGAGAAATAAAGCACCAGGACCTGATGGGATAACAGCAGAAGTCTTGCAAGCCTTAAGTCAGCAAATAGTTCCTTACCTTACCGAATTGCTGAACGCCTGCCTGCTGCAGGGAAGGATACCTCATAGTTGGAAAACATCAAGCATAAAAATTATAAGGAAAGGAGAAGATAAGGACCCTACACTACCAAAGTCTTACAGACCAATTTGCCTGCTAAATACACTTGGGAAAATTCAAGAAAAATTATTATGTAAAAGAATTAAAGAATTCAGATTATTGAAAGGTATGAATCAGCAGCAGTTCGGCTTCCGGAAAGGCAGGTCAACAGAGGATGCGATAAATGAAGTTCAGAGGATAGTCAACTCGACAAACAAAAAATATGTCATTGGCATATGTATCGACATTGCGGCGCCTTTGATAACTTATGGTGGCCGAGTATGTTCGCCCGACTAAGGGAGTTAGGATGCCCACGAGTGTTGTATGAGAGCTTCAAAGACTACTGTCGCGGAAGAACTGCAACACTTCAGAGCTCTGGTCAGAAACTGACAAAGCATCTCACAAAAGGATGTCCACAAGGTTCAGTATGTGGCCCAGAATTCTGGGATATTGCTCTGGAACCTGTCCTTAACAGACTCATGGTCTGGCAGAGCTTGAAGGAATCGTTGCCTTCGCAGATGATATCTTGCTGCTGGTTGGAGGAAATAATAGAAGAGAGATCGAGACAAACACCAAAGAAATAATGAAAGTAATGGAATGCTGGTGTAAACAAGTTAAGCTCCAGCTAGCACCAACAAAAACCCAATACATTTTGATGAAAGGAACACTGAAACGCAACCCCACTGTGAAGCTTGGAGAAAATTCCTTAAAAGACGCAAAACAGTAAGATACTTAGGAGTTGTTCTGGATGAACATAGGAATTTCAAAGATCACATTGACTATATATGCCAAAGAACGACTGCAGCAATGAACAAAATAATTAGCATTGGGCAAAGAAGATTTCTAATCCCACTGCCGACTATAAGACTGTATCATGGTGCCATTACCACAGCTATTGCAAGTTATGGAGCGAGCACATGGGCGCATAGGTTAAGATTGGTTAAACCTGCAAGGGATATCAGACGAATGCAACGAGGAATTCTCTTGCGTCTTACAGGCGCATTCGGAAGTACCCCAACTGATGCACTTACAGTCATTCTCGGAATATGTCCTTTAGATCTGGAAATAAGAAAAAGAGCAGCATGTTACTGGCTACGAAAAGGAAACTTAGACAAGATAACAGAAATCCTGGGTCAAGTGGCAACCAAGAAGACAGACATCAAAAATTGTATTTTGAATGAATGGCAACAGCAGTGGAACAATTCTGAAACCGGAAGGAGAGTATTTGAAATTCTTCCTGACATCAGAAAGAGGATACGTATGAAGCACTTCAATCCATCCCGAGGGTTAATACATTTCCTCACCGGTCATGGACCGTATGAAACATATCTTCATAGGATCAATAGGACAGAGAATGATCTATGTGCGTGCGGATCTCTAGGAACACCTGAACATAAACTGTTTGAATGTGCTCTAGTTGATGATCAAATCAAACAGTACAGAATGAAGCTCATGGGGAAAACTGTCAAGGAAATTATGAAAGACAACCTCCTCCTGAATGAACTCGACAAGCTGGCAGATGCTGTGTCAGATGCAGCCAGGGAGCAGTATCGGCTTCAGCATAGCCAGCAACCTGCCGGAACACAACAAGCCATTTAAGGAATGAGACAAGATACTCTAAACGGACGAGACACAAACAACTAAGTGGGACGCTGATGCCGGAAGTGTGGCTTCTGGAATTTACCGAAGCTTATTTCTTCAATGGATGCCAGCGTTAAACGAACTTTTGAAAACTCAAGATGTTCAGTTATTTAGTATTAGTGGGTAATATTTTTTACTAACAGGTTGATAAATTACAGTGTGTAGTAATAATAGTTAATTGTTTGTACCATTTTCGTAGTATATAGGATTTGTGTTAATTTTACAAAATTTTTGTTTATTATAAATTTCAATACAGTATTAAGAAATAACGGTTCGTTGTAGACTCTAGATAACGAACCATCTGAATGTACAGTTAAATAAATAAATAAATAAATAAATAAAATGTGTTTCATTTCCCGGCGAGTAGGGCTCACCATGCATCAGTTCAGACTTGACGGCTACCTGCCTTTCCACCGACCAAAAGTGTCGAAGAAACTCTTCCCTGAAGCGTTGGTAGGTAGTGAATTCCTCTGAAAACCGGTCACCCCATAGGCGTGCTCTTCCTCTCATGTGTTCGTGAACCATCCGTATTCTTTGATCATCCAGAGCGACTTGGAATGGTGGGTAAGTTTCAAAATTGTCCAGAAAATCTACTGGGTGCAGTTTTCCCGAGTCATCAAATTTCTGGAGTTCACGCTTTTCCTCTAGTGGGTATCCTGGATAGAAAGGGTTAGTAAGAATTCCTTGAAACTTGCTCATTTCTTCCCTAACTGCCCCTAACACTTGGGTCTTCAAGTTCCCCTCTACTTCTTGTTTGATGGCTGGCACCTTTTGGCTTATTTTGTTCTCTATTTCACAATAGGAGGCCAGTTTCACTTTTTCTATCCCTTCCGCAAGGCAATTGATTTTGTCAGTCCACAACTTAACTTCTTTCTGTGCTTCTTCTATATTCTCTTCACACACTTTCAAGTTCTCTCCTATGGTTTTTAATTTAAGATCTTGATACTCCATCTTGTTTTCAATGACTTCAACTCGTTGTTGAGTCCTACTTCCAACACCATTTCCTGTTTGAAATGTTCCACTTCTGCCTTGGTTTCTTCTCCTTTCAAGATACACTTCAGTTGCAGTTGCTCCATCTCTCCGCTCATTTGTATGAGTCTTTCATCCAAATCTCTAGTAATATCTTCACGTAGGGCTTTCCCTTTCTGTTCTATTTCTGCCCTGAGGTTGTCATGTACCGCTCTTAAGTTGTTTTGAATGGCCTGGTTCTCTTCATGTATAACTTTGAGATTCTCAGCATTTTCAGTTTTCATTTCCTTGAGCTTCTCTTCCAAAGAGTAGCTCCTCTCCGCATTTTCTGTCTTTAACGCATTGATATTTTCAGCAAAGGAGTGGTTAAGTTTCTCTTCCAAAGCTTCGCTTCTTTCCGCATTTTCTGTCTTTAACGCATTGATATTTTCAGCAAAGGAGTGGTTAAGTTTCTCTTCCAAAGCTTCGCTTCTTTCCGCATTTTCTGTCTTTAATTCCTTGAGCTTCTCTTCCAAAGAGTGACTTCTCTCCGCATTTTCAGCAAAGGAGTGGTTCATCTGCTTCATCAACTGCGTAAGGATTTCCTTAACAGGCACTTCCTCGGTCTGCTCTCTTGTTCCTTCCCCAAAAGTTTCCTCAGTATTCATTTTCACAGACTAAGAAAAAAACTACGCAGAATTCGAAAGTATAAGGTGGAGTGGGGGGGGGGGGGGGGTTTAAAGCCACTAAGTTGCCCATGCTCAAAATCAAGACAAAGAAACCAGTAGCTAACAACACACAGCTGGTCCCATAACATCAAAAGCAAAACAACTTGAGCTTCACCATCAAAACGCCGGTAGACCAACAAATCAACCAGTACAACGCCGATGAACAGTAATATTTTAAACATAAACAAACTTGCAAGGAAGCATACAACGTGGATCTTCAGTAATCCTGGCTGCTACTCTGCTCCAATCAGGAATAGCTGAAAATAACACATCACTCACACAGAAATGTAGGAATTAATTACTGGTGATTGCTGCTGTGGGTGTAAGCTTCATATGCTTTACACTACCCTGGTAGCTCACAGGCTGGCAACCTGTAATACTGCATGCAAAACAAAAAAAATTCCAAACGCGAAAATGGTTTCGATTACCGAAGTTACTCTGCCAAAATAATTTTTTTTTTGTTTCAAAACAAAACTGAAAAGTTTAGACTGAAAACTAGTAAGCATGCATTTGAACAAATGTTTATAATTTTTCTTCCTGTTAAATATTTTATCCGCGAATTACGGTTCAATTTAATGGTACATTGCTTTTATGGTACCTATGAAGGTCGGTGTGAATACTACCGGCGC
>JARYHS010008074.1:382943400-383093149 GCA_031002005.1 Vandiemenella viatica
TTTTAAGTAAAAATGAAAGAGTGTAAAATTGGGAATACCGTAATTTGAAGAAAATATATAAAAATTATTTTACATAACGCCACCTGAACCGTGAATATAAGAGAAAGAATTAGGAAAGTGGTATAATTTTTTTTTTTCATTGAAAAACGGACGGAATGGGCAGCAGTACAAGCCAATTTGTTAATTATCTTCTGAAGGTCTGCTGCACGAAATAATTGCGAAAGGCCGCATAGTTGAGGCGATGTCAGTTACGCAGAAAGAAGATGGTGTCATCAATTCGGAACAAACAATAAAATTGTTATGTCCACCTATTTGCTAAGAAAAAAACCGAAACACTTCTGATAATCCCATATTTTAAGAGCAATAATGTAATGAACTTTGTACTTACTTCACCAAGAAAGAGATGCAAAGGAGCAGGATGTGAGTAGCACGTAATGTTCAAGGGACAGCCAGACTCGAACTGCGGGCGGGGGCTGCTGCTGCTAACACAGTGGACGCCTGCAGCGCGCCACACGGCAAACACGAGAACTAGTGCCTCGCTGGTACAGCCCTCTTCCCTTATAAGGAACAGTCAGACATTTGTATAAAACACCAGTATACGTAGATCCTTCTGATATCTCCCGTTAAATTCCCAACAGAGAAGTTTATAGCTTCTGAACAATTACGTCGAGAATGGGGAGATCTGGTCACTGGTCACTGCGTTCTTGTTCATATCCAAGACATTTATTAACAATGTTCTGGCACTAAAAATGATTGGAATTAGATTTTATTTTTATTTTTTAAGTCACACGTCTTTTGCTGACAGAATTAGATTTTTTTTCTGTTTGTAATCATTTCATTTGGGATTCTCCAAATGTTTTCTTGAACCGTGTTTATTAAATATAATTCAGTTGAAGTTTCAAATATCATACTGTACGTAATATAACCAAAATCATATTATATATATTTTCAACTGCATAACGTCTCTTAACAGCGAGGTCATTAGAGACAGGAAAGGATGGGGGCAAGGAATGGGAAGGAATTAGGCTATGGCCCTTTGAAGGAAGCATCCCAGCATTTGCTTGGAGTGATTTGGGAAACCATGGAAAACCCAAATCTGGATGCCCGGTCGGGGATTCAAACCGCCGTCCTCCCGAATGCGAGGCCAGAACGCTAACCGTTACACCACCATTCTCGGTCAAAATCATATTGCTTATGCTTGTACGCCGCTAACAGTCATAATTTTTTCAATTGGGTTCTATTTTGAATTTTTCTCATTATATATTGCGAAGAAATCGTCCTGAAAATTTAAATTCAAGGCACATCATTGCACTAAAAATGTTAACAAGTAAACCAAAACTATAAATTAAACTCTAAACAAAGTAACTGTTTAAAAAGAAGCAAAAATTGTAAACGTAATTGTGCTCTGTTACGCCACCAATAGAAAAACTATTGATTATAGCTCTGAGAGATACCAATATTCGTTTTTGACTCCGTTAAAGGAAATATATATATATCTACTACTTCCAATCAGACAACATACTAGCAATTAAAAATGATTTATATATTACATAGAAAATTTAGTTTCCATATATAGTGACTATTAATTAGTGATCAATGGTTCATTTTATTTGTTTTGCTAGTATTTTCTTGAAGAGTGAAAACCACTCCTGTCAGTGGAAATCTTTCAGATCAGAATGAACGGCTCCGTGTACTTTCTTAGTCGCGACGTATATATTTCAAAGGGAGACAGTGTAAAATTTCAAATGTTTTTACGGGGTCTAATTAATAACAGTTAGTGAGGTTATTACAACGCTACACTTTGACCTGCCTCACGGAAGCATCGGTACTTCGTAATTTTATTATTTTACCTTGGTCGCCACCAGCTGTTTGACGAACGTACTAATAATACTTACAGTTCTCTGTGATGTTAAGAACTCACTAGTTCACAGGAATTTGTAATAAGCAAGACACACTCACTCATAGGAAGTATTAAGTCGAACAACTTTTTATTATTCCAACGATTTGTGTCTTATATTAGTACTCCGACCACCAACTGGAATTATTTATCACTTATCCGAAGATTGCAAGTTCTTTATGAGTGGAAAGTTTAATCACAAGATACTCTCCTTCAAACAGCAACATATTAAATGTCTGTACCACAATTACCAGTTCACAACCGCTCATTAACAGTTCTCCAGGAACGTCTCACTGTATTTTCACACCATATGGCTTGTCTTACGTTAGCGACGTCAAGCCAATATTCATTTCCCGTCGCGGACGCTCGTATTACGTATCCATATGCCCGAATATTTCTTTCCGAATCTACCGAAAACACGTACACGTCGACACACACACTTCCCGCCACTCGTAACACTTGACTACTCCTCTGCCACAGAGGTTAGACCCTCGCGGTATATCGATAATCGATATTTATACAAAGATTGCAAGTCCAATGTAATGTTACAACCCCTTCCAGGTCTCTGTTTACAAATGTGAACAAACAGTGAACAATTTAAACAGAAACCGAGAAACACTCGAGGTATGATTGGGTTGTTACCTTACTGCTCATAGGTATAAATTCACATAAACAATTACACTCTTGTACAAAGTAGTTGGTGGTCGGTACTCCTCAAACAAAAATTACATTTTCATGGTTACAACTACATCTAAGAAGCAAATACAAATTTCATATATCATAGACAAACAGTTGTACATACAAAATAGCCAACTGGTTCCTTTCAAAGCATAATGTCCTTCATTGCTGTTATAGAGTCAGCTGTTCGTTCCCAAACTTAACCTTTAACACAAACTGCACCACACAAAAACATGAAAAAAAATGAAATTCACACGCTGGTTATGGGGCCACTCACTTCGTCACTGTAGACGGCCTACTGCAAGGACCTAGATAGCGCACGACTAGGCCACTAGCCACCGGGTTAATATCACCACCGAGCTTCTTACATTAGTTTTATGGTTCACAAGGAAAAGAAATGCCCGTTGGCGATAAAGGTCATCGACCTCCCGACACGTGTGAAGTACAGTAATGAGTTGGTCAACTTGAAAACAACCTAACAACTAAGATACATAAAACAAAAAAACTTATTTACAACCTAAACTATTTACAAAAGGGAGGTGGAGGGTTTCATGGGGTGTTCGGGATGCACGTCACCCCTAGGCACTCCCTTCTCTTCCCCCACCCTGGGCTGTCGTCTTGAAAGGTTTTAGGGATATAACATTATACGTCCCCTTTAACTTTCCATCTTTGGGGTGTTCAAGGGTGTAGGCGTTCTCTCTGGGACTCTCCCTCACCCTATATGGCCCCTCGTAGAGTATCTTGAATTTCTTTATTTCATGGTTGATAGCGGAAGACTTAAAATGTGTTTGAATGAGCACTAAGTCTCCCGCCTGGTATGTTGTCACTTTCCCTTTCTTGTTATGTCTCATTTGCCGTGCCTTGGCTTTCTCAACTAACACCTTCTTGCTTCTTCAATTTTCTGTTGGAAATCCACTGTCATCCCGTCAGGAAAATTGACATATTTGGTAATAATCCTCGGAACTGGTTCTTGAAACATCAATTCGAACGGAGTAACTTTGGTTGATCCATGAGGAATAGTATTCATCACCTCTTCAAACTTTTCTACCTGCTGTGCCCAACTTTTGTGGCTATGTTGACAGTAGATTCTAAACCACTTCCCGATTTCTCCCATCACCCTTTCTACTATATTTCCTTGAGGGTGGAAGAATGAGGTTTTCACCACTTCTATCCCTTCTCCTTCCAGTACTTCTGTCCACTTCTTGTTAGAGAATTGTGGTCCATTATCGGACAGTATCTGCTTCGGCTTCCCCACCGTGGGTAAGTATTGGGTAAGTATCTTGCCTAAAAGAACCTTTGTAGATGCTTTCTTGACTGGATAGAGCTTCACATACTTGGTAAAGGCATCTATAATAACAAAAATAGTAGTGACTCCTCCCCTGGATGCAGGCAATGGTCCATATAAGTCAACTGATATCAACTCGTGAGGTCTTGACGGAATTATACTTTTCATCCTTCCCATTCTCAATACGGTGTCCACCTTAACTTTCTGACACGTTTCACAAGTTGACAAAACCTTCGCTACTCTTCTTTCTAAGTTCCCAAAATAACAATGTTCTCTCATTATAAGTGAGCATTTACTCGCTCCATAGTGTCCATAGCTGAGATGGTGATATCTAATCCACTCATCGACACAGTGTTCCGGTACACACACTTTCCACTCCTTTTTATCCTCTGCTTTTCTATAGAACAGTATCCCTTTATGAAGGCAGTAGTGTTTCTTCAATATCGGATTGTCACTTCCTTCTTCAAGGGCCTCGATGACCTCTCTCCATCCTTCATCTTCTCTTTGTTGGACACCCATTTCTCTCATCCATTTAACGACCTTGCCTTCCTGAGGAACCCCTTCCAGATAATGAAGGGCTGCTTCTTGAATTGACTGGGTGGTCCCTCGGTCCTCCGGCATTCCAACAGGGAGTCTGGACAAACAATCTGCCACTAAGTTTTCCTTCCCTGGTACGTATTTGATGTCAAATTGGAACTCTTGGAGTAACAGCGCCCAGCGAGTTAACCTACCGTGAGTCAGTCTACAATTCATCAGAAATGACAGGGCCCTATGGTCAGTGTGGATAATTATTTTTCTCCCTAGAAAGAGATGTCGGAATTTCTGAAAACTCCAGACAATAGCCAATGCCTCCTTCTCCGTTATACAATATCTCATTTCGTGGGCATTGAGCATTCTACTTGCGAAAGCAATCGTATGGTGTTCCTTCAGTCCCTTTACTTCCTTCTCCTGGAAGATTTCGGCACCTAAACCATAATGCGAACTATCGGTGGCCAAACAAAGGTCCAAGTCCCAATTGGGGTATGACAGAATCCTCTTTTGGGCCAGTGCTTGCTTAATGTCACAGAAGTCTTTTTCACATTCGTCTGTCCACTCCCAAACTGAATTCTTCTGATCCAGTTTCCTTAGATTCGGACTGTTTAACTGTTGCTCCGGTATAAACTTCCTGTAGAAGCCACATAAACCTAAGAAGCTCTTGAGCTGCGTTTTGTTAGTAGGTCGAGGAAACTTCTGAATAGCCTCCAACCTCGAATCATCCACCAGAATTCCTTCCGGGGTGATCACATGTCCCAGAAACTTCAAGCGTGACCGTAGAAAGATGCATTTCTTCTTCTTCAATGTCATTCCCGCCTTCTGTATCGCCGTCAGGACTTCTCTCAACAGCTCCCAGTGTTCCTCAATCGTACTGGTTGCAATAATTATGTCGTCAACGTAAACCTGTACTCTCTCCCTCAACTCTTTACCAAGTACTTGGTCCAGAGCTCTTATGAAATGGGCTACAGAGTTGTTCAATCCAAATGGAAGTACCTTGAACTGATAACATCTTCCTTCGAATCTAAATGCTGTGTACTTCCTAGAATCATTCTGAATGGGAATCTGCCAATAGGATGAGGTAAGATCAAGAGATGATAAGTATTTCACCCCATGAAATTTTTGTAGCAAGTCATCCACTCTCTCAGGGTGATCTCTCTCCGTGACTAAAATCTTGTTTAGTGCTCTGCATCAAGCACTAATCTGATGGACTGGTCCGCCTTTGTCACCACTACGAGTGGACTTGCATATTCGCTTTGCGATCTCTCGATGATTCCCCAACTTTCCATACGTTCCAATTCTTCCTCACTTTGTCCCTTTTCGCCAGTGGAATTGGGTACGGCTTTATGGAAAACGGTTTCTCTTCTTTCACCTTGAAATGGCACTGGTAACCTTTTACCAGACCGGGTTTGTCAGAAAAAACATTCTCGAAGTGTTCTTGTATATCCCACGGACATATACCAAATTCTCCCCCTTCTGGATGATCAATTCTCCTTTCTTCCTTGTTGCTTTCTTCCTCGCCTTCTCCCGCTCTCCATCGTGCATCCTCCTCCTCTTCGGTGTCATCTTCCAGTTCAGTGTAGTCTAATTGGATACTGGTAAATCCCTCTTTAGTCTCTTTCTTAGCATTTCCAATTTCTGCTCGACATTTCCTTCCCTCCATGTAAAATTCCATATATCCTTTTCCACAGTGCAATATGGTATCTGTTGGTATGATCCAATCCACACCAATGATGCAGTCAATATTGAGATTGGGTACAACATACATGTGGATTCCAATCTTCCTGTCCACTCACTTTTCCTACCAATAAAATCTGTATCGTTACTTTTTTACTCTTTCTTCCAGTCGCTGGCACTATCGCGATGGTGTTTTGTAGGCCAATACTCAAAATCCTGTTCCTCTGCGAGCTCCTTGTATAGGTTCTCAGATATACATGAAACTTCGGCCCCAGTATCAATTACTGCCTTGACCTTCTTCCCTAATACTTCTATTTCTACAGTTGGTACCCTGAATACCCTTTGCTTCAACTGATTATCCTCTTCTATGAGGTCTTGCCTGGGATCACTCAGGTACACTGAACTTACAGGTGTTTCTCTGCTCGCACTCTCCCTTCTCCATTTCTGCTGCCTAGTATCACCTTTCTTTCCTTCACTCCTATTCTTCTTCGTCTGTTTATCTCTCTCCCAGTTGAAACTGGGTTCTTTCCCCTTTATGACGTTGGTGTTTTCCACTGTCAGTTGACCGTTTGTCGTGGATATCACCCCTTCCACCTCAATGCTGACCAGTTGCCCATCTTCAAGATCAAAGTCGCCCGATCCAAGGATGCGCTTGATAGGGTCATCAGTTGCCAAACAAATCTGTTCATACTCTCCCACCGTACTATCCTCTTCTTCTGTTTCTTCTGTTTCGCTCTCTTCCTCCTCCTCTTCTTCTGTGTCTTCAATGTCTACCCCTTCCATGGACTTTACTATGTTCGCCGACCTAGACTCTTCGTTTCCCTGACAGCTGCTGTTTTCCTTAGAGATCAATACCATCCCTCTATCACCGAAAGTATAGAGGCTCTCATTGTAGTCCTCTTCAAATGGTGGTTCAACATCTTCCTCCGTTGAATCATCCTCCAACCTAACGACAGAATCATTTGTTTCCTTACAGAGTTGCCAAAATTCTCCAATCTCTGCAAATTTACAAGACTCCACTCCCTCTTGCTTGGTAAACATAGATCCCGATAGGCCAGGCACCACTTGTCCCTGACCGTTGATGGATTCTTCTGTATGAACAATAAATTCAGCCCCTCTCCTTGTGATTAGTCCGTTTTCCTTTCTGTAGGAGAGGTGGAGCTTCTCTCTCCCTTGAAGCTTCTTTTGGTGGTCCGACGATTTGTTCTGCCCCTGGTCGGACCAAAACAGTGGCAGCTAGCAGTTTTCCGTGTCACGCTTTCCTTTAGAAGGATTGTTATTAGTTTTTGGTTTATCGTCTTGTCGGGTTCTTTGGTCACTATCCTGTTGCTTCCGTTCTCTACTTCGACCCCTATCTTGCTCTTGCTCCCGTCTGAAATTAAAGTTGCTCCTCCCGCGGCCCCTATTGTCTTGTCCTCTCCTCCAATATTGTTGACCGTTGCCCATTTCATTTCTTTGTTGGTTATGGTTCTCTCTCCTTCCTCTGTCGCGTGATTCATTACTGGTTCTCTCGCTCTCTTGGTCTTTTCCTTCCCATCCTCTTCTCTTGTGCATCAAGCCTTCCCAACATTTCGATGGCCTCAGTGACATTGTTTATTCTGTGACTGGCGAAAATCAGCTGCGTTGACTCTGGTAGCCTGGCCATGATTATCTCAACATACTCCGCCTCACTATATGGCCGGTCGAGGTGACGGCACTTAGCTAGACATCGTAGGAAGAAGTCTTGTTGTGTTTCATTTCCCGGCGAGTAGGGCTCACCATGCATCAGTTCAGACTTGACGGCTACCTGCCTTTCCACCGACCAAAAGTGTCGAAGAAACTCTTCTCTGAAGCGTTGGTAGGTAGTGAATTCCTCTGAAAACCGGTCACCCCATAGGCGTGCTCTTCCTCTCATGTGTTCGTGAACCATCCGTATTCTTTGATCATCCAGAGCGACTTGGAATGGTGGGTAAGTTTCAAAATTGTCCAGAAAATCTACTGGGTGCAGTTTTCCCGAGTCATCAAATTTCTGGAGTTCACGCTTTTCCTCTAGTGGGTATCCTGGATAGAAAGGGTTAGTAAGAATTCCTTGAAACTTGCTCATTTCTTCCCTAACTGCCCCTAACACTTGGGTCTTCAAGTTCCCCTCTACTTCTTGTTTGATGGCTGGCACCTATTTGGCTTATTTTGTTCTCTATTTCACAATAGGAGGCCAGTTTCACTTTTTCTATCCCTTCCGCAAGGCAATTGATTTTGTCAGTCCACAACTTAACTTCTTTCTGTGCTTCTTCTATATTCTCTTCACACACTTTCAAGTTCTCTCCTATGGTTTTTTAATTTAAGATCTTGATACTCCATCTTGTTTTCAAGGACTTCAACTCGTTGCTGAGTGAGTCCTACTTCCAACACCATTTCCTGTTTGAAATGTTCCACTTCTGCCTTGGTTTCTTCTCCTTTTAAGATACACTTCAGTTGCAGTTGCTCCATCTCTCCTCTTATTTGTATGAGTCTTTCATCCAAATCTCTAGTAATATCTTCACGTAGGGCTTTCCCTTTCTGTTCTATTTCTGCCCTGAGGTTGTCATGTACCGCTCTTAAGTTGTTTTGAATGGACTGGTTCTCTTCATGTATAACTTTGAGATTCTCAGCATTTTCGGTTTTCATTTCCTTGAGCTTCTCTTCCAAAGAGTAGCTCCTCTCCGCATTTTCTGTCTTTAACGCATTGATATTTTCAGCAAAGGAGTGGTTAAGTTTCTCTTCCAAAGCTTCGCTTCTTTCCGCATTTTCTGTCTTTAATTCCTTGAGCTTCTCTTCCAAAGAGTGACTTCTCTCCGCATTTTCTGTCTTTAACGCATTGATATTTTCAGCAAAGGAGTGGTTAAGTTTCTCTTCCAAAGCTTCGCTTCTTTCCGCATTTTCTGTCTTTAATTCCTTGAGCTTCTCTTCCAAAGAGTGACTTCTCTCCGCATTTTCAGCAAAGGAGTGGTTCATCTGCTTCATCAACTGCATAAGGATTTCCTTAACAGGCACTTCCTTGGTCTGCTCTCTTGTTCCTTCCCCAAAAGTTTCCTCAGTATTCATTTTCACAGACTAAGAAAAAAAAACTACGCAGAATTCGAAAGTATAAGGTGGAGTGGGGGGGTTAAAGCCACTAAGTTGCCCACGCTCAAAATCAAGACAAAGAAACCAGTAGCTAACAACACACAGCTGGTCCCATAACATCAAAAGCAAAACAACTTGAGCTTCACCATCAAAACGCCGGTAGACCAACAAATCAACCAGTACAACGCCGATGAACAGTAATATTTTAAACATAAACAAACTTGCAAGGAAGCATACAACGTGGATCTTCAGTAATCCTGGCTGCTACTCTGCTCCAATCAGGAATAGCTGAAAATAACACATCACTCACACAGAAATGTAGGAATTAATTACTGGTGATTGCTGCTGTGGGTGTAAGCTTCATATGCATTACACTACCCTGGTAGCTCACAGGCTGGCAACCTGTAATACTGCATGCAAAACAAAAAAATTCCAAACGCGAAAATGGTTTCGATTACCGAAGTTACTCTGCCAAAATAATTTTTGTTCCAAAACAAAACTGAAAAGTTTAGACTGAAAACTAGTAAGCATGCATTTAAACAAATGTTTATAATTTTTCTTCCTGTTAAATATTTATTTATCCGCGAATTACGGTTCAATTTAATGGTACATTGCTCTTATGGTACCTATGAAGCTCGGTGTGAATACTACCCGGCGCTAAAAAAAATTATTTCTCATTCAATTATTCAAAAAAAAATTATGACTTTAAACTTTTCCGCGGCCGAACTTATTTTAGATTGCCTGTTCGGTGTCTTCTTATCTGCCGAAGACAGTTCCGCTACAGTCTCCCTCCGCGATGTACCACTGCGCCGCGAGATGTAGTTCCTCTTCGTCGCTGACTTCCGCGATGTACCACTGCGCCGCGGGATGTAGATCTTTGACGTTGGTTTTACCTCCGTAATGTTAGCCTTTGGTAAGCAATGCTGTCTCTTTCTCTCATAACTTCTTTGCACTCAGTTCCGCAACCTCTGCACTTAACAATGTCTTCGATCTAATACATGCGATACACGTACTCTATTGTTTTTTTTTCGTTTCACTTTTCACTCAAAGTTTGCGTTTTCCGCTGGTTTTTATTTCTTCACTTTTACCAACTTCAAACCCAAGTCCTGTCACGGTCACCATGTAAAATTTCAAATGTTTTTACGGGGTTAATTAATAACAGTTAGTGAGGTTATTACAACGCTACACTTTGACCTGCCTCACGGAAGCATCGGTACTTCGTAATTTTATTATTTTACCTTGGTCGCCACCAGCTGTTTGACGAACGTACTAATAATACTTACAGTTCTCTGTGATGTTAAGAACTCACTAGTTCACAGGAATTTGTAATAAGCAAGACACACTCACTCATAGGAAGTATTAAGTCGAACAACTTTTTATTATTCCAACGATTTGTGTCTTATATTAGTACTCCGGCCACCAACTGGAATTATTTATCACTTATCCGAAGATTGCAAGTTCTTTATGAGTGGAAAGTTTAATCACAAGATACTCTCCTTCAAACAGCAACATATTAAATGTCTGTACCACAATTACCAGTTCACAACCGCTCATTAACAGTTCTCCAGGAACGTCTCACTGTATTTTCACACCATATGGCTTGTCTTACGTTAGCGACGTCAAGCCAATATTCATTTCCCGTCGCGGACGCTCGTATTACGTATCCATATGCCCGAATATTTCTTTCCGAATCTACCGAAAACACGTACACGTCGACACACACACTTCCCGCCACTCGTAACACTTGACTACTCCTCTGCCACAGAGGTTAGACCCTCGCGGTATATCGATAATCGATATTTATACAAAGATTGCAAGTCCAATGTAATGTTACAGGCCCTTGTTGACCTAGCTATGCCACTGCTTAATATCCTCCCCACCCCTCTCAGATATTTCTTCAAACTGTCTTCAAACCTCAGCCAACTTGGGATCAATTCATGCCAATCTCCAGATTCAATAAGACAGTCCTCTGTGGTCCTTATGTAGCATCAAACTACAGTGTAAGTCTTATAATATGCACTTAGCTGCCATTAACCTTGCTGATACCACTAATTGAGGGATCTTTCCATCACAGGACATACTCCTTCCCTACTCCCTTTCCCATAAAGATTCCCATGTCATTTACTATTTTGCTCACAATAAACTTCTTGCTCCATGTGTACATCTGACTACAAGTCAATTGTTCATTTGGATTAATTGTCAAAGGAAAATGCTATTCATGCAAAATCTTACCATCTTGCATTGGCAGTCAATGACAGTCAATTATGTGAGAAGAATATAAAACCGAAGAAAAATATCATTTTGAACAGCATTTTAAAACAGCTGTACATCTCAGCTCAAAGGAAAAGAGTAGGAACACACACCAGTTACTTTTAACTCAGGTGAAATCACTGTCCGAAATCAGTACATTTTCAGCTGATGTTTGTAAGATTTTTATATGTAGCAACATCCCGCCGGATAAATTGAATAACCCAGATCTAAGGGTATGTCTTCAAAATTATTGTGTTAATCAAAGCATACTGGATGAATCCACATTTTGAAAAATTATATACTTTCTCTACACGCTTCTGTCCTGGATTCAATTCAGTCTGATACAGGAGGGAACTGTGTCTGGATATAGGTAAATGAAACAAATGATTTGTGTGGCCGATATGTAGTGAACTTCATAGTGGGCTAATTATGTCAAGAAGAACCCGCATAATCTATTTTACTTTCATGCACAATGTTAGAGAAAACCAGCCACAGTACAGTTGGAAGATTTGTAAACAATTTCCTGGATTTCTGTGGACTACTGAATTGTAGAGTGATTGTTACAAAGTTCATCTCTTAATCACAGATGCGGCTTCATTTATGGTAAAAGCTGGTCAGTTGCTTCAAGTATTTTTTCCCAATCTTATCCATGTTACATGTTTGGTGCATGGATTACATCACATTGTGGAAGAGATGCGTTCTCTTTTTCCTTCTGTTAACAAAGTAATTTCAAGTGGTAAAAAGGTGTTCCTCAAAGCACCAGCTCGTGTACAGTTGTATAAGGATCGTCTGCCTTAGGTTCCTCTTCCACTGGAATCTGTTCATACTAGATGGGTAACTTGGTTGTCTGCAGTGCTGTTCTACCAGGAGAAGTTCGATCAAGTGAAAGATGTAGCCACAAGTATCGATGATGATGATGATGAATGTACTGCAGTGTGTTCAAGAAACAAAGTGCACATTTGATTGTGATACTGTATATTGAGATATCATTGTACACTATTTGTCACTTTTGAAGACAAGTGTCTAGAAACTCGTGGTGCACCCCTTCACGAATCTGTTCAGTTGCTTCACAATACAGTTTCTTCTTTAAAGGCCATCCATGGTAAAATTGGAGAAAATGTTAAAAGTAAACCAGTAAAAAGTTGGACTCAATCCCAAGACTGAAAAATATGCAATCAATTAACAGGTATTTAAGTGGAATCACACAATATTTGTCATATGAATGTTCCGAGTGGTCAGTACCATTGTACAGATGCTGCCCAATCTCATCTGTTGGCATGGAACAATTATTTTTGGTTTATCAACTAATTCAGTCTGACGATAGGAAATCTTTGCCACTCTGTTCATTTATATCATGTCCAGCCTCATGTTATCTCTTTGTTTTAGTGTACCTTGAGTTGAAGTTGTTTTAATGTGCTAAAAAACAAAGCTGGGATACATTGGGGTGTCCAGCATATTTAGTGCCACAAGAAGGAAGATCAAAACTTTTCCCTTAAATATCATAGTTGCTCTTCTTATAAAAACAATTTTTTCCCGTAGATTGGTACCCTAAATCCCCTCAGTAAGGCTAGTGTCATTAGATATCCCTGTGCCTTCATCAAATAAAACAAATTGCATTTGTCCACAGCAAAACTTTACCCCCCTGTTTTTCAATTCAGAAATGGTGTAAGGTGGCATCTTATTGCTCAAGAAATCTTGAAACAACTAATTGGTACTGAATTCTTGAAGTAACTAGCTATGTTTGTAATGTTAGTGTTTGTTAAGTAGTAGGTCTACTTTTTCTTTCTTCCCAAAGCACAGTATTTCTTCCTCTGCATAAGAATTTAAATTTCTTTAAGATGAAATTGACGAGGAAATGCAAATTGATAGTGTATGCATGAATATCTCCCAGGCATTTTACAGATCGTATGATATTGTGGTGGTGAATAAGATTAAAATCATTGTAGTTAAAACAGATGGGACTTGATGGTTGGAAGAATTCTTAAGGTATATGAAGCAAAGAGTTAGTGTAAGAAATGCAGTATCATAGGATATGGAAGTTTGGACAACAGTACCATAGCTTTGTGTTGTGCATTAGGTAATTTCTGTATACAGGGTGTTTAAAAAGGACTTTACAAATTTTATGAAACAAGGTACATAGCTGGTTTTGGTGTTGTTTTAAAGGAAAACACTTCAAGTTTTGACTCGTGTAGTCCGCTAGTGCCTAATCGCGCCGCACAAGCGCTAGCGGCACTTACGTTAAAGATGGCTGCCTTCACTGGACCCGAGCGTGCTAGCTGTGTGTTTTGGTTTGAAGAATCGAAGTCTGCGACAACAGTTCAGCGTAATTTTCATACCAAGCACGCTAAAGATGCTCCTAGTAGGCCTACAATTTAGGAGTGTCATAGGTGTTTTGTAGAAACATGGTGCTCAGTAAAACATAAAAAATCCTCAGGTCGTCCAAGCACATCTGACGAGGTCATTCAGCAAGTGAGAAAAAGTGTTGTCAACAACCCTACGAAATTGACCCGGCGTGCATCTCGTGAGCTGCAAGTCCTACATACGACGGTTTGGCGTGTGTTGAGAAAATTTTGCATTTGAAACCATACCGATATTCGCTTTTACAAGCAATTAAAGACACTGATAAGATTGCACGTAGGAAC
Source organism: Vandiemenella viatica (assembly GCA_031002005.1). NCBI lineage: Eukaryota > Metazoa > Arthropoda > Insecta > Orthoptera > Morabidae > Vandiemenella > Vandiemenella viatica. The sequence goes on from JARYHS010008074.1 coordinate 382,957,442, forward strand.
TTCTGTGAGGATATGTCTAATCAAGTGGATGATGATGAACGTTTCTTGGACAACATAATCTTTTCTGACGAGTCAACTTTTCACTTAAGTAGCAAGGTTAACACACATAACTGTAGGATTTGGGGCAGTGAAAATCCACATGAAACGTTGCAACATGTTCATGATAGCCCTAAAGTGAACGTTTTTGTGCGATGAGCAAGAGAGAACTATCAACGGGATAGTGTACCTTGATATGTTGCAACAATTTTTGATACCACAGATCGATGAGGATGACCGAGAACGAAATGTTTTCTTTATGCAAGAATGGCGCACCACCACACTATCTGACTGAAGTCCGGGATTTTCTCAATGTCCTGCTTTCCAGGTCAATGGATTGGCCGTGATGTGCCAATTGCATGGCCCCCCCCTTTCCCCAGACTTGACACCGCTAGATTTTTTCTTCTGGGGTTTCATAAAAGATATGGTGTACGTACCTCCTTTGCCGGCCACTCTACCTGAACTCAGAGCAAGAATTTACGCTGCTGCTGAGCAAGTTACACCTGAAGTGCTAGTGCGAGTCTGGGAAGAAATCGACTACCGATGGGATGTCTGCAGAGTAACCAACGGAAGCCACATAGAACATCTTTAGTTTAAGGTAAAAAAACTTGAAGTGTTTTCCTTTAAATCAACACCAAAACCAGCTCTGTACCTTGTTTCATAAAATTTAAAGAATTAAATTAATCTGAAGAGGAGATTGAAGTTCCAGGAATACAAATTAATTCTTAATTCTTAATTTCCAGCATAAAGAAAATTCTGCCACAATGGTACCTTCAAAATACCATTGCTGAATTCCTTCCCATTCCTCTCTTGACTCATGACACCGATGTTGATGAAGTGCAAAGCTTGAAGAGGAAAAAGGGTAAATTCTGATTTTTAGGTAGAGGGTTAGAGGCCCGAATAAGTTGTCAAGGGGAGTGATGAGTAAATGCACATAAAGCATAAGTAGATATTTAAGATTATCGTTTGGTATTAATTTTGCTATTCCATTATTGTTGCTATTATGCAACAAAAGAAGTACCTCCAGTGTTAAGTTACAGATGTCCTATTAAATTTTTATTTCATCTCAGAGTTACACTGACAATTTGGAACATACGCAGCTTTACCTCTTTCTGTGTGTTGCATGATTATTGTAATGATAGTTGATAAATAATAAAGGATGTTGTACATTGCAAATCTGGTTGTACATTATGACAGTATTCCAAAAATTTCTGTATAATAAACTTTGATATTTGTGGCCCCAAGTATGTTTCTATGTAGGCCATTTATTTGTTGTGGGACAATAAAACATCAGGGTTGCTATTCTCATAGGTGTTAGTTTGTTGATATGCTTTTATTTTCTGAGATTTACATATAGCAAAAATATTTCTCAGTTCCAACTTCTGGGTACATTTTGTCAATTTTAAAAGATAAAATCATTTGTAATGGATAGAAATGTGAGCGTCTTAGTGTGGAGAAATTAATATAGAAAGGAAAGACAAAGTAGACCCATTAGTCACCAAGGTTGTAGGGAGGAGGGTAGCAGAAACCAAAACACTTTACAAATAGAGAATAAATAATATTTTGGACCATACCCTTTGTTATGAAAATAATTCACACAGGCAATCCCAGTTAACACAGCCACTCCATTATGAGTGGCCTTCCATAAATTACGTAAAACCCATTTCATATATTTTTTAATCTTCTAGCCTTCACCCCCACTTACACCATTCTTGCCCTCATCCTAGTCACAAATAATTGCTTCTGGAGAAACCTCCACATCGCCTCATATTGTTATCTCACTCATTTTACAATTTTAAATTTATTTCACCTGGTTGCTATGAAATTTTTATTATTTTAGATTATCAGAACATCTGAATCCACACAATTTTGCTCCCCTTATGTACTGTTTCTTTATTATCCCAAGTCCTGTACATTTAAATGAAACAAATAATGTGTAGAAATGTAATCTTACAAATGCAATGAGATTAGGGCAGCTTAATCATATACTGAACGTGTTTTCATCAAAAAATTATAGGCACAGAATTTTTGGCTCTGTTGCTTTTTGGTAATAGATGTGATGTTATATAAAGCTTATGACTCTGCCCCTTACCATTTAACATCTGCCATGTCATGTCACACTTCCCATTAAAGTGTAACGTAGCTATGGATTGCCTCATTTGGATAAATTGATGACCATTTTTTATGATAAATTCAATTACTATTTAGCTGTTTCAATTTTGGTATTGTTGGTCTCTAATTGAAATTTGTGTGTGTGTTCATTTAAAAAACATTTTTTCTCAAAGAAAAGTTTCAGTGATGTGAAGTAGAAAATTTTAATTTTGAAATTAATTAGATTCTGCTTATTGGCCTAAATATATTTAGCAATTAACAATGCTTTTTCCTTATAATATAAAAGGAAATTAACTAATACTTTTTTCTGGTTCAGGTCTTTTTGCTGGACAGCAGATAATGGCTTGTGAAGCTGATTTTCATAATTTGGCATTAATAACCATAATAAATGCTGATGGTATTTATTTAGCTACCTACTCTGCTCTTCTGTTGAATTTGAAACTTATCAGGCAAGGTTATTATGAGCATAGTACAAAACCAATACCAATGACTGAGGTAAGCAACTTTTATAACAATACTTCTGGGCATTTATTATTATGATATTTACCTCAAGTGTTCTTCTCAATTGTTGATATGGTTTGAATAAAATAACTTACAGTCTGACTTTGTGGAGGGAGTTCATGGCAGTGGAGTGTTAGTGTATCTATCAGATACTTGGTTGTCAGAATTGTATCAACATATACTGGCTTTAAACATGCTTGAGAAAGGTGGTTATGACCATTCCTCCTCCAGTAACCATGCTCTTATTAACTTACTAACAGGTAACAGTGCTACACTTATTTTAATTTTTAATGCGATATAATTTCATGATATTTTACTGGGATAAAGTACAGCTACAATAGAAGCAGTTCTAAAAATTGTTTCAACTTTTCCTCTCCAGTATGCAACTATGTCATCATTGTACAATAGAATGATGGTATTGTATACTAAAGTTACAATATTTTATTTAGATTTGGATGGCCTTGGAAGTTCTAAACAGGGTGGACAACTTCTTTCGGACTGCCAGCGACTTGAAAGAGCAACAACACATTCAGAAACAAACCCAGAAATTGATGCAGGTAACACTTTCTGTCATAATATTATTGCATGCTTCAGCAGTAGGTGCTGCAATTTCTGCGGCTAATTTTAAAATCTTAAGTTGCCAGTAAAATATGTTCCATATTGTAAAAAAAAATTAAATCATAAAATTCTTTATTAACAATTCCAGGACAATAAGCTTCATTATCCTTCTACTTTTTGAATGAATGGAGTTCATCTTCAGATTGAATGATAAATCAAATTTGCGTTATTTTCATGTGGAGTGGATAAACTACTAAAATACTGAAATTCAGTTTTTCTGAAACAATTGTGTGAGGTGATATTAAAATGGGAAGGAAAACTATAAAGTGATTCCATCACTTATCAAAGTTCCAGGAAAGAGGGATTCAGTGACAGAAAACACTACACAAAAAACAAATGTTTTTATTTTCATCCTCTACCAGAAAGTTTAGAATAAAGCACATGGCTAAGCTCACAGAAATTCCCTCCAAATTAATGCTTATTTTTGACCATTAATGATTAATTTAGAAATCAATCAACATTCTTTCTGATTGACTGAGAAAATGGCACATTAAGTCTAACACACAGAAATATGTGGCAAATATTTTTGCACTCTTAACACCAATAAAACTAAAATAAATTGAACACTAAAGGTGAGGAAACATAATGCATCCTGCAGGCAAATCAGTCGAGTATCTAAGGCTACATATGAATCATATACTAACCTGGAAATACTACATCAGTCACAAGCTATCTTAAACCTGTGGTTGTCTCTCTAAATTATACCCACTTCCAAAAGAGAAAAGCTCCCTCAAGTAGAAAGTGGTCAGTTACTTTATAAAGCACTAATCCATCCTGCCTTTTCACATGCTTTTCTCAAATGGTGTACTGCTGTCGCATTCGTGAGGACGCCAGTTTCGAATCCCTGTCCGGGCATCCAGGTTTGGGTTTTCCATGGTTTCCCCAAATCACTCCAAACGAATGCTGGGATGCTTCCTTCAGTAGGCCATGGCTGAATTCTTTCTCATTCCCTGTCCCCCAATCCCATCCCGCCTCTAATGACCTCGAATGTTTATGAGGTGTAAATCTATAAGTAAAAAAAAAAAAAAAAAATTAAATAAAAAATGTGCTGTTGCTCCTTCGAAACCTCAAGTGATATAATCCTTCATAAACAAATTCCTTTGAATGAATCAAATAGCACCCTGTTTTTTTTTTTGTTAATTCACAAGTCCATTGAGAATCTGGTTGTTATGAGTGAATAAGCTTTCTGAAATCTGATAAAAAGGAGTTAATTTTAAACCTTTAATATAGTTACTAAATAGTTGAAATATAATCTAAATAATACAGCATTAACTCAAAATTAAACCAATGTCATAAGGAAACTTAAAAACTATAGGTTAAATTATAGGAATTTCATCGCATTCATTTCCAGAGGTAGTAAAGAAGAGTAATTTGGTATACGATTTGTATAGTTTAGAAGTTTTAGCCAACAAGATACAGTTATTTGAAAGCATATTTTGCCATGTCATTGGCGTGATATATAGTGACAGTCAAAAATACGTTAAATGATGTCAATCATTTTAATAGATAATACTAATATAACTGCAACAGTATGTTTTCAGCATAGTAAGACACGTTCTGACCGAAATTTGAAACTGTAAGTAAATTCTAAATATGTTTTTTAAAGGTGGAAAGAAAATAATATCTTTAAATAAATGATAAGGAAGACGAAAATATGCTCAAATGATAGAGAAGAATTCATATAATATACATAATAACGTTTATAAGTAAGTTCGAAATTTAAGGATGAAAAATGGAATTTTGGTATCTAAGTTTGAAAATGAACTTGATATGTTTAACTTTCAGAAATTAATAACTTCTGAACAAGCAGCATTAACAGAAAAAACTGTGATAACTTAAAATTCTCATAATTAATCAGACTATAAGTTAACAAGGTTTCAGGGAAATCTGACTAGAAGTAGCATACTATGAGAACGGGGAACTTTTACAACCCACAAGAGAGAGGAAGTTCGCTGCAGGAAAACACCATTTTTCCAGGTGTTTTCGGCAGAGAGTATAAATAGTCAGCCATCTTGACCAGTCAACTGCAAGTCTCTAACCAGCAATGTATTGGATCAGTCGATGTTGTGTTTTTGATCTGAAGACTTGTAATATGTTAACCATATTGTAGTAAGCACAGTTCATGGACACAAACAAATATTTCAATGTAAGAAGACAAAGAAATTTATTCACTGACTGAAACTTTTACTAACAATATGCCACATAATAAATAATCGGACTGTAAAACGGTTCTACCAAATACACTCTGAATGGTATATGCCTTACTATTAAGTTTACAATTTGTGAATGCTATCATCGTTTCGTGGTAAAATCCATGTTTCTTTAAATAACTGTATATTTCTTCACTTGGATCCTAAAGATGATGAACAGTTTTTAAGAAGATTCTGATGTGTGACGATGACCTTGACACGTGTAGCTTTTAGAAATTAATAACGCCTAAGAGAAAAGTGGTCATAACTTATAATACTCAAAATAAATCATACTGTAAAATAACAAAGTTTCAGAGAAATCTGACTAAAACTAGCATACCATGAGAATTGGAACCTTTTATAATTTACAAGAGAAAGGCATTTCACTGCAGGAAAACACCAATATTCAGTCGTTTTCAGCAGCGACTATAAATAGGCAACCATCTTGTCCAGTCTACAGCCAGTTGTATACCAGAATTCACACACAAACTGCGTTGGCCAATGTTGCATTCTTGATCAAAAGACTTATGATATTTCAAGCATGTAGTCAAGAGGCATAAATTTCCGCCTCGTGCATGGTTCCTGGACTATAAGAATTATTTTGATAAAAGGCTATGTAAAAATTAATTCAGTGATAGAAACTTTTGCTAACAATGTGCTACTCATAAATAATCTGAATATAAAATAGTTTTGCTAAACTCACTCTAAATGGGGTTCCAATTTTAATGTATAACTGCAAGAGTGAATGCTTATTATTTGGTGTACGTGTTTTGTTGAATAATCTGCAGTCTTCCAATGTGATTTCAAAGTCCAACCTAATATTCTACAGCCTGCTACAAAAACGCGTGATCTTATACCAGTAATGTGCTTGAAATTTGGAGAATATAAGAAATTACTTTTAACAGTGACTTTTCTATCTTCATGTTATCCGTAATCTGTTAACTGTTTTGGGATAATTAGTTCAACAGTTTGGCACCGAGTGTGGTGGGTTAGCATTAATGCTTTGACCTTGCATCATGAAGACATGGGTATGAATCAATGCATCTTCAAAATAGATATCAAACACAGTGAACATTTATCACTCACAGTTACAGCTTATGGGTGAATTTTGCATACACCAATGTACATTTTGTCATTACTTGGTCTCCCATCAATTAAACGCTGCATAATGAAATTGACAAAAATCTTCCGACAAATCTAAATACTGTTTAAGAAAAACGATTTTATAATTTAGGTAAGAAATCATTGGTACAACCATGGCTCAAATATATTGTCTTCCTTTGGACATTGTATGTTAAGATAAGCACTATGCCAGATGATCCTTATTAAACTTTTTTAAATTTATATTTAACTAGTTGACCTGATAGATGTTGTCCTATCCATATTACAATGCAATTCTTTGTGATGTTTCTTGAATTTGTGAGAAGCTGTTGAAAATGTGTAAACAAAGTAAAAATGAGAAAAATACATAGTTCTGACTGATCATTGTATTGATTAATGATTGTGTCCATGATTATTCGATTTGATGAGGAGTACTTTCAGAAGTATGCCAATGGGAAATTTTACTTGGTAGATGAATTCTATCTGCAGTAAACCACTGAAACTCTGGAAAAAATGTGATGTGTCTGGGATGTGATCTACTTAAAAACCATGCGGTTTTGTTCCAAAATTTAACTTGTTTTTAAATTAAGTCAGAATTTCATGTTAAGCAAATGATTTGAAATCCCAATTAATCTAAAGGTTTTTTAATTAAATTTTGATCAACACACTGCCAAACCAGTTTTGATTGTTTTGTAGATCTTGCATTGTTCTGTGTAATTCCTCCAAAACCTTTTTATGTGCTAATGTACATTACAATCAATTTGCAATGCTACAGAACTTTGGCAATCGCAGAGTTCTTCGAAAGTTTGCATGTTGGAGTTTCATTGATTTGCATATTCAGTGGCAACTTGAATGCTGAATGCACTGTTTGACTGCCTTCCAACATTGTAGCTGCAATTTCTGATGAAGCAAATACAAGTGCAATTTCATTCTGCAAGTGAACCATTACCAAAATTAATGAGATCAAAATCATTTTTCCAGCTACATTGGGAGTGTCCAAGAAGAAATTCCCTCTAGTTCCATCGTTCACATCTTTCATGACCATTTATTCCTGGTTCAACAATGGAACATTCTTTTGCACTGGTTCTCTCAGTGCCTCACAACCATACTGTTTTTCTCATTTCAACTCTTAAGTGTGCCGTGTGTCTGACGATTGGGCACTGTCATGATTAGTTGAGGTGATAGCTTGTTCAATATCATCAAGCTCATGTCCTCAATTGATATCAGTGAAAATAAGTAAAATAACTCCTTTTTTTTTTTTTTTGGAAAGATCGTGAAACAAAGACAAAATTTAGGATGGAATGGGTGTTTCCAGATTTTTCTCCAGATCTGGCATTTGAGTTATTTCTATCCCAGGAGTAAAAAAATTTTCAGGTCAACTTTTTCATTTGTTTTCTATTAACCTTATTCAAACCATTATGATCATTTGTTTTCCCGAATTTTCCAATTTCATGGGCAACTTTCCCAGTTCCTTTTTTTTTTTTTTTTTTTTTTTTTTTTTTTTTTTTCTTTTTTTTTTTTTTTTTTTTGTAAATCTTATTCAGACGATTATCAACACTCAAAAATTGCAAAATTGATCCATACATTAAAGTTCTTCATGAATTTTCCACTTTTCGTATTTTTCTTTCTCTAAACACCTTATTCTGACTGTTAGGAATATTATTTTTTTTTTTAAAAAAAAGGTTATGATAATTGATTCTTAGAAAAAAGTACTTTAATTTTTTCCTGAATTCTCCAATTTTACCACAACTTTTCCAGTTTTCTGGGCAATTTTTCCATATTTTCTTTCTCCGAATAGCTTATTTGGACTATTATGAACCAAAAAAAAAATATTGCCTATATTGGTCCAAAAAAAAGTACTTTGTTTTTCCTCAATTTTTCCAGGCAACTGTTCCAATTATGCTTTCTCTGAATACCTTATTTGGACCATTACAAACATTTAGGGAAGAAAAAGTAGCAAAATTGGTCCAGCCATTCTCAAGTGATGCGATTACCAATGAACAGCATTTTTATTTATATAGATGTGTTTTGCATATTAATGCCACTATGTTGAATGACCAACTGGAATATTACTTAGATACAATGGAAACCAACTTCATTGCACTGTAACTGAGCAGTGTAAATAGTTGTTAGGTGGTATTTAAATAAATATATAAGTAATGAAAAATTATCATAAAAATGTTTTCAAAATAAATTAATAAAATGGTGGCTTTACATGAATGGGATGAGAAATGAGATGGTAAATACTATCTGAGCTTGTGGTCCAGGAAAGTTCAAATGTCCAGAATATATTGGTGGGCCAGTTATCATAAGCAAGGTTTATATAAGTATTTACTTATATGATGGCTCCAAAACATTCATTGAGGCAATTTTAGTTGTAGGAGATGGTTTGCACAGTAATCACATAGAGGAGAACGTCCAAAGACGGGCTAGGGTCTAAATATGGGCTACTTGCTGAAAGTGGGGGAAGGGGGTTGTGCTCATGCATGAAAATGGCACCAAAAGGAACATCAAGTGGTAGGAGAAGAGTAGTGAGCAAATGAACTTGGTCTATGATACATGTGCATTGGCCCAATCGGAAAACTTGCTTTTGAAAAACTCAAAACTTTTCAAGGTAGGTCAACATTAATATATCTATTTCTTACTTACTCAGTAAATTAAATGGGTTCCACAAAATCTCAAAGTACATTACCTGTGCTGAATGCAGGACACCTATCCTGTTCGATTTGTTTGTTTTGTAGTGACTGCCGAGACCATCAACTTGAAGTACCGCATGGTCTAAAAATGGGCTACCATTGGTGGTTCAATAACAAGCTAGCTCTCGACTTGAAAATGCGAAGATTTCAGCACCCTGGATCAACAACCAACTGCTCAGACTTCAAAGTCCAAAAGGGTTAATCCATTTGATGTTCCTTCAATCCCCACCATTGCAAAGAAAAAGCAATTCTGGACGTAAGTGTGCCAAGACTTGCATCATAACTGTATTTCCTTACAACGAATGATTGAAGAAAAGTGTGAAGCCTACACCCTTGAACAATTGTCAGACGATTGTGAAAGTGTAATCAGTTGCCTCAGCAAAGAAAAATAATTCAAAATTGTCAAGCCAAACCAAAAAGACCATTAGGTAAGCTCAGAGAAGAGTTGCAGTCGGAAGAAGACCATAGGATCCTTCCTACTGATGACAACATTGACAATGACGATTCCTCTGGGGGATAGACGTGGTGACGACAATACAGCATGCAATTTCAGTGATGGACTCTTTTGAGATAATGTCAAATTCGAAGTGTGGATTCAATTCTACAAGTGTGAAGGTTGGGCAGAGACTGAATTTTATGGAATGGAAAATGAAATATACCTGTAATTTCTGCAAGTAAGAATGAAAGAAAGAAAAAATGGAGTGAGGAGATTGTAAAATGTCAAGTTATTTAAGTTTTTGATAAAAAATGGTGTTCTTTAATTTATTGGCAGATAAATTTCAATTTTTATACAAGTAGCCCGTATTTGGACCACCTCTTAAAAATCAGTCTTTTTTTTTTAATCCTTTGATTTTGGAAAATTAAAACTGGTTATTGATGTTTTAACCCTTATATCACCTTCGTGATTGTTCATAGAAGCAAGTGACATCAAAATTATCCATATTGAGTGACCAGGAAAATCACAAGGACCAAAATAAAAGTGGTAGCCCGCATTTGGACCTTCTCCTCTAGTATAGATTTTTTTGAGTGAACTGTTTTTCTGTGACTATTCATCCTGATGAATAAATGGTGAGCCCAATGTAAGAACATTTGTTATAGAGGCAGATGAGCTGGTATATGAGGTGTGTGCTGGTAAAGCTGACATGGTGTATGATGACGTAGGTTTCTTTAGGTTGTAGAGGGAAAATGCGTATTGCCAGTTTTACAACAAGAGCTAATGCAAGGCAAGGAGCTGTGTAGTAGTGTAGCAGCATTACAGGGTTGGAGAGTGTAAATAAGAAATCACATGATAATTTTTTTTTTTTTGGTTCCACACTGCACATTTGTCAAACAGAGTGTCCCTGCTCTTCCGCTCCTTCTTCCCCTCTTTATCTAAAGGTACAAAGCCTTCCTTTATTCAGAATTCTCCAATTCAATTGGAAGATCATATAAATTGTTGATACATTCAATTTTATACAGATATATCTTTTGCTTCATTTGTAGTAATCAAAAGACTCAATTTCATGTTTTAAAAATTTGGAAACAATGTGCTAATATGAATGTAGCACCATCTGCAAATAGTTGTTCCTTATATATGTCACAAATTATCTGCCAATTACATTTATTCAGTGGCTTTGCAGGCAATATTAACATAGTGCCAGGTATATGACTATAACCACCACTTAACCACTTACCAAAGTTGAAGGGCAGATGGAAGGAGTGAGCAGAAAGGATTGACCAGTAAATTTTATTTATTTATATATATATATATATATATATATATAAACCTAAGGAAGGATAGGGAAATATGACCCAACACTTACCACAGATGAAGGCGACTGGGACAACGAACACGAAATAACAAACACAAGAGAAGCGCACTATTTCAGCATACAGCCTTATTCATGCAAAAGTGAGACACCAGGCGGAGCCAGATGTGTACAAAGAGACCGCCGTGGTGAATGGTGTCGCCGGCGCAGATTGTTTATAGGAGGGGGAGTGGGGGGAAACTCAAATATAACGTCGATACTTTTGACGGTATATTGTCATTGAAATAGGTAGACCAACATAATAACTGAGTGAGGATACATATAAAAATCGAATTTTGAAAAACTATAAGTGAAAAATAAAGTATTAGAAATATAAGAAAAGTAAATAGTAGAGATAATAATTGTTGGGTCTGGTGGGACGAATTTATTGGAGATTAAGGCCAGAAGGATATCTGGTGTCCAGGATATTCTGATAGGCTAGTTACCATCTATATAGTTCAGAGGAGGTTGTGTTGTCAGAGAAAACTCTGATCGCCCTAACTGATGTTTTAGCAGATCACCAAATCTAAAAAAAAATATCTAGGTTCACAAGTACTCGCCCAGCAGTTCCCCCAAACTACCACAGGGATCATTCCTGTGCAACAGACCCCATTGTTAAACATGCATCCAGCCAGTACCACTTACTCCAATCCTACTACAGGTGAAACATTCCGCATCATCGGTCATGTGACATAACCTCATATCTCATCTTACATGCCTCTATTGATCCAGCTCATATATAGGCTTCACTACTAACTCCCTAGCTATCAGAATGAATGGCCACAGGTAGACAATATATACTAATAATGAGGCCCATCCAGTAGCAATACATGCCAGTTCCCACAAACTGAATAATTTTAACATCTGTTTCTCAGTTAGGGCGATCAGAGTTTTCCCTGACAACACAGCCTCCTCTGAACTACATAGATGGGAATTAGCCTATCAGAATATCCTGGACACCAGACATTCTCTTGGCCTCAATCTCCAATAAATTCCTCCCACCAGACCTAGCACTTGTTATCTCTACTATTTACATTTCTTATACTCTTATATTCCTGATATTCTATTTTTCACTTATAGTTTTTCAAAATTTGATTTTTTTATATATGTATCCTCACTCAGTTATTATGCAGTTATTATGTTTGTCTACCACTTTCAATGATGATATACCATCAACAGTATTAATTATTGATCTAATATTTGAGCTTCCCCCTCCCCCCTTCCAAACTACCATTCACACTGGTGATGCCATTCAGCTTACAGAGGTCTCTGTGCGCACATCTAACGCTGCCTGGTGTCTCACTTCTGCACAAATATGGATATATGCCAAAATATTGAGCTTCTCTTGAGTTTGTTTTTTGTGTGCCTTCATCTGTGGTAAGTATTGGGCATATTTCCCTATCCTTCATTATTTTTATTGCCTTAAAGCATTCTACTGCTCATATATATATATAAGCAAAACTTGAATAAAAACTCAAAGATATTACAAACTACTTTAACTTTGCTGAATGATGGTCTATGTGGGAAGAGAGTGAGAGGTTTGGAAATGGGGCGTGTGAGGAATATTACTTGTTTTTAACTTAAGACCATACGGCTTTCTGGTGCCCAGTTTAAACTGGTATGCCAGTTCCCACCTTCTGAGAATTTTGCTTTTTGTTTATCCTGTAATGTGCATGTTTAGTCACAATCCTCTCCTTTCTATGGAGCAAATGATTTTGTCAAATATTGAATGTTGTGTTTTAAATATGCAATTAATTGCATTATTAGTTATTTCCCCTTACATAAAAGAGTTGATTTCCACAATTAAGTAGTCACAATATTTTTTTTATTCCTATGCTAGTTTAAGAGTTGTCGAGTTCTTGAAGAATGATCTAAATTTATTTAAATATTATGTTCATGATGAAGTTCCAATTAATTGAATCCCTACATGTATTTTATTATTTATTAATGTTTACTAGGGTTGAAGCTATCACGACGCGTGTTGAGCTGTGTATGGGACTCAATGCTGGCTGTACTTTCGGCAGCCCTTAGTGAAAATGGAGTTCCCTTGGGTGTGACGTCCAGCTTGGCATTACTTCTGGGATCTGAAGGAGCACGTGAGGAGCATCGCCGTGCACGGGATAGTGTTATTATGAGCCTTGATGGCCTCCATAAAGCAGCTAGGCTTAGCAATATACTTGGTCAGTTATACAACAGTCTGAGGTCTTGTTGGAAATAAAATTGAAATGTTCTGGATAAAAATAAAGACAGTTCTGTAGAGTTTATTAGTGCAATGCACAGAGGCAGACAGTTCTTTAAACTGTTGAGTATTCTTTATATTGGAATTAACCTATCTGTTATATGTTGTGTACTTTGTATTATGCATTAGTGTGTGAGTGTTAATAAAGCATTGCTGTTCATAATAATGCATTCTTTACAGCTTAATTTCATGCACAGTTCCACTATATGCTTAACTGCTAAAATTTAATTAATAATAATGATGGTTATGGGCCCAGTTACAGTGCAGAGGTGCTATAAACTTCAAAATTCATTGCACAATCGTTAACAGTTTAGCATCAATTCGAAAATGTTGGCTAAGGGTTCTTAACGTGAAAGTTATGGCTGACAGAAGTTGTTTAAATCAATTCAACATGTCTGATCATTGGTCTACGATGATAACCAAGTTAATGGCATAAATTACACATCATGGAGTTACCAAACAAAAATGGTAATGATGAAAAGTGATTTATGGATTGTTGTTGAACCTAGTGAAGTAGAACCCACTGCTGACACAGATCCAACTGTAAAACATAATTATGTATCAAGACAAAATAAAGCTTATGCAAAGATCACATTTGCTGTGTGCAATGAACAGCAAATGCATATTAAACACCTAACAAATGCTAAGGAAGCATGGAACAGGCTGAAACAGTAGTTTGTACCATGTGACAAAAAATTTACTATTGTGCAACTCTGGCAGAAACTGTATTTGTTGAAACTGAATGATTATAATTCGATTAAATTATTTATGGGACAGATAAATAGTACTGTAGCAGAGCTTGCTAGTGGTGGCAATGCTATTGAAGATGCAGATTTAGCTATGACAATTTTGTGCAGCCTATCTGCTTTAAACAGCTTTGTGTAATTTACCAGAAAGCGAGTTTACATGTGTTACAGTAAAAAGGCGTTGCTGAAGATTTAAGATAACAGGAAAATGAAGGCACGAAACAATCTGCATTATTTGTGAAGAAAGTGACCACACCAAACACAAAAAAAACATGAAAACAATGGACGTGAAATCTAGCTGCAAAGATGGAAAACATTTTAAGAATACGAAATGGCAAAAATATCAAAGGCAAGTGCTCTAAACAAAATGTTGATTTTGCAAATGAATGTCCCAATAAGTAAGCAATAAATGTTCATCTAGTGCATTGGCAATGACTGCTTCATGTGGATCAGCTACATTAAATAGCAATGTTTGGGTCATAGAGTCAGGTGCTACTCATCACGCCTCCAGATAAAAAGTATTTGTCTTGGTTCAGTAAAAATCCGACTGCTGAAAATGTTCTGACAGCAAGTGTTATGACGACACCTACAGTTGGGAAAGGAACTGTAAATGATTATAGTTAATAACTCTGCATATAGTATTGTGCAAATTAAAGACCCTCTTTTAGAGCCTTGAATTAGCCATGGAATTTTGTCAGTTAAACAGTTAACTGAAAATAATAAGAAATTTGTTGTTAATAAAAATGGATAGTGTATCTATGATGGTAGTAAAAATTAATTCTTTAATACAGAGAATAAGGGTAGTTTGTATGTGGTGAGAATAGAACCTAATTTAAAGTAGAGTGCCGTAAGCTCATTACACTATGAAAATGGAAGATTAAAAACATTATATTTATGGCATCAAAGACTAATGCATGTTAGCAAGAATCAGATTATAAAGATGGTCAAAACACAGTCTGTAAATGGATTAAAGTGCAAGTTGCCAATTCCTACACCATATAATGACTGTCTATGAGGAAAAGTGACACAGCTGTCATTTGTGACACATCCATCAAGCAAATTGAAAAGTGCTGGAACAATTTTGAATCTTGAGCATGCAGATCTCATGGGACCAATCATTATGAAAAGCTTTGGTGGCAACAGAGATGTTCTTAGCTTAGTGGATGATTCTACCAGATATTTTTTCATCAGACTTCATAAAACTAAGGAAAGTGTACTGGTTGAGTTTATAGCATGGAACATCCAGATTGAAAAACAAACAGGCGAAACTTGAAAGTGAGTTATAATAAATAATGTAATTGAATTTCGTTCAAAGAACTGGGATATCTTCTGTGAGAGTAACAGCATAGTACAACAAAAGACAATGATTTACACACCACAACAAAATGGAATAGCAAGGAAATTCAACAGAACTCTGATGGAGCTAGTGAGAAGTGAAATCAGCAGTTGTAGGTTGTCTAAAGCACTTGGGCAGAACTGATATATACTGCCTGTCGCATATATCAAAAACTGAATCACTAACAGCCATAACAAAGTTAAAACTCCATATGAATTATGGGTTGGCAGAAGCCAATTGTCACTCATCTTCAGTACAGATATAATAATCATAAAACAGAAGAAATAAATTTTTGTCTGCATCCCAAAAGTTGGTTGAATCCTCGTAAAAAGAAAGGTTATACTGAAGCCAGAGTTAGCTTGGCCAGTTCTTTTCATGTGGGTTCTGATTTAATGTTTAATCTGAACTACGGGGCATGGTGGTGGACCTCACATAAACATAGCAAACTCAATAAAAAAAATTATTTTTGTGTTAAAATTTAAACCTTGGATCATGAATTCTGTAAGGAACCAGGCCGATACCGGGGCTGTAGTATAGCCTTAGTATCTCAACTAACAGTTTATGTTGACTCAGAGTTCTGCAGGAAATTTATGAAATAATTTTGATTTGACCATGACCGGATAAACTCAACGTAAATGCTTGAGGTCGCCACAATATTTGTTAAACCACAAATAGAGAAAAGGTTTACTGTCTACTAAAAATCACAAGTCCACTTTACTCGAAATTTTTTAAAGTTTATTCAAAGAAATCAAAAGTTCAAAATTAGCATTATACAGTTGAGTAGGCAAATAGAACACACTTTTCCAAAGATTGCAAGTTGTGGAGAGAAATTCACCGACCGACCCCATATGAAAATTTATAAGTTCATGTTAAAAGTTAACCTCGCATGCTCTCACACCAAAGTTTCAACATGGCTGACTCGGTAGCTTCACCTTCAACCGATTTCCTACCGCCCCGACACAAGACTGACGCAGGCTCACTCACATAATGCTCCCGGAACAAGAAAGACCACAAGAAAGACATATCAGAACAGAAGACAGACCGGAACAGACAGACCATAATGGTGGCGGGGTCTTTTTATAGGAACCACTAGAATCAGTGACGTAAGCAACTGTATCACGTATTTTCGCTTCCGCAAGATCAAAAGTGTGTGTAATTTATTTGGCGATCCAGACTATTAAAAATGTTCAAACTTTGACTGTATCTGGACTTATCTACTAGAAGTCCAACGGCAGTCTCGTGAGAAATTTAGAGTGATTAATTAATTTTCTAGCTATTCAAAACCCTGCGAAGTGACACATTCTAATGCTATCGGGGAAAATCCCTAAGTGTTCTGGAATTTTACGCGCGTCAACAACAATCTGCACCAATCTATTTTTCAAAATCTTGATTACTAGACAAATGCTAAAACTTTTTATGGAAACCAATATATGTACGAAATCGTCTCAGTTAGGGCTATCTACTGATGTAATTTTTAATTTAATATCTCTTTTAATAAAAAAGCTTATTATTTTCTCTTAATTAAAATTGCTAATTAGGCTTTACCAAATTATTTAATTTTATTACCAAAATATCAGGGACAGTGCTGACTATAGCTGGTGATAAAAGTTCAGCTGTCGCTTTACTCGATTTAAAGACATTACAAATCTTAGAATTTCTACTTTTATGATAGCGTGTTTCAAAACCTGAGCAAACCAAAATATCTCCTAAAATAAATGTTTCGTGATATGATAAATACACTTTAAAATGATTTTTATGGTGGATTGTAACTATGGGGAAAATTACAGGCAAATTCCTTTAAGTTAAAAACTACTCTTCTCGAAATTTCTAAGTTCAACTTCGGTGACTTTACGATCGATCTTTATGTTTACTGTGAATTTACTTCCTCCCTTATACCTAAGAGTGAGTAGCTAGAATTTGACAAAATTCTAAGATGCTTACAATTCGTAAGGCAAGTTCATAATTCAGTTAGCTACCAAACCACATTGTGATCAAATGTCCAAATCCATCTTTATCTCTAGTCCCCTTTTTTCTACTTGCATACTTTCTGCTGTATCCAGTTGCTGCTTACGATGTGAAGCATCATTTTTTCATCCTTTCTGTGGCCACTTTGGTTTAAGTGTTATAACTTTTATGAAATATTTTGTTATTGTAGCAGAAATACTGTCACAGTATTCATATAGATGTTTATGGAAAATTTCCTAAACTTGCAGTGATGGCTGGTACACCAGGCTTATTGTTTGAATTGCAAGTCCATTGTACTTCCCCATTTCAAGTATGGTAGTTGGTTAACATGCATGACCAAACCGGTAAATTGGTTATTTAAAATAACAGGAGCAAAAACTTGCTCTGATTCTATCAATAAAATACTAAGATCAACTACAGTCTATGTAAGATTATGATTACGTCTGACAATATGCTATGGATGTAAAAGACAATAAATTTACAATTTTTTTGATTTTATTGCTAAAAAGAAGCTCCATTACTTTTCTTCCTTCCCAACAGGACTTCAGAAACGTTGTGGAAGTGTGTTTGGATTACTGGTAGAAGCATCATGTCCATCAACACTTGGAGATGCCAGTGAAGCAGTTGGTAGATCTCCGGTTGGATTGTCACACGTACAGAGACGCTTACATAAGCCACAAGATGTGCTATATGTGTTGCAGGGCCGTCCTGAAAAGTTGCACACTTCACATGCACTTAGCATGGATGTTCTCCTTGGTCGTGGTCTTGAGCTTGGCAGTCATAGTTCTGATTGCTGGCCCCATGTCTTTAGGTATGATAAATTACCTATAAGTGTGAATTATTAGTTACGTACAGTGGAGAATGTGGTTTATACTTTGAGCAAGAGTAGAGAAGTGTCACATCACTAATCATAACAGAACGACAGCATCAAAACCCTCAATACAATATTAAATATTACTATTTGAGCATATATTTTGTGTCCAGAGTTCAGCCACCTGTAATTATCAGTATAATTATATAAACATAGCTGCACCCCATTCTTTGGGGATCGTATTTCGTCTCCTTCAAATATTACTTCAGTTGCAGTCTCAGTTTAAAAAATATTCCTCCATGCTTGAAAGGTTATAGGTTAATATTGTCTATAACGCATGGTTATTTTGTTTTCAATTCCCTCTGGTGTACACATTTAGACTTTGTGGGCCCGTAGGCTATACAATGTAGGATTCAAAAGTAGTGAGCCCCATTTTATTCTGCCTAGCCGTGCACGGTGGTGAGGGATGTTGGCTTCACAACCCAATGTAACTCAGTACGGAGCAGTATGATTGGCCTTAACAGGGAACCCTGTGTGGTAATGCATGACATGGCAGAAAGGTTAGTTTGTTAGAGCAATGGCATGCGATCAAGTTCTGCTTCCAGTTGTGTAAGTATCCTTCCAGAACATTTAAAATGCTTCAGTGGGTGTTTGGAACTGAGTGTCTATCTTTTTTCAAGTGAAAAAGTGGCACAAGGCTTTTGGGGAATGCTGGGAAGAGGTGACCGACAAACCCCAGTCTGGACGCACATCGTCGGTCTGAAGTGACGTTAATGTGCAGACAGCGCATGATTTTTTGAACATGGACTCACGTTTAAGTCTCTACCTAGTAGCAGAGGCCCTGGACTTATTGGAGGCAATGGTGGACTTGCACATGAGGAAGATCTGCGCCAAACTCGTGCCAAGAGTTTTGACTGAAGAGCAAAAAGCAACCGAGTGATCCGATATCAAGAACTGCTACAAATATGTACAGATGATCCCAGCATTCTCGAAAAAGTGATAACCGGCGACGAAACTAGGACTTTCCAATACGACCCAGAGAAAAAATGCCAAAACTCACTGAGTGTGGTGGGTGAGTGGCTAGCGCTCTGGCCTCTCATTCTGGAGGATGGCAGTTCGAATCCTCATCTGGGCATCCATGTTGGTGTTTTCCATGGTTTCCTCAAATCACTCCATACGAATGTTGGGATGCTTCCTTCAAATGGCCACGGCCAAATTGCTTCCCATTATTTGTCCCCATTTCTTTCCTGCCTCTAATAACCTCGACGTCAACAATGTGTAAAACCATAACAAAAAAAAAAGGAACCAAGGGTCTGAGTAGCACACTTCAAACTCACCCCATCCCAACAAAATACGGATGAGCAAATTGAAGACAAAGACGATGACCAATCTCATCGCCTTCTTTGGAGTGGAGGGGATCATCCACAATGGCTTTGTTCTGCCGGGAGTGACCATGAATACTGCTTACTATTTGGAAGTCCTTAAAAGACTGAAAAGAAGTGTCACGCAAGTGAAGGGACATCAAGGACAGCTGAAAGCTTCACCATAATAACGCACCCAGGTACACTGCCTTCATCGTGAGTGCCTACCTGGCTTTGGTTAATGTTCCAGTGGTCCCCCTGCCTCCCTACATTCCAGACGACTTGTAGCCTCCTGACTTTTTCTTGTTTCCGTTCTTAAAGTAAGCACTGAAAGGAAACCGCTTCCACTTGATTGATGACATCTAAGCAAATTTCAAGGCAGCCCTTGCAGCCATCCTGGAAAAGGCCTATGTGGATGCCTTCCAGTCATGGTAAAGCTGTCTACAAAAGTGTATTGATGCAGGAGGTGCCTATTTTTAAGATTACACTGAACAACAAATTTGAGGTGAAAGTGTGTAAATTGCGTGATTTTGAGTTAGTTATGTTTCTTTCAGTATAAAATGATACAAAATCATCATTTTCATAAATACTTAGCTCTAGTATTTCAAAAAAAGTAATCTACATTTTTGCATAAATAACTCACTAACTAAATATGCATTCATGTTCCAAGATTCAGCATAATAAAATGAAGATAATATTACATGAATGAAAATACTTTGTAAGTCTACTTTGTACCAGAAATGTGTGAAGCACAAAATGAAATATATAAATTAACTGGTCACAAATGTATATAAAGGATTACAAATGTTAAATGTCCATATGTACAGTATATACAATTACATATTTTGTTCAGAGATAAATTCAGAAGATGAGCATTTTCGCTTGGCTTGACGTTTATACACATACTCGGGAACATCCCTTATGACAGTCCAGCAGTAATCTGCTAAAATAGTAGGGCTCCACTTTCCGGCATACCTCTTCTCAATTGTGGCAATATCTTGATGAAATCGCTCCCCATGTTCATCACTTACTGCACCACAATCTTTGGGGAAGAAATCAAGATGGCTATGTAAGAAATGCATTTTCAATGACATGTTGCAACCAAGTTTTTCATAAGATGACAACATGTTATCTACAATTTCCTTATAATTTATTGCTCGGGTGTTCCCCAAAAACTGTAAACACACTGTCTTAAAACATTCCCATGCATGCTTCTCATCACCTTGTATGATTCCATCAAATGTATGGTCTCTGAAAAGCTCTCGAATCTGTGGGCCTACAAAGATGCCCTCCTTTACTTTGGCATCACTTAAGTAAGAGAACTTTTGCCTCAAATACTTAAATGCGTCACCATCTTTGTTCATTCCCTTAACAAAGTTTTTCATGAGACCCAACTTGATGTGCAAGGGCGGGAGCAGAATCTTTTTAGGGTCTACAAGAGGTTCACTCTTAATGTTCTTTATACCAGGTTGAAGAGATTTTCTGGTGGGCCATTCGTGTTTACTGTAATGAGATGCATGAGCTCTGCTATCCCATTCACAGAGAAAGCAGCAATATTTAGTATATCCTAACTGCATTCCTAATAGTAGTGCTACCACTTTCAAGTCACCACAGATTAGCCACTGAGAGTCATTATACTTGATGGCTTCTAGTAAAATTTTCATATTTTGGTATGATTCTTTCATATGCACACTATGCCCAACTGGAATAGAAGGAAGTTTATTACCAACATGTAAAAGCACTGCTTTTAGGCTTAACTTTGACGAATCAATAAAGAGTCTCCACTCATCAGGGTTGTAATTAATTCTGAGAGCCTTCATGAGACCAGTTATGTCTACACATGCCACAAGACTATCTTGCATGTTAAAAAAGGGAGTGAATTGTTGCTCTCTTCTGCGGTAAAATGAAACATTTACATTGCTTTCCAGAAAATTGCGCTGTTGCAGTCTTGATGCTAAAATCTCAGCCTTAGCTTTAGAGAGATCCAAGTCTCTAATGAGATCGCGTAACTCATTTTGAGACAATTTTTGTGGCTCATCAGTTGATGATATATTTGGAAGGAACTCTGGATCTTGTGATGTACATGATTCAGGACAATCAAAATCCCCCTCAGAAGTAATGTCGTACTCTGTCGGTGGATCAGGTATTGGCAACATCTATGCCATGTAGAACTGGACGTATGGCAGATGGAATGTTAGGATAGATCACTGTGTGCTTCTTCTTCTTAGACATTCCCTTTTTGATTGGAGGAACCATACAAAAGTAGCAGTCACTGACATGGTTAGTTGGCTCACGCCAGATCATGGGCACTGCAAAGGGCATTGAAAGTCCTTTCCCATGCATCCAGTTCCTGAGGTTGCTTGCACAAGTGTTGCATATCACATGTGGAGCCCAGGGTTTATCCTGATCACCTATTTTGCACCCAAAATAACAACTGTAAGCTTTTTTAATCAATGGAGTAATTTGCTGTTTTTGTGAAGCAAATGTCACTTCTCCACACACATAGCAAAATGTGTCACTACTGTTAACACAAACTCGAGGCATTTTTGTTCACTTCAATATAGCAGTCAACTTGAACAGCTGGTAGTTAATCTGGAAACAAATGTGCAAAAATTATTACATGCATTAATAAAGTCACTGAAGGAGGGAGACAAAAATATCACAAAAATATCACTAAAATTGGTATCAAAATATTTATATCCAAAATATTACACACAATTAAGACCAGAAATAATAATATAATCCATTGTTACTAGTTACTATGACTTTGAGAAACCATTGTAATATATGATTTTAAAGTTAACATAAAAATACGTGTATAATTATCTCACCATAATAACACAGTGTAAAATGAAAACTAGAGCTAATTTCGAATTTTCTTTGTGATATTCGCGATCAGCACATTAGAACGGATAGGAATTGGCTGCTTTCATTCGATTTACATTTTCATTGTTGAACAGTGTTATTAGTCAGTTTCACTGATTTGCTCAATAAATCTGTCCTTTTGATCAAAGGCTCATTACTTTTGAATCCCATCCATTTAGTGTTGGCCCCTGTTGGCAATTTATAGGCGACTATTTATTTATTTATTAAAAAAGCTCTGCCATCAACCTAGGCGGGGTCCCGTCTGACCAGGCATCTATGGCCCCCCTCTTTGTGGTGCAGGCTCCTTCTTTGTGGTGCAGGTCCTCCTTTTGTAGTGTGCCCGCCCCCCCTTTGTGGTGCAGGAGCAAAGGCTACAGCCTAGGTATCCTATGCTTAAATGCAGAGCTGATAGTACATATGTTGTTATCTTTTGTAATATCAATTGTTTCCTGTTCATCAAACTGACTGACAAATCTAACCGCAGATCTTTGTAATGTATTCACATATTTGATTTTCTATTACACTAACATCTATAGTTTGCTTCACTTCTTTGTTTAAATGTTTAATTATTTTATATGCTTTCTCCTGTCTTCCTGTACATCATTTTTGATATTACTAATTTGCCTTTCCCAGATTTCCTGATGTAGTTGTCTGGCCAAGGCTTTAGCTCTGATTTGTTTCTCCTTGTATACATCTTCATTTTCTGCTATTCTTTTTCTTAGTCTGTTGTTGGATCCCTTTTTATTCTCTTTAAATCTGTATCATATCTGATATGTTCTTTGCGTCTTTCATCAATCGTCCTTAAAGTTTGTCCTATATAAGAAGTACTGCATTCACAACGAATTTTGAATGTGCTATTATATATATCTAACTCGTACAGAAAGAAAAAACTGCTATACTTGAATATGCCATTGACAACGGTCACGAGCCATGGTTCTACAAAATGACACACCTTTGCCATGCAAATATTTTCTGGGACAGGGTCTTGAAGGAGGCAATAGAAACAGGGGCGTAGCTACTATGGGGCTAGGCGGTGCAGTGCACTGGGGCCCTCACGCTCAGGGGGCCCCCAAGAATACCTCAAGGGGCCCCTAAGCGCACCTCTAGGGCTACCGTCGTCTAAGGGCCCCTGAGAACACAGGAGCCCCTCACTAAGGGCCCTCGCTGCTCAGGAACAATTCAAGGGCCCCCATCCTCAGTTCAGGGGGCCCCTACCAGCACACAAAGTAAATAAAAGGTCGCCCATCTGGCCTGAGGGCCCAAAATAAATTTTTTCCACAGGGGCCCTTGTTGACCTAGCTACGCCACTGAATAGAAATAAGGGTTAATCATAATGTTATTAATCAGGATTAGGGACTCAAGACAAACATGGTAGCCGGTAATTATATTATTGCAAGGCACATTGGACCAAACCATATTAGGGTATAGTAACGATTCAAACATGACGTCACCAAGTATGCAGTGCCCAGCTAGATCCCCTCTTCATGCACACTCGCCTCCACTCCAGGCGGGTAGCCTTATATGATACACTATTGTGTGACATTCTTCAGTAAATTAAGGGGGGCCTGACAATGGGAGCAGTGCCATCTCTTGAAACATTGCCAGACGACTTTACTTTGATGCGGCTAGAATCCCGAGAGGCTTTTCTGCAGTTTTACCACCACAAAAATGTACATTGTAATCCATGTTCAAGTTTTGTTTTGTTTTTCTGCACCATGCTGCCATTGCATATGAAAGGAAACTTTCTTTTTCTTGCCTTTTGTGTATTTAAAATGTCAAATATATTTTATGGAAACTGTTTGCCATGGGTTTCACCAGTTTTCTATGATATTAACTAGACAAGTAAATGTAAATCAGAAATATTACAATGTATCATAGGTATCTTACATATATCAGAATTAAGTAATACTGAGTGAAAGGAAAGTTACTGTGCATGCTGACTTTAAATTTTTTTGTTGCTGTCATCTCCAAAATGTCATTGTGTTATGAAAAAATCATAAAGATGATAATGGAAAAGTGTTTTGTGTTAATATTAAAATTTTATCGTAATGAAGTTCCACTACCTGAACTGGAGTAGTTATGATAATTTATATTACAAATTTCAAAACGTAATCAGTTACTAGATTGTTTCAAGAAATTAAATAAATTCTTATTATGATACTTTGTTTCACATTATTTTTCAGTGTCGGAATGCATATGTATTGTTTTGTAAGATGAATGAATGAAGAGTTTCTTATATAAATTGAAGAAGTAGAGGAAATCAATTCTATTTAATAATGTGCTATTTATAACTTTCAAAGAGTAGAAGTGACTCTGTTATTGTTTTAAAAAATAATTAACTTTTATCTTCATGATAGTATCAGCATGTCAACTGGAATGAAATTTTGAAATATTTTACAGTGGTTCAATTGGTAAGGAAATTTCTGACATCTGGTTGTGTAGAATATGAATTGTTTGATGTGTTCAACATGTCAGAATGTAGAAGGGTAATAAACGGCTAATTTGCAGTATTGCAACTGCTGAGGGGATATTCTGAGGTGATAAAAGTAATTATGGCAAGTAATAGAGAATTACATTTTAGGAATTTCACTAATGAGGATGGAGTAGTTATAGTGGTAGGTGTAGGCAATAATATTGATACAAACACAAGTCACAGCATAGAGAGTGACCCTTTTTTTCTGTCATCAGTCTTTCAACTGGCTTGATGCAAACCTCTATCCCTTCCTGTCTTGTGCTAACCTCTTCATCTCTACATATCCCTTACAACCCACATCCTCAGTTATCTGCTTCATATATTCTAATCTTTGTCTTCGTCTACAGTTCTTAAAGGACGTCTACATGAGCATAATTTTTACGGCAAAGTTTTACCGTCAAGTATTAAGTCTGAGCTGCCGCAATGTTATGGCAATATGGTAGTGTGGTTGGGCAATAATGCCGAGTTGCGCGGCAATATGTCCGTCTTGTTACCAGTATTGCTGTGTGTTGCCGAGTCTGGTCGGCATGTTGACAGTGATATCGCTCACTGGCCCTACATTAGCGGCAACTTCCTGTGTTGCAGGCCACGGTAGCATAGTGGCTATAAAGGTGGCCTCATGGACTGAAGGTCGTCGTTTCGATCCTGGCTGGGGGCACAGTTGGTTTTAATTAAACGTTGTGCTAATCTTGTGTCTTCCATACCCTTCCCTAAATTAACGTGAGAAACACGTATACTTGAGCAGAAAACATACGTACAACTTTGTTGCTAGCTATATGGCTGCAAGGTGTCGAATGTCATTCTTTTAAATAAAAATACCAAGTGTGTTCAAATACAGTGCGTTTTCACCTTCATTCATTCAGCAACTAGGCTATTCCACATGATTTTTTACCTATTTTTTAAAAATAAAATCATTGAAGTAGTTCATAGTATAGACATGAATATCTGGTCAATGGGAAAGACTCTAAATTTCACCAACAAAATACACTTTCACCCAAAGTTGTGGGAAGTAGAAGCATCTATTTATTAATACCAATTGTAAACAGTTGGAGCTACTTATGCCTTAATGTATTCCTTTAGTCCTTTCATCATTGATTTGCACACCTCTGTGGCAATATGAGAGATGATTGCTGATACTCTAAATAAATATATCAAACTTTTCTAAGAATCACATAAATCATAGAGTAATAACCAATCTGGTATTGCATTTTTTATTTTTTCAGTCATACAACTCAAATCTTTGAAGTCTGTCGGCTGCCCTGTTGCTCATGGCATCGTGATGGTGTCCGGTACTGACACGGGGTTAGCTGGTTAGAGTCTTGGTGGTGGAAGAAATTTTCGCCATCGGGACTTGGCCGGTAGGGAAGAGGAGGTAGTACACAGTTCATAATCACCAGATTGTACATCAGAGTACTGGTTTATATCCCACAGTGTGTATAGAATGAGAGTAGATGACGCTGTTTATGGTAATTCGGGATAGTAGGTCTGAATAGACCAGCACGGAATTTCACCCTCTCCGTTCTTCATCACTCTTTTCATACATCACAAAAAACACTGTACACTGAACATACACACCATCACAGTCATCCAACTTACGATAATAAACACGAGCGAAGGCAATGGGTAACCCTATACCATTGGAAACGGGCATGGAATCAGAAGATGATTTCTGTGTCAACAGGAGTGATCGTATCACGTTTATTTAGGTAAAGTCGCACCCACCCTATTTTCTTTCTATTGATTTTCCAAGATAATATGCAGCAACCACTATAACTCCCTCCTCTGCCATGATGCTGATTACCGATAACACAATGCCTGTAGACGGGAAATATTGAGCAATAATATAGAGCATCAAATGCCCAGCAATAGTTGACCCACACATTGCTGGACCATAGATTTGAGCATCTATTTCCGGATATGCTGCCAGGCAACTGTTGAGCAATTGATGCTAGTATGTTGCTGTAAAAATGATGCTCATGTACACGCCCCTTTACCTTCGACTGTTCCCTCCACCAGCAAATTAACCAATCCATCATGTCTCAAAATATGACCTACCAGCCTGTCTCTTCTTTCTGTAAGAATCTTCCACAAACTTCTTTCCTCACCCATCATTTGCAAAACTCGTTCATTTCCTACTTTGTCTGCCCACTTAATTTTAATCATTTTTCTGTAGCACCACATTTCAAATACTTCAATTTTCTTTCTTTCCAGTATTCTTAAAGTCCATTTTTCGTTACCGTAAAGTGCTGTGCTCCATACATAGAGTTTTAAAAAGTTCTTTCTAATTCTTAGATCCATATTTGAAACTAAAATGTTTCTCTTTTTCATGAAGGCTCTTTTTACTAGTGCTTTTCTACTTTTCACATCATTTGTGCTTCAGGCATTGGTTGTAATTTTGCTTCCCAAGTAACAGAATTCACTTACTTCTCCTATTGCATTCGATCCTATTTTAATATTTAATCTACTAGTATTGGTATCATTTCTGCTACATTTCATCACTTTTGTCTTGCTTTGATTTATGTTCAGTCCAAAACCTTCCTTCAGTATTTTGTTCATGCCATTCACTAACTTCTCAATATCCTCAGCCCTTTCTGCTATCAATACAATGTCATCAGCAAATCATAGCATACTGATTTTTTCTCCCTGAAAACTTATACCACATGGAAAATTTTTCTTTTACTTTCTTTATTGCCTCTTCCACATACAAGTTGGATATTATTGGGGATAGATTACAACCGTGTCTCACACACTTTCTAACTGATGCATGTCTCAGGTGATTCTCTACTTTTATTATAGCCACTTGATTCTTATATAGTTCATAAAGTATTCTTCTGTCTCGATACGTTAGACCTGACTTCTTTAACATTTTGAACATCTTGTCCCACCTAACATTATCAAAAGCTTTTTCTAAATCAACAGACGCCATAAAAGTATCTTTTTTTCTTGATCTGCCCTTCAAGTATCTTAAAGCCAGAATTGCTTCCGTTGTACCGCAATTTTTCCTAAACATAACTGATCTTCACCTACTATCTCATCTACTAACCTTTCGATTCTTCTGTATATTATTCTGGTCAGTAATCTTGAAGCATGAAGTTAGACTAATGGTGTGATAATTTGCACTTTTGTGGGCTTGTCCTTTCTTCGGAAATCAGTTGGAATTTCTCCTGTTTCATAACTTTTTGATATCAACTTGAATAATCTTGTGATTCCTTCTTCTCCTAGGGATTTACTAAGTTCTGCAGGGATCTCATCAATTCCAACTGCCTTATTTGCTTTCTAATCATTCAGAGCTCTATTAAATTCTGTCCTCAAAACGGGGTCTCCTAAGTCATCAATGTTGACATCGCCTTCCTATTCCACCACGCTATTGTTCAAGTCGTTCCCATCATACAGTTTCTTAATGTATTTCTTCCATCGGTTAGCTCTATCGTCTGAGCTTAAAAGAGGTTTCCAATCAGCCTCTTTTCTTTATTGCTCCAAAATTCTGTTTGATTTTCCTATATACAACATCTGAACTTATAGCCATTTTATTTTTTACTTCTTCACACTTTTCTTCTAGCCATTTTTCTTTGATTTTTTGCATTTCCTGTTTATTTGATTTCTAAAGTGCCTGTATTGCTCTCTTCCTGCTTCATCCTGAGCATTTTTGTACCTTCTCCTCTGATCCATCAGTTCCAAAATTTCTTCTGTGATCCAAGGTTTTTGAGCGGTTTGTTACCTAAAGCCTAATTTTCTTTACCAGCTTTCATTATTTTGGTCTTTAATACGTTCCATTCGTACTCGGTAGAACTACTTTCCGAATTACTTCTTAAACCTTAGTCTACCATTTCTGCAAATTTTTCTCTCATACTAGATTATTTCAGTTTATTCACTTCCAGATTGTACAACTTACTTTGCTTCATTATTTGCTTGAATTTCAGCCTGCACTTCATTACTATCAAATTATGTTCAGAGTCTATGTCTGCTCCTGGATTTGCTTTACAGTGTAGAACTTGATTCCTGAATCTCTATTTTACCGTGATATAACCTAGCTGATATCTGCCTGTATCCCCAGGACGTTTCCAAGTGCATATCCTTTTTGCATGGTTCTTAAATGGTGTGTTTGCTACAACTAGCTCATATCTTTCACAAAATTCTAACAATCTGCTTCCTCACTCATTTCTTTCTGCTAGACCGAAAGATCCTTCTCCCACTATTGCATTCCAATCGCCCATGATCATCAGATTTTTCTCTCCCTTCACAGATTGGATTAATTCTTCAATTTCTGTGTATATTTCCTCCGATTCTTCGTCATCTTCCTGTGACGTTGGCATATATACTGTACTAAAATGGTTGGGCCAGGCCTAGTTTCTAACCTCATCAAAATAATCCTGTCACTAAACTGTTCATAATAACTCATCCGTTTCCCTACTCTCTTATTCATTACTAATCCTACACCAGTGACTCCATTGACACCTTGTGTGCTAGTTATCCTGTGTTACCTAGACCAGAAATCCTCTGCGTCCTTCCATTTAATCTCACGAATCCCAACATCTAACTTAAGTTGTTCCATCTCCCTTTTTAAGAGAAGTCAACATGATATATTTGGATAAAGGAAACAAAGAAACTGCCGCGAGGCACTGAAAATAAGATAGGATAGGGAAAATAAACAGTTACCCGTCACTTACCACAGATGAAGGCAGGAGGGCGAGACACGTAAAAACACAACCACTACAAACACTACCACGCATTTTCCGCCTGTGCTTCATTCATGTGGCGGGCTCGGATGTGACCACATCTTTCCCCCTGCCATATGTCTCGCCTCCTACATGAATAAGACTTAAGTCGAAATATTGTGTAATTCTTTTGTTTTTGTGTTTTTACGTGTCTCGCCCTCCTGCCTTCATCTGTGGTAGGTAACTGTTTATTTTCCCTATCCTGTCTTATTTTCATCATGATATATGTAATTTGAGAGAGTTACATGTCCTCGGGATGCCCTTTGGATCTTTAATGCAGTGGTTTCCCATTGCCTTCTGCATCCCCATGCTGTTGATCTTTTCTGATTCATCCGCCTTTAGGGGCCGTTTGCAACACCAAAGGCAAGAGGGTGGCCTGGGTCACTCTCCTCTCTTCCGTCCTCCTTTCGGAGGCTGTGGGTGATTCCTTATATTGGGAATCCTTCAGTTTGCCAGAGCCTCGTCCGTGCAAGCAGGACTCACCACATGAAGGAGAGGTTGACGTTTGATTGGAAAAATCTAGTACAGTCTCTCCCAAACCCTTACACCCCAGAGTGACCTTGGTAATGTGGAAAAGGAGGTGCATGAAACTAGGGTGAAACTGATGCAGGTCTTGATTTACCATAATTGTCCACAGTTGAACTACTGCCGTTAGGCTGGTAATCATGGAGACCGAGGTGCAGTGTAGGTGAGTGTAGAATGGTCATTATTGTTGTAAACTAGGTAGGAAATTAGGTTAGTAATGCAAGAAAGGAGGGATTTTCAGATACTTTAGTATGGGATGAAGGCTTTATAAACTTTAAGAGCAGGACACAAGGGAACCAACATGTTGGATACCTTCTTAATAAAGCCTGATGAAATTCTGTAGGGTCTCAATTAACTGAGGAATAAATGATCATAACTACAGTTCTGATGGATATTCAGAGATTCAGATCGAGTGTGGTGGGTGAGTGGTTAATGCTCTGGCCTCATATTCTGGAGGATGCCAGTTCGAATCCCCATCCGGGCATCCAGATTTGGGTTACCGAAGGTTTCCCCAAATCACTCTAGGCAAGTGCCACTATGCTTCCTTCAAAAGGCCATGGCGGAATTTCTTCTCATTCCTAGTCCCCAGTCCCATCCTGCTCATAAAGGACATGTTACAAATCGGGTTGAAAATTATAGGCCAATCAGTTTGGCTGTCAGTGATAGGCAACATGATGGAATAATTGATTATGAACTACATTAGAAATGTCTGGTTTGCAAACTGACAGCATGGCTTTAGGCAAGGATAATCATTGCGAATCTCAAGTAATGTGCTTTATGCAAGATATTTTGGATAAATTAAACAAGGGAGGGCAGTTAAGCAGCAGATCTTTCTCTTTTTACAGAATGAGCCACAAGATGAAAATTATTGGGGTGAATGAATAAGTGACTTGCTAGATAGAGGAATCATTAAAAGGCAAAAATCGAAGAGTTAGAGAAAGAAATGCGATATGAAAACTGATTGGAAGTGAGTTTGGGAGACACCCTGGTGGGGGAATGGTTAACGCTCTGGCCTTGCATTCAGGAGGATGAGAGTTCGAATCTCAATGCGGCCATCCAGATTCGGGGTTTCCATGGTTTTTAAAAATCACTCCAGGCAAATGCCAGGATGATTCCTTCAAAAAGGCAATGGCTAAATTCCTTCCAGTTTCTTGACCCAGTCCTTTCCTACCTTTAATGACACTGATGTCAATGAGGTGTAAAGCCATAAGCAAAAAAAAAAAAAAAAAAAAAAAAAATATGAGAGTGCACAGGATAGTTTATTAGACCATTTCTATTAATCATTCTAATGAATATTTGTGTTGATGGTTTAAGACTGTAGATTGTTTGCAGACAATGTAATGGAAAATGATTGTATCAAAATGGGAGATGATGTGAACAGTTGATGGTTTCCTGTGTAGAATATCTATCTGTATAGGTCTACAAGGAGTTAAGAGGAATGTTAAGAAAAGTCAGCATATTACATACACATATAAAAGACTTAAGGTTGTGTAGGGTAGGGACAGAATTTCTTGTTGAAGGCTTGAGTTATAAATGTGATTGCATAAAATTTGATAATAGACTCAACTGAGCAGGATTCATGATGCAGGTGGTAGGAAACAATTACAAAATCCTTCATTTGCTGGAAGTGCCACATAAGTGTGTGATTAGGTTACAAAACTTTAGTCAGACCATTGCTTGAAAATGGTGATGTAGTTTGCAGAGCAGAGCAGCTAGTTTTGCTTGAGGAAATTACTGCACTAAGTGATATGATAAAGAAGCTTCATTGGAAGTCACTGGAAGACACCAATCTCAATCATGACATACAGATAATGACAGCCCAATATAGAACTGGGAACAAAAGTTTTCCCAGTTATTTGATATCATGATCATGATCATTGGAAGACAGTGCTGGGAGCATACATGGCATAAGTTGGTGATAGGCACTTCGATGAATGATTGTTGAAGAATTATGAGTAGTGCATGGATGGACATAACATGGCACTCGTTTTCGTGCATAAGTGAGTAGAAAATTTTCTTTTGTGGTAAGGGTGTGCTGAGCATGGTGGGTTAGCAGTAACTCTCTGTCCTCACATTCAACAGGGAAGCAGGTGCAAATCGCCATCCAGTCATACGGATTTGGTTTCCCCAAAAACACTCTACATCACAGCCGGAATGCTTTCTTCAAAAACGCCTTGATTGAATTCCTTGTCTGCAGTCCTTTTCCTCCTCTAATGACATCAACAAGACATAAAACTTAAAGAAAAAAAAAGTAGGGGTGTCAGAGAGTGGAATAAATTACAAAGGTAATTGCGGAATAATTTCCAAAAAATGCTGCAGGAATTAAAAATTAAAGTTCATAAATGACAAAACTAAATTGGTAGAGATATTTAACATATAAAGTATATTAAATAATAAAAAAAATGAAGGAGTTATTAGATGAACAAAGAAATTGCAACCAGAGCATCTGCTCTATCACAAGTAAATAAAGTTTCAACAGTGTGAAACTTTTTAGAAATAATAGTTAGTTTTTGTTATTATCGTAAAAATTAACTCCAGTCATCATCTGTGGTTAAACTTCTTTATTTTTATTGCCAGAAACCTTTTTCATCATCATTATTATTGACATTATCTTTTCAAATAGATGCTGCTTGTACGTGTGTCAGCTGGAACATAACTTTTTCAGTCAGTCACAGAACAAAAATTTTGTTCCAAAGCTGCCAGTAAAGAATTCTTCTGGAATTATGTCTCATGGAGATAAATCATTTTCATCTTCAGATCTTACAATGGGATTTATCATACAAGATGATGATGGTGATGATGCATGGTGAGTAATGATAATAATTAAATTATGTCTGTCAATGGTATTTAGAATATGCTTGGATTTACTGAAGGAATGTAAACATTTTCTACTTCCTGCAGTTTCTATAAATTCTTGAAGGTCTGTCAAATACAAATCAGTAGCTTAGAATGTGTAACTTATCTGTGACAATAGCATTGTAACAGAAGGCAGTATGAATTTATGCATTTATACACAAATTATTATTTTCTTACAATGTCCAGTCTGTTAATTTTGTTCTTTCTTTCATGTGTTACCAACATTATTTTCATTTGTATGTTTTATCCACCATGGGTACTCATGTTCGATTTATTGTGTCTGGCATACACCTTTGCCTAATACGAGATCACCCAGAAATCTGTTCGATTGTTATATGTTTCACATTATGTGTTGCTCCAGACCATTTTCTTTGTGGACTTTTTATTGCAGGACTTAAGAACTTGTATCACCAAATGCTTTATTTAAAACAAGCAGTACAAAGTAATAGAATATTTGTGATAACAAACTGAACTGAGCACCGAGCATTGCGGGTGAGCGGTTAATACTCTAGCCTCACATTTGGGAGGACACCGGTTCGAATTCCCATCTGGGCATCCAGATTTGGGTTTTCAATTAAATCAGTCCAGGTGAATGCTGGGATACTTCCCTCAAAAGGCCCTGGCTTAATTCCTTCCCATTCCTAGTCCCCAGTCTCATCCTGCCTTTAATGACCTCGACGTCAATGAGGCATAAAGTCACAGGTAAATAAAAAATGTTGGTATTGAACATTTTCTTCACACTCGCATTAGTTTACAATGAGGTTAACATGCAAGAGTGAATCCTGTAAGTATGGAACACATTTGTTCAAAGAATATTCTCCAATCTTCAATTTTGGTTTGAAGTGTGATAAACTGTGAGGAATGTAATTGGTTTTCAATTCAGCAACATGGCTTCAGACAAGGACATTCAAGTGAATCTCAGTTAGTTGGCTATAAACAAGATCTCTTTAATGAAATGGACATGGGAGGTCATGTTGATAGTGTAGGCCTTTGACAGAGTGAGCCATAAAATGGTTCTAAATGAGGTAAAAACTATTGGAGTTTATAATAAGATGATTTGCTTGGTAGATGAATTCCTAAAAGGTAGAAAGCAAAAAGTCAGGGTAGGAAATGCAGTATCAAAAAAAGTAGAAGTGAACATGGGAGTGCCACAGGGTATTGTATTGGGACCATTGCAGTTCATTATTCTGATGAATGATTGTGTTAATCGTTTACTGTCAGAGGTTAGATTGTTTTCCGATGACATAATGCTGTATAAAAGGATCAAAACAATACAAGACTGTAAAGGGCTGCAGGGTGAACTAGATAAGATAACTAGCTGGGTTAGTCAGCATGGGATTAAGATAAATAGAAAGAAGAACTAGCGTATTAGGTACACAGATAAAAAGTTAAAGGTTGATTATGATTATAAAGTGGGGAAGACTCATAACTCGGCATAACATTTGATAGCAGACTTCACTGAGCAGGACACATTGGACAGGTAGTAGGGAAAAGGAACAAAATCCTTCACCTTTTGGAAAGACTGTTGAGGGGATGCACTAGAGAAGTAAAGGAATTTGGGTACAAAACTCTGGTCAGACCACTGCTGGAATATGGTGGTGTATTATGGGACTCACATTTTGTATGTCAAGTACAGGAGTTGGAAAGAGTGAAGAGAAGTGCTTCTAGATTTGTCTTTGGAAATTACTGAAAAACACAATCGGTAACTAATATGAAAAAAGAGCTGGAGTAGGATTCATTGGAGGATAGAAGGAGGATGAAGAGAGTCATGGGAATGTACAAGGCCTATATTGGTGATGAAGTGTGGAAATATATTGGTGGGAAAATTAAGAAAGGTGCTTGGAAGGGTAAAGATGACAATGACCACAAGCTGGCACATGATTTCAGGCATAAGGGTGTGGGAAATTTTCTTTTATAGGAAATGGTGTAAGGGATTGGAATAAGTTGCCAGGAGAGGTGATGAATAATTTACTGAAAACACTGAAAGAATTTAAAGTAAATATTTATTGAGAGCAAAAGTGGGTTGGAGGAGGAAGGGAGAAGAATGGGTGTGTAGGGAGATTGCCACCGGAGCATATGCTCCATCGCAATTTATCAATTATTATTATTATTAGAGAGTTACTTATACTTTCAAGATTGAATTAATCTCCTGATAGCAGCAGTAACTTCAGCAAGGAAAAATAAATTAAGTGGTAACTGATTTCTGGTGAAAATTTTTCTAACAATAGACTGTGTTCCCACTCCTTGGAGTGTAAAAGCTTTTAGTAGGCATATAGGATCCTGGTGGCTCAGTTTAGGCAATGAACTATACAAAACCAATTTATTATTACCTGAAGTATCAGGGAAAGAAATACAGTGCATGGCTATGGTTAGTAACAGCATCAATTCTCCAATCCCAATGACATTGTTATGGCTCTTTTATGAGATACCCGCCAAAGATCAAACGAAATCACAGAAAAACAATAGTTCTGTTATTTCAGAGGAACTAGACAAGCTGGACCCTAATTTGACTTTAAGGGAAAGATATCATGCTCTGATCTCAGCAATCAATAAAGCTGCTACCAAGTCAATCCCTCACCATAAAACAGCTGGTTTCTGTAGAAAACCTTAAGTCTTTTGGTGGAATACAGAGTTTTCGAAAGAGGTGGTGAAACGCACGCTAGCCCTGAATAGATATCAGAAAGAGCAGACTCCTGAATGATTCATGGAGTTTAAATGTGAGGATGCTTGGACAAAAAAGTTTTTAAAGCATCAGAAAAAGGATGAATGGGTAAAACACTGCAACTGTTTGAATGTCCCTTCGAAATATCATGAAGCTGAAGATTACTCACACCCTATCATGATACCCTTCACAATCCTAGAATTAAAAAACGTACTCACTACAACCAAGAATGTGTCCTCAAAAATAGACAACATCCATTATGCAATGCTAAAAAATCTCCCTTCAAAAGCACTGGATTTATTTCTTAGCACCTTTAATGAAATATGGACAAGAAATTGCTTAATGGAAGAATGGACAATCCAGTTAATACTTTCAGTTTTAAAATCTGGTAAAAATCCTTTACACCATTCTTCATATAGAACAATTGCTCTATTGTCATGTGTGGGGAAGACCCTCGAAAAACTTGTTACGAATCGTCTCAAATGGTGGCTGGAAGCTAATGATTTTATGCCTCAGATTGAAATTTCGTTTTTGTAAAGGGAGAGTAACAATGGATAATCTAAGTACATTAATAACGGACATCTTCACCTCTTTCAAAAGGAGATATGGTCTGCTTGTTTTTAGATATCCACTCGGCTTATGACAACGTACAAATTCCTGTGACCTACGACTGTACGACCACGTCTCACCTTCATACGACTGCTTACAGTGGTTGCGTGTTTGGGATCGACGACGATTCCACACTCTGTCTTCTTCACCGCCTCATACATCTGAAAACTCCCGCCTACCTTTGTTCCAATATCTCATATCTAGGACTTTCTCATAATATTAATACCAGATCCCTTAACTCAAACATACTAACCATCCACTCCCACAGCTCGGAAACCCTAGCCAATTCCTTCTTCATTTCAGCGGCTAGACTGTGGAATGATCTTCCCCTGAAAATTAGAACTACCACAAAAATCTGCCCATTTAAAACTCATTTGAAAAAGCATTACTTATTGGAGAACTAGCTAAAAGACCAATCCTTCCATTTATAACTTAATTTTTTGATCTGAATAATATTGATGTATACAGTGTCCTCCACTTATTCTGCCTTCCCTATTATTAGTTTGTCTTGTTTCTTCATTCTACTAATATTAAGTTTGTACCATTTACTTCTTTAACTTCCACTAGCATTAGTTTATACCATTAAATTATTAACTAGTTAAGAACGAATACTATTAAGATTTTAGTTAGTATTTTATTCATAAATATTATTAAGATGATTTTTTGTTAGCATTGCTCTTGAACCTAAATTATGCCAAATGTTATATAAGTGTTGTATATTGTTAGTTTGTGTAAGGTGTATATTATATATTGTAAACACCTGGTATGATGTAAGAGAGGGCTTGACAGCCCTAATCTTGCCAGGCTAAATAAACCTTTAAATAAATAAATAAAAATAATAAATTCATATTCTATTAAAAAAATTAAATAGACTGGGAGGGGCAGAGGTTTTTATCTACATCTACATATATACTCCGCAATTCACAAAATTTTGGGTGGCAGAGGGTGCTCAGCACCAAAGCTAATCTTTTTTGTGCATTCCAATCCCTAATCGTACGAGGGAAAAAAGAATTCACATAAGAATCAGTCCGGCACCTTATTTCTCTAATTTTATCTTTCCTGTCCTTCCGACTCAAATAGGTTGGTGGAAGAAGTATTTCACTACACTCTAAAGCAAAAGTGGGAGTACACATGTTTACCAATAAGTTTAAACGAAACATGTGTCGTCTCTCTACCAGAGACTCCCAACCTAGTCTACTAATCAGTTCTGTGACGCTTTCATAAGGACTGTAGCAAGCGGTCACGAATCGAGCGGCTCTTCTCTGTACTTTCTCTATACTTTCAATCAACCCCTTACGAAATGGGTCCCAAATGGCACAACAGTAGTCCAAATGTGGACGCACAAGAGATTTGTACGCTATCTCCTTTGTTTGTTCATTACAATTTTTCAAGTTTCGACCTATGAATCGCAGCCTTTATATATGGCATAAGCAAATTCCTGTTGGAAAGAATGGTCTTTGTGTGATATGGGGACCAAATTATAGGACCAAGTGTACTTACTACTGGATTACGCCAAGGTGCCATACTCAGCCCGCTACTATATATTCTCTATACATGGGATCTGGAAAGAGTAATATGTCCTAACACCCAAATCCTTCAGTATGCAGACGACATATGTATATACTCTTTGGTGGTCTCATTGGAGATGGCTTTAAATAACCTATCTGCAACCATGATAGAAATAGACAAATGGCTGAAATCAAATGGACTTCAAATTTCATCACAGAAATCTTCCGTCGTCATATTCACCAGAAAACGGATAGAACTCAATGTGGTCAAAATAGTTAGGCTAGGAAACTACTCCTTTTCAGCGAAATCTTACGTAAGATTCCTGAGATTATTGATGGATGCCAAACTTGGTTGGAAACCACACATTAATCAAATAATTAACTCTTGTAATCAAGCGCAGAATATTATTCGATCCTTGACACGTGTTTGGTGGGGTCCAAATCCCAGTATACTTTTGATGATCTACAGAGTGCTAATTAGATCCAAAATTGATTAAGGATGCATTCTGTAGAGCAGTGCAAGCTCCACAATCCTGTCCAGGTTAGACAAATTACAATATAGTTGGATAACTATGTACGTTTTCACGGTGGCAATGCTTTATAAAAACTTCTCAGGTTTCAAGCCGCTTCTGACTCGGCTTGAAACCCGAGAAGTTTTTATAATACAATATAGTTGTATACGCACATGTCTCGGGGCCATGATATCTACTCCCACCACTGCTCTATTGGTGGAAGCCCGGGAGATGCCTCTGCGCATTAGAAGACAGTGGCTGTCGGGTAAATTCATTGTTGAGAGGCTAGCATACCGGAACCACCCAACTATATCTAAATGTAAAGAAATGAGTAGCTTGTGGAATAATAGAGGAAGATCGCGACTCTCAAAGATCTATTACAGCTAAACGGAGTGGGAAGAACAAAAGGACAGAATAATTCCAATAAAGCAATTTCCACCATACGAATACCATTCCATCTTCATTATGATTCAACTTCCATTATTTTATATGACTCTTGAGGATAAGCAGTTACCTCAGTCTTTTAACAAAGAGGTATCTTTGGAAAACTGGAGTACCACCGTGCATATCTATATGGATGGATCTAAAACTGCCCCAGGAGGTGATGCAGGATGTGCCTCTTTCTACCCCTGCACTAAGTATCGAGGAATGTATAAACTACCATCAACTAAATCTATATACACCACAGAAGCAATAGCTATTTTAGAGACAGTCAAGTATTGCTCAACACTAACAGAGATGAAGTTTCTCATAATCTCTATTCAAACCAAATATTGTGACTATTACTATTATTATTACTCCGCGATTCACTTGATTATAGTAAATATAGTACAACAGGTAGTAGAATGCTCAAGAAGAAACAGAGCAATCAATTTCCTATGGGTGAAGGTGCATGCAGGGGTGGTCTATTTTGAGAAAGTAGATAATTTGGCAAAAAAATCAGCTAGAATATGCGTCGCTCCCAAAACACGGTTACTGTATGTGGGCTGTCTACCACAAATAAAAATCAAGGTAATCAACAAATGGCAGAGTGAATGGGACTTCATTAAAAAAAACATGGAGCCAATACTATGACAATATCCAGCCCCGAATTCCTACCCACCCCTGGTTTTACAGCTGCTTGGAACCTAGAGGTGTTATCACCATGATAATTAGAATACGTTTTAATCACAGTATATTCGCACAACACCTACATCGTCTAACCATCATAAATTCAAATATCTGTGAATATTGCAATTCTGAAGTAGGTGAAGTAGGTGACCTAAATTCTTGAAAGACCTAATCAACTTCAGTATACCCTTTCCAACAAATATCTATTATCTGTTGCACAGCAACAAAATCATTATATATAAATTGTTCCATCTCTAAAGACCTCGCTGTTAAAGAGACGTTAAGCAGTAAATATATATATATATATATATATAGGAATCAAATTAGGATAGGGAAATGAGCCACCACTTACCTTTAGATGATGGATGTGGGGCGCGAACACACAGAAAAGACACAAACACAAATAATAAAGAAATTTTTCGGGAAAAAAAACCCTTCGTCAACAAGAGAACATTATGGGAGGTGGGTACCGCTGCACCCACCTCCCATAATGTTCTCTTGTTTATTTCTCTTATTTTATTATTTGTGTTTGTGTCTTTTCTGTGTGTTCGTGCCCCACATCCATCATCTAAAGGTAAGTGGTGGCTCATTTCCCTATCCTAATTTGATTCCTTTCCGCTACTTAGCGTCTTTTTTTCA
Organism: Vandiemenella viatica; assembly: GCA_031002005.1. Taxonomy (NCBI): domain Eukaryota; kingdom Metazoa; phylum Arthropoda; class Insecta; order Orthoptera; family Morabidae; genus Vandiemenella; species Vandiemenella viatica. The sequence continues at coordinate 382,997,414 of JARYHS010008074.1, forward strand.
TTGTTATTATATATATATATATATATTTGGTGAGTTTTATAAAAACAACAGACATTAAGATTTAGGCAAATAAGTCCTTTTTTTTAATGTTTTAATTTCGGTATGTGTATATAAATAATCATTTAATTTGTAGATTACATTCTCCTTTATATTTTAATTATGCTGTAATTATTGTTTGTTCATGAAGAGCCTTGTAGCCCCCACTGTTGATACAGAGTACTCTGTTGACTTGTCTTCCTAATTCTTGATTTCTGTAAACATGTATGTATTTATTTGAGAAATATTATGTATAAATGTACTGTAAAATTATTTATCTGTACAATGCTTTACTTATTTGAACCAAGCTAATTATCTGTGTAAATAGCTAATGGCCATATAGTGCCATTTGGCGCTTCAGGCCAATTTAAAAAAACCTTTGGATTCTGTAAGTATTTTCTTTGATTGTATACTTTGGTTATTTATTTCTTAAGTTTTCTGATATATAGTATCTAAAAATATTAGAAAAATGAAAGATTAACACAGCAAAAAATGTAGTGAGATTGTGCAATTTAATTTACAGTAAATGTTACAAAGATATTATATTACAATTTTTTATGCTTTGCTGCTAGATGATAAACAAAAGACAAACACATTACTATGCCCACACAAAGATCTGTGTAAGCAAAGTTGAGGGGAAATCTTAAATATATATGTATATATAGTAATAATGAAATCAAGACACTAAGTAGTGGAAAGGAATCAAATTAGGAATGGGAAATGAGCCACTACTTACCTTTAGATGGTGGATGTGGGGCACGAACACACAGAAAAGACAAACACAAATAATAAAATAATTTTCAGGATAAACCTTTCTTCAACGGGAGAACATTATGAGAGGTGGGTGCAGCTGGAGACTGCCTCACAGAAAGACCGCCGGTCGGGAAAATGGTGGGGGTAAATTCAAATATCGGGAAAGTAGAGCTTGTATCCGAGCATAGATAAATATCGAAACTAATCTCTAGTCAGTGGGAAAAGCAAAATATAATTAAAACTGAATTTGAAAATAATTATAATAATAATAATATAAAATATTATACAAATTAAAAATATAATAAAATAATAATTTTTATGAAGTAAACATCACCTTAGGTTAGTGGTGGTTCAATATAGGTAGTGGAAAAGAGAGGATTAAAAAAGGTTAAACATATGTAATAATATTATTATTATTAATAATAATAATAATAATAATAATGAAAAAACAATTATATTAACACGTATATAAACTTATCAAAGTTTTTATCTCCGATCATGGCGAGAGATTACAGGTAATTGATCATGATCTGGATCGAAAGATTGTCTGTGTCCAATAGAAGAGTGCGGTCTCTCAAATATCACAATATCCTCATCATTGAGTTGATTGTTTATGTCCGGATTGACATGAATAGGTCTTCGACCTCTTATAGGAGACACCTCAGAACCAGTAGATTGGTTTACAATAGTGGTTTTCACACAAATCTGATTGCAACATACACCTGCAGTATTACGCCAAAAATATTTAAAACAATTCCTTAAACATCTGCAATGTTTACATACACAAAATACAATGATGCAAAAAAAGAATTACACAGACATAAGATAGGATCGAGTGATGAGACAATCAATAATTTTAGAGGCATTTTTCTCTTGTTTTTGAATTTAGTTTTGAAGCTGGTCAATCTTGAAACCTGTGATTCGCAAATCATCAAGATTTTTAACAATGTTTTCCATTGGTAAATTCAATTTTAATTCTGAAATATTACATTTCTCTTTGTTTAAGAGGCAACAATCAACTTCTAGATTCAAATCAGGTATAATGTCGGGACTGGTAATATTCATTCTTATCGTTTGCTGTGATTCAATTAAAATGTTTGCTCCATAACCCCGACATCTTTGAAAGAATTTTAACTTGCCTGTTCCTCTGAAAATGGCGCCCGTGTGTTGATTTTCACCACATAAGATAGTCATACCTTCTTATTTAGGTGCAACAAACAACCATTTATTGCTATTTAATTTAGTAAACAAACTCTCATTTAAAAGAGACTAATTTTATTTTACAATCACTTGGGATTGATCTTACTGACTGTAACAATTTTACCTCAAACGAAGCATTTTCATATGAAGCAGACAGCACAAAATTTTGCTTACAAATACTAAGATCACTTGTTAACTGCTTACATTTAAGTTCATAATGATTTACTTCAGAATACAATCTGCGAGAATCATCAATAATCAAAATATCTTTTTCTTGCAAGATGAACAAATAATTATAGTTATTACCAATTGCTATTGGTAATGGAAGAATTCTGTAAATATTAAATTGATTGTTACTTGTGAGATGAATGTTAAGAATGTAAGTTAAAATATGTTGCGATAAAAAGACGTCTAGACTGCTGATCGTTTTTAATAAGAGATAACCGTTTTCTTCTGAAAGTGGCACTGGAATTCTTTTATCTTTAATATCATGTCTGATTAAAGTTAGATAACTGAAAACTTGGGATGGATTAATGATAAGGGGTTGTAGAATTTCATACTGAGCATTTACAATAGCAGAGACATCTAAATCATACTGCCTTTGCAATTCAAATATAATAGACAAGGATCTTATAAAATGACCATTGGTACCAGACATTATAGCCAATTTTCGAATGGAGTGATCTGTATGATTTGCAAATTCTTGCACATAATTTTGTATTTTCTTCATCCCCGAAACCAAAACATCTTGATTTTGGTTCACACTGGATAATGTGTAATTAGTTTCAGTCAAAGGTTTCTTTACTACAGTAAGTTGTTCTTTAGACATTTTCAACAAATTATGTTGCTCCTTCTCAAGGATGTCTATCATAGATCTCAAATAGTCTGCATCAGCCAAATGCAGAGTCCCAAATAACAGTTTGCAAATTTGGCTTACGAATTAAAAAACAACATGCTTCCTTCGAGGTGTGTCACAATTCGTAATTTGTCCAATTAAATTTTGAAACTGTTTTAATTTGTTAATATGCCAGAATATTTCTTGAGACATCTCATTGTATTAATGTGTTGTTACATTCAGTTCAACTAATTTGTTTTTGTAAAAAGCTATTCATCAAAATGCATAATTTTCTAAGTTTTCAGAAGCATCATCTAATTCCTTTAGATTCACATACATGGCTATTCTCCAAGTCAGAAAATAAATGTGTGTGCCGGTTATGTGATCAAAATATAATCCTGGACTGGAACTGAATTTTCGACCTTAAAATCTTGCGTAGCTATGCTGGGGTGAAATAATAACAGAAGGCCATACAGTAGTTTCATATGAAAAGCAGAATAAAAGTTTAGTTAAGTGTAATGTTGCAATCTGTAAAACAAAGAGTGTAATTTTAACTATAAATGCAAAAGTGTGCGCCGTAATATTGCTACCCACTGTTCTCGGTGGCGATTTAAATACTTCCTAGGTGTGGGCGACATAAAGAGACGCACTACTTAGGTGGGCGCTGGCTCACCGAGCCATATATCTTCATGTGGGTGGGCGGCCTTGCCTCCTTACCTAGATATATAACTGGTGGCCATTTTGAAGTAGCGGTTTATCAGGAGTGCGTGGGGGATCACGGGGTCACTCCATGTGCTACTCCATGTGCGCTGTGTTTACAAAACAGACGACCATGTGTGTTATATTTACTTGATTCGAATGGAGTATTCTCTGTTTCCTAACCAATTTAAACATACTGTAACCTACTTTAATGTGTTTTTAAGATCTGTTCTCACTACTGACTGAATTCTTTCATAATTTATCCAATGGTATGGATTTGATCTATTGGCATGAACTGTGAGTCACTTATATCGACCTAGGTGAATTGTTACATTTACACCTCATTTTCCAATCACAACAAAAGGACCTCTATAATTGCTGTCATCTTTTAGCAAAACTTTGCATCCAATTTTAAATTCTCGTAGATTTTGTGTCTTATCATAATATTCTTTATTTTTCTCTTTCAGTCCCTAACTGATCTCTCTAGCCTGTTTGTGTAGTGTCTGTAGGATAGATTTTAGCTCACCTGCCTACTCATCATATGAATATTGAACTTCCTTTGGATCACTTTGCAGTATCCCTGGTATTTTTGGTATTCTACTGAACATTAGCTCATGTAGCGTGTATCCTGTTGCACTATGAATACTAGTGTTATATACAAATACAAAATAAGGTAACCAATCATCCCATGTGCTTTGATGCTTCTCTATATAGTGTCTCAAGTAGTCTGAGAGACTACAATGTGCCCGTTCAATGAAATTTGATTGTGGTCTGTATGCCAATGTCTGGATCTTATTTATCTTTAGTAATTTACATACTTTTTGCAGTGTTTCACTGATAAAGCAACAACCATTCTCCGAAAGCAAAATATCTGGCACTCCAGTGTAGGATTACTTCTAAGAATAATGCACAAGACACTGTATCAGAATCCTGTCTGGCTATAGGAATTGTGGTTATAAATTTTGTCAATTCGTCCTGGAATGTTAACACACATTTGTTCCTATTCTTGCTCAAAGGTAAAGGGCCAACAATATCCATGGCACAGTGTTCAAATACATGCTCCAGTGTTTTTGTAAGCTCTAAAGGCATTCGGGTATGCGGTAATGTGTGTTTATTCTTCTGCCAACTATCACACTGTTTGACATAGTTTTCGATATAAGACTTCATTCCTGGCCACAGAACATTTCTCCTAATTTGCTCATACATTTTTGATGTCCAGAAAAAGGGCTCTTATGATATTTCCTAAGAATGGCTAGTTTTTCTTCCTCATTTAGTGTTGGAAATTCCTCATCATTCTTCTGTATCTGGGCATCTACTGTGGATGTGGGAGTTTCTTCTTCTGTTTGCATTGGTTCATCTGTGACAGGGTCTCATTGGTTGGATTCTTGGACCTCCCATACATCCCTAATTCTGCTAAGTGCATCTGCAATTGTATTTGATTTTCCCTTACGATAGACAATTGTGTAATTGTATTCTCCAGGTTTTAACCAAAATCTCAGTAATCTGGAAGATGGTTCTTTAACTCTGAATAACCAGATGAGTGGATGGTAGTCCGTACAAACCGCGAAATGTCTGACATAGGTGTAAAGTATACATTGCTTTACTGCCCATGTTACGGCCAATGCTTCTTTTTCAGAAGTGGAATAATCAGTTTCTGCTTTATTTAAAGTTCTGTAAGTATATGCAACTGGTCTATCTGAGCCTAATTGTCCCTGCAAAAGCACTCCTGAAATGGCATACTGAGCTGCATCATTACTAATAATGTATGGAAGATTTGAATCCGGGTATGCTAGAATAGGTGCTGAAATCAGTTTGTCTTTAAGACTTTGGAAAGAATTGTCAGTTTTTGGACCCCATTCAATGGAACCTTTTTCTTTAATAATTCATATAATGGTTTATCTATCTTACTAAACTTCTCTATGAAACGACAATAATAACTACCAATCTAAGGAATGTTTCAGTTGTTTTGTAGTCTGAGGAGTTGGGTAATTTTTACCTTTTTCAATTTATTGTGGGTTTGGGTAAACCCCATGTTCTGTCAACTTTTGTCCTAGATAAGTGACCTCTCTATGTAAGAAGTTACGTTAATTTGGCTGAAGGCAAGGAGCGTGTGCTCTTCATCTGTCAAAAATGTCTCTTAACCTCTCATTGTGTGATTCCAAATTTGGACCAAAACAGATGATATCATCAAGATAAACAAAACATCTGTCACCTAGTATTCCACTCAAAACTACAATCATTAGCTTCTGAAATCTCACATGTGTGGAGGCTAGCCCCATAACCATTTTCCGGAACATAAAGTGACCTTGACCTGCACTGAATGCAGTTAGCGGTTGATCAGATTCTTTAGTCAAAATTTGGTGATTCCCTTGAGCTAAGTCTTAGGTGGAAAAATATTTTGCCTTCCCCAGGGAATATTAGATTTCTGAAACTAGTGGAAGCGGATAAACAGTTCCTACAGTAATTTCACTTAATTTGCGAAAGTCTACCACAATTCTGTATTGTTTTTGGCCACTGGGATCAGGTTTCTTAGGTAGTACAAGTATCAGAAAGCTCCACACACTGGTCGATGGAACAATGATCTCATTCTCAAGCATTTGATCAACTTCTTTCTAAAAATGGTTTTCATAGTATATAGAATTCGATACGATCTCTGAATGATGACTGTACTGTGTGCTTCTGCCTTTAGTTTGATCTCATGGCTTATTGTGTTGGTGTGTGACAACTTATCTCCTGGAAGGTGAAATATATCATTGTACAATAAACAAATTTCTATAATGTATTGTTTTTCTTCTTCATTCAAATGATCTACCCTCAAGTTTTCCATTAATAAATTAGTGTGAGTTTTCCCTTGTGTTGGGTGCATGTGGCTAGTTTTTGTTTACGTTCTACAACTTTAATGGCGGATGGGCTGTCAACTGGCTGATCACGTGACGCTAACATCATATTGCTTGTAATGGTCCCATTTGTTGAAGAGGGGGAGGCCATTATGTTGATATTTTTATCAGGAATATTAATATTAATTTGTTAATTTGGTGAACTAGAATCTTGAATGCTGCAAGAGTTACACGTAAACAAAAGTATTAAATTTATTTTGTCTTCTGGCTTATACAAGGCCAGGTATATTTAGCGTTACGTTAAGCACAAGATATTCAAAAGACAAACAAGCAATACCCGGCGTTTACAATTTGCCGGATAAATGCAAACATTAATAAATTTTAAATATTTCAAAGATTTTGCAAAGTGCATATACAATAATGTGGCGTTGCAAGCCAACTGATTAAAGTTTAAACATTTACAAAAAATTCCCAGGGATGCCAATTAAAGTGAAAACATCATTTGAATTACTTTACGATAAGCAAGATGCTTAAAAGTTCAAAGTTGGTGAATATGGAAAGTTAGCTAGCTCAGTAAATATTTTCACGATTAGAGTAGAGATTCTATTCACAGGGACCGCTTATGGGTTTGTAAGCCTCGTCAAAACCCAAGACACTTTGCTACCGGGAACATCTGTGCCAGAAAGCGTCTATCTCCAACCATGGACCAACAGCGAGGCGAGTGATCCGGATCACACCCAGACACTTCTACAGTTTGTTTATGTTTCTGCTGTTCACTCTGTACATGCTGTGTAGTGGATTCATTACTGTTTTGAGCGTTATTTGTGTTTTTATTGGTATCCCTACTCCATCTGTTTACATTCTTTCCTCGTCTTCTGCGAGAGTTTTTAGGCGAATGTGAATGTGATTTGTCAACACATTCTTGTGTATTAGTGAAAGTTGTGTGCTAGTATCAAGAAGGAAGCACATTTCCCCATTGTTTACTTTGTCGCATTCCCGGTTCTCTTAGAACTCCGAGAAATGCCTCGACAGGGGCTAGAGGTAACCCAGGTAATGCTGAGCGGCGCTAGAACCTTCGGGTTAGAAAATTACTAAGCGGGAGGGGGGGGGAATAGTTTAGGCAGACTAGGTCTTAGGAGTTTTTTTTTTTTTTTTTTGTAACAGTTTAACGTCCCTTTTTAACAACGTGGTCTTTAGAGACGGGACAGGATGGGGGCAAGGAATGGGAAGGAATTCGGCCATGACCTTTTGAAGGAAGCATCCCAGCATTCACCTGGAGTGATTTGGGGAAACCATGGAAAACCCAAATCTGGATGCCCGGACGGGGATTCGAACCGCCGTCCTCCCGAATGCGAGGCCAGAACGCTATCCGTTACACCACCACGCTCGGTAGGAGTTTATTGAAAGCCTCCAGTCACAACTATTATGCAGCCGAACAACTTGAGCATTCTTTAAGGCCAAAAGATAGAAAATACAATAAGTCAGCTTACTTTGTGAGTGGTGAGGAGCCGCCAGCCAGCCAGTCCAGAGGAGCGCACTACTTCTGTGGGTCGAGCGATCTCTGTCTGTACCCCTCCAGCGGCGGGCATATATACATTACCATGCGCTAACTGGGGTAAACATGCATTAAAACAGTGATTGATGTAATTGGGTCGCCGGCCTAGCGCAATTCACTGGCTGACACGCGACACCTACCCTCCCGAAAAAAACAAAAAATTTTGGACGACGCAGCCTTCAAAATTTTTTGTATCTTCGTATTTAACCTAATCTACCACGATCCAGCCACTCAGGCCCCTCAAACGGCGGGAGTATCATTGGAAAGTGACTCAACAGTTGCCTGCCCTGGGGCTGGGTTACTAAGTACGCTCCGTGCAGCTTGATTGGGTAGAGCTCACAGTAAATTAAATACATTGTCTCCATACAGTATTTTGAACCATTACATCACGGAATATATACAATCATTGTGCAACAGCTAACAACATAATCTACAATTGTTACTACAACACAGGCTTGTAACTAGGGGTGCGCAAACAAACGCGATTTATTGAATTGCCAATACATAGCAGATAGTTCCGTAAGATACCATAAATTATTTACAAAATAAACTCTTTTAACCACCCACGCAGGGGTGCGGCGTGATCCCTGGCGATACGTCGGTAGCGGCTCCGTTGTTGCGAAGAGCCATTCACCTGCAGTCTACCATCGCATCGTGCCGCGGCTGCGGCTGGGGTTCGGGACCTGGTGAGGGCGTCCTGCATGGGCCGGCCTCAGGTGGGGCAGTGTCCCGCCCACGCATTATTTTGCGGGCCACTTGCAGCAGCGTATGTCTGCAACACTCGTATTGGTGTATAAGCCACATGGCTGGGTCAAGGAAAAGTACCACAACAATTCAGATGGTCAATAGCTTAATATGTTCTGTAGAGGTGCAGGGCACTTCCTGTAATCTGGCTGCTAACTAGCTCCATTCCGTGCCTACGTGTTTCAGATCATCTAAGTGGCGAGCTTGGCTGTGTGGGACCCATAATGGATCTCTTTTGGACAGGTTCACTCCAGCCGCTGTAAATTGTGGTAGATCCTGGCGTAAGTCCAGTGGAGGCATGGTATCGGGGATAGTTACTACCGTGGTGAGCACTTGCTCCGACTGCAGCATGATGTCCAACCCATTACCCCTACACTTCTGGTTGAACATCAGTTTTCCTGTACCAGCCAGTTGGACGTCCACAGGGTGTTGCTGGTCACAAATCACAGTAATTCGTTAATTTTGGGAGCTGCATATAACCAGGTGTTCCCGTCAAGTTGGGTCCACGTACTGTGGCCTAGTTTCGCCACCCTGGGTGCGCAATTGCTTGGCATACTGCGTGGTGTTTGCAGTAATTTGATCTTACAGGGCCCGTCTTGTATGGCCGATTGGAGTACAAAAGTCTGCTTGCAGTTGTGGATACTGGAATCCAAGTTTTTACATTGGAGCTCTTGGTAATCTAGCATAGCATAGTGCCGTTTTGATACATCTATAAGTAGCAGATCTTTCACCGGAGGAAGGTACACGTAGGTGTCATTAATTCCATTTATTAAATGTGGCAGAGGCAAGGGGCAATATAGCTGAAATATGGTAGCGTCAATCAAAGGAATGGTAATAGCATACCGTGACATGTCTTCCAAAGTAAATGCGTCTAAGGTCGCAATTCTCAATAGTTGAAGTCCCCATTCGGCAGAGAGGGGAGTGGCAAATTTTTTATCGCCGAGGGTAGCTCGATCATCCCTTAAGTAATTGATGATTTGTGCTGGGGTAATTAAATGGGGCACGAGCATGCCATGTTGTGCTGTTACTACCGCATTGATAATTAAGTCGTACTCGTGCGTTATACTGCCGAACACGACAGACGCTCGCAACAATTGTTCATTGATAAGTGTAGATAGGCTAATATTTTGCAACATTATCTCTGTGCTGTTAGTGCAATTCTCTAGGTATTCTTTTAGTGCTACCAAACCCTTCCCCAGGGTCGTCTCTACTCCTGCAAGTTCAACTAAATCCCTGCAGGTCGTATTCAACGCTGCCTTTACAACCGTCAATTGCTCCTGCTCCAAATGTATTAAGTGCTTCTGCTGCTCCTCTAAGTGTGCAATTCTTTCCCGGAAATACTGCCCATCTGTGTGGCTTAGTGTACCAAAAAGGGCCTTACTGACTACCCCGATTACATTTAGAAGCCCCCTTTTTACCCTAGATTCATGGCGCACGATCTGTGCGAGAAGCTTTTGTGACCTACTTATGGTATCAATATGCCAATTAAGGCCTTGTTCCAACATCCTGCAGCTACCTTGAGCCGACTCATCTTGGCTTAATCTTTCGTTGCAATATTTTATAGTACACCTCGCATGTACCACCGCCTGCTTATATTTATTACTTAACTCTCCTAATCTTATATAGCTTATTAACCTCCAAGTGGTACTATATATTCTGACCGTACCTCGTCCGTCATAGTAAATTCCCGGGTGGGTCGCAGTGGGATCTTGTTCCGCCGCTACCAGGCACAGCATCCAGCTCACTAGTATCCCGCGCATTATCTGTGAACAGACAGAGGTGTGTTGTGTCAGTTCCGCTCATCGCAGCGGTAAATCACAGTGTTGCACTTAGTTACGGCTCCCGGCGCCCTTGCTGACTCAGCCCACCTCAAGGTTGCCAGCTATGCAAAATACAGCTTGAGCCGGTTTAAATGCACTGTGAATGTTTTCCCTGTTTACTTTCGTAATACAGCATTAAGGCCTTTTAATTCCAGTATCGTATAAGGTCCCACCCATTGGGAATCTAGCTTCTTACTCCTGCCTCTCCTTAGGGCTTCATCTTTAAATAATACCTGGTCACCTGGATGAAATTCTCTTGGCTTACAGCCACGGTCATAAGCTTCCTTGTATCCCCTTTCGTTTGCTTCCATGTGCTGCCTCGCGCATTCATGGGCCTGCTGCATACGGGCTCTCAGTTCCGCCGCAAAATCATCATAGTTGTACAGACTATGCGGATCATGCCCAGTTGTGCGATGGGGAGTTGTATTAAAAACGAATACGGCATAAGGTAAATATTGGTCCCAATTATTCTGTTGCCTATTTGTTAAAATGTCGTAAGTAGTCAGTGAGGGTGCGGTGCGTTTTTTCAACCCCACCGTTACTTTGAGGCCAATAGGCTGTAGTAGTCACCCTCTCTACTTTCAATAGTTTACATACTCTTGAAAGTTTGTAGCTCAAAAACTGAGTACCCTGGTCACTTAATAATTTTTCCGGAATCCCATAACGAAGGATTATTTGTTCTACCAGGGCCCTCGCCACTGTACTAGTATCTTGCCGTGGCAAGGGTACTGCTACCAGAAATTTGGTAAAAGCATCTTGGAAGGTAAGAATATATTTATTCCCCGCTGATGAAACCGGAAGGGGGCCCACCAAATCAGTATCACAGTGAGCAAACACATGAGGGAAGGTTTCTGTTAGTAGCAGCAGCATCTTAGTTCCCGCACATGTGACTTTATTTCTTTGACAGCTGTCGCAACTACGGATGAATTTTATAACATCCCGTTTAGTGCCGGGCCAAGTCTGGTGTTGCTTTAATTTCTTAAGGGTTTTCCAAATTCCGATATGCCCCTATGGGCGACGAATGTATCTCGCGCAGTAGGGCCTGTTTCTGCTCCTCACTGAGCGTGGCCTCCTTCGATATATCGCCTTCCCGCATTTCGGCTGAGCTGACCTTAGTAGGTGTGTTATTGTTTTGACTATCCGCTGTGCTGTCAGCTCCTGCGGTTGTATATTGCGCAACCGACTCAGGGCATCTGGTTTGCAATTCGCGGTGCCCTTTTGGTATTTTATGGTGAAATCATATCCCTCCAACTTAAGCCTTAACTTCATCAGCCTAGATTACGGATCAGTGATACTTGCTAACCAACTGAGGGGCTGGTGATCGCTATATACTACAAAACTCGTACCATACACATACGGTCGAAATTGCTTTATTCCCCATACTACTGCCAAACATTCCCGTTCAATTGTGCTCCACCCCCGTTCAGTTTTAGTGAGCGTCCGTGATGCAAAGGCAATTGGTAAATCACCCTTGTCGAATCGTTGGCTAAGAACTGCCCCTAAGGACGTACCACTGGCATCCACACTAATGAAAAACTGCTTGGAGAAATCTGGGAATTGTAGGATCGAAGAATTAATTAATTTGTTTTTAGCTCTTGAAAAGCAGCCTCCTGCTCTTCTTTCCATATGTACCGTACCCCCTTTTTAAGCAGCTCGTTCAGTGGTTTGGCTATTCCACTAAAATTCTTTATGAACCTTCTATAGTAATCCTTTAATCCCAGGAAATCCCTCAACTCCCTTACTGTTCGAGGTGGGGGGAACTCTTTTATGGCACTAATTTTCCCCGGATCTGGTTTTACGCCTTGGGTAGTTATGGTGTACCCTAAGTATGTTACCTCCTTGTGTAGGAAAGAGCACTTGTCCACGCTCAGTTTAAGAGTATGTAACCTAAGTCTGTCAAAGATTTCTGCTAGATGCTTATTATGCTCTTCCAAGGTGGGCACATGGCACACTATATCATCCAAATAAATTAATGCTTTTTCACCCTGTAAGCCCGCCATCGCCGTATTCATGAGTTTCTGAAAACAGCCCAGGTGCCGTCTTTAATCCCATTCCCAATCTTTCGAACTGATAATGGCAATATGGGCCGCTAAAGGTTGTCATTTCCTTGGATTTATCATCCAACAAAATCTGGTAGTACCCGTGTGATAGGTCAAGGGTTGTAAAGTATTTGGCTTTCCCTAACTGGTCCATGATTTCCGTTATGAGTGGTAGCGGATATACATTCCCCACTGTTATTTCACTAAGCTTGCGATAATCTATGACTATCTGCCAACGTTTCTGCCCTCCAGCATCTGGCTTCTTCGGCAACAACAACAGGGGAAAATTCCAAGGATTGTTACTATCCGTTATCACCCCCTCCCTTTTCAATTTATCTAACTCCTCCTGTAGGATTTGCTTTTGTGCGTGCGGAATTCGGTAGGGCCTCTGGTTTATTACTCGCCCCTGAGCTTCCAGAGTTATCACAATCTCATGTGGTGTAAGTCAGTTTATCCCCAGGTAAATGAAAAATATCATTATATGCAGCGCAAAGCTCCACTATAGCTGCCCTCTCTTCCTCATTTAAATGATCTACTCTAAGCTTCTGCTTTAACAATTTTAATCTTTCGACCCCCAACCCATTTTTAATTACTTTAGCCTTACTCACTGTCACTGGAATTTCTGTTTCTCTATCTCAATGTATTTTACTGGTAGAGCGGGACAGGGGAACCCTACATTTTTCTCTGTAGTATTCAGCATAGTCGTGACACACTTCCCCACTGTCACGTCTACCAATGCTTCTGGCAGATAAACTCCTGGGTGTATCGCTCCCTTTTGCATTATTGCTAACCCGCTCCCATGTCCCACAACACTTACCTTTAATACCCGCTCTTCTCGTGGACCTATTTCTACACATTGCATCTCCGTACTGCCTGCTTAGGTTAGGTTAGGCAGACTAAGTCCCACAATTAATAGTCTTAGGAGTTTATTGACAGCCTACAGTCACAACTATTATGCAGCTGAACAACTTGAGCATTCTTTAAGGCCAAAAGATAGAAAATACAATAAGTCAGCTTACTTTGCGAGTGGTGAGGATCCGCCAGCCAGCCAGTCCAGTGGAGCGCACTACTTCCGTGGGTTGAGCGATCTCTGTCTGTACCCCTCCAGTGGCGGGCTTATATACATTACCACGCACTGAATAGGGTAAACATGCGTTAAAACAGTGATTGATGTAATTGGGTCACCGGCTTAGCGCAATTCACTGGCTGGGATGCGACAACTTGTTCACAGTTGATCTTAACAAAATCATTCTCATGTTCACAGCCTACAGTATGTATTTTACCATATTGATTAGTATAAGAGTGTCTGCCATATCTCAAACTCTTCGCTCGTTTCCCAAACCTTTGTTTATCTTTTGTGTTGTGTTATTGTTGCGAGGTGCCCGATCTTCTTGCATGTGTAACAAACTGCTTCTTTACTCTACAGGCTGAAATAATATGTCCTTTTCTATAGCAATAAGCACAAGTGATATAACTTATTTTTCTGAACTGTGTGCGTTCTTTACATGCTGTGGGTAAGTGGCCCTTTTGTCAGCAGATTTGGCAAATGGGTTGGCTCCTACATTCTTTACTAATATGGCCAGTTTTATTGCAGAAAAGTCATTGTTTTCATGGCATTACTCTGTGTTGTATGTGTATCTGTATCTATATCAGCTTTTTCCTTTTGTGACAACAATGCGCTCTCTTCCACGCATGCCAATTCATCAGCGACTGGTAAAGTGATAGTGGAACCCCGTGCTCTAATTACTGTCTGAATTCTGTAATTATTTAACCCTTGAATAAACGTAATGCGACTCAGCCGATCAACAAGAATAAGACTCCCTTTTACGACTTCTTCAGGAATGTCTTTGGCTACTGCATTTCTAAAGTCATTTGCAAGTTTATCAACCCTCACAGCCCATTAAACAATCAGTTCTGCCTTATCCTGATGAGCTGCAAAAAGGTTACAAGTATAGTGATCTAATTAACGCCTCTCCCCATAGTTTTCAATCAAAATATCTATTACAGAATCCCATCTTTTTGTAGATGCTCGAACGAGTAATTTACTTCTGGATTGGCCTCGATCTTTGACTTTACAAAATGAAGCAGAACATCATGATCTTGCTTAGCAATTAAATTAAATGCAGATGAAACATTTTCAATGAAAGGTTGCAATTCTTCCTTGTCCCCACTGAATGAATTTGGAATCAACTTTAATGCTTCTGAAACTGAGAGCTTGCCCACACTGCTCTCTTCCACACCTACTTCACTCATTGTGGTATTCATTGTGAAATACTGCACACAGCGTATTACTCACTGTGCTGCTGTATTGTTGACTGCAAGACTTGAATTCTGGTTCTGTCTGGGACTCTTATGGTGGCGTCGTCCTGGTATTGGCTGCTGGTGGTGTCGCGTCCTCTCCACTGCTTCTGTGCTGGCTGCTGGGAGTCGGTCCGTGTTGCCCTCTCTCCGGTGGATCGCGAACCCCTTTCGTGGTTTCTTCATATTTGCTTGCAGTGTCCAGTTTTGGTTCCAACTTGTGCTCTCGCAGCGTCGAAAATTCATACTTTTTCTGGCTTAGCATTTACATTCTGTGGCTGCTACACATAAGAAATGGCTTTACAGCAAAAGAGAAATTCTGTGTCTATGCCATACTCGTAGGAAAATACTTTCCCAATATTTCTGCTATCATTGATCACTGATTTTATCTAACTAATCTCAGTAACTAACACCATTCAATACGACTGTAGTGAATGACTAGCTACCCACCAATGACCAGGTTGATCAACCACTCCCCGATCAGTTTCACTGAAGAAATGTGGTAATAGGAGCAGATAAATTACATTCTGCCCTCGCTTAGTGCTAGTAATGAGTAGGAATCAGCAATACAAATGAAAAATGTAGTTGAAAGAATGGAGTGACTTTAATAAAATCAATGAAACTGAGCACATGAACATACATGTAAAAATAACTAAAAATACTGCATAGAAATAGCTCTCATGAATAAAACTCCTTACTAATAAAATTGTGTCACTCGGAATATTCTTTCTAAGCTAGCATAAGGGGATAAATGCATCAGCCTTTACCTATTAAATTCTTCAGACCGTCAGGTGACATGGTCCATCCTGAGACTCAGCGAAGAGACTGGTCTAGCGTCGGCTTCACACTGCGCTCTCAGGCATAGAAAAGTGGTGGGAGAAACCACGCAAATGTAGTGCCATTGGGATATAACTTCTTACTGATGAGGGCTTTTTGAGTTACAGTAGTGGGGAGCTCACTTCCCACGGGAAGTGTGTCTGTTAACCTTGAACTATGCTGCGTTGGGTGGAATTAAGTTACCTGGCTGGAAGCTTGCAAAAAATTATTCCGAGTGGAAATTGCTATATTCTAGAACTAAAATCCCTCAATATACTACAGCCACTCCTCTGAACTCAGGAAGGTGGGAGCTTGCCTACCAATATAAACTAGGCACAAGACAACCTGGTCTCAACCCAGTCAGTAATTTTCCTTCCCTCTATCTGATCCTTGCCTCCATGCCCACAGTCTGTATTGAACCATCAAATACCAGAGGTGATTATCTGCATAGATTCTCTTTTTTTATTATTACTTTTATATGTGTTATTTTTTCCGATTATTCTGCTTTCTTATTTACTTTTACTTTCTCAAATTTATGTTTAAACATTTTAATGTATTATTAGGCACTTTTTGCAACATTTTGCATTGCTGGTGTACTAGATCCAATTCACTGTCCCCTTCTCTCTGTTTGAAATTTCCCCCCCCCCTCCAGGTTTCTGACTATTGGTCATTCTGTGAGACCGTATCCTGCATCACCCTCCCTATGTGATGTTCTCCTGTTGACGAAGGTCCAGTCCCAAGATATTCATTTTTCTGTTCTTGTGTTTTTTTGTGTATTCACCCCACGAAATCATCATCAAAGGTCAGTGATGGTTCATTTCACTACCGTTTATATATATATATAGCTGGTACCCACGACTTCGTTCGTGATTGTAAAGAATTCATATTGACAGCTATAGACATCTAACCACCATAGTGCACGATGGGAGACTCGATACTATTACCACACACAAATACCAGTCTTCTGCGCTATGTAGTTCCGGCAGCAAAGTAAAATTTACGGATACACACAAGTCTTTGGATGAAATACGAAAATATTCATGATCGACCAATTTCAAACACCATATCTCACACACTCCCACACTTACCGAATTTTGGCCAACGTTGTGATCGATGGGAGACTCTCTGTTACTACCACACACAAACGCCAGTGATCTGCGATTGATAGTTTTCACTTAAAAGTGATACATGAGTCTTTGGCAGAAATATGAAATTGCCGCAGGTCGACCATTTTCATCCCCCATATCTTCCACACCCCCATAGCTGCAGACATCTAACAACCATAGTGCACGACAACAGACACAATTCTACTACCACACATAAACACCAATGCTCTATGCTATGTAGTCGAAATACGAAAATATCCTTGGTCAGCCACTTACATCCACCATATCTACCACACAACCACAGTTTCTGAAATTCGGCCGCTGTTGTGATCGAAAGGTGACTCTGTGTTACTACCACACACAAACGCCAGAGATCTGTGATCGATAGTTTTCGCTGAAAAGTGATACACCATGACACTTTTGTCTTTGTCAGAAGTATGAAATTGCACAGGTCGATCACTTTCAACCCCCATATCTCCTACACCCCCATAGCTACCGACATCTAACAACCGTAGTGCACTACATGAGATACGATTCTACTACCAAACACAAACACCAATGCTCTATGCTATGTAGTTGTGGCAGAAAAGTGACATATGCGGAGACAGTCGAAATACGAAAATATCCTTGGTCAGCCACTTACAACCACCATATCTACCACACAACCACAGTTTCTGAAATTCGGCCGCTGTTGTGATCAAAAGGTGACTCTGTGCTACTAATACACACAAACACCTGTTATCTGTGATCTATAGTTTTCGCTGAAAAGTGATACACCATGACACTTTTGTCTTTGTCAGAAGTATGAAATTGCACAGGTCGATCACTTACAACCCCCATATCTCCCACACCCCCATAGCTACCGACATCTAACAACCGTAGTGCACTACATGAGATACGATTCTACTACCAAACACAAACACCAATGCTCTATGCTATGTAGTTGTGGCAGAAAAGTGACATATGCGGAGACAGTCGAAATACGAAAATATCCTTGGTCGGCCACTTACAACCACCATATCTACCACAGTAACTAAGTTTCTGAAATTCGGCCGCTGTTGTGATCGAAAGGTGACTCTGTGCTACTACTACACACAAACACCAGTTATCTGTGATCTATAGTTTTCGCTGAAAAGTGATACACCATGACACTTTTGTCTTTGGCAGAAGTATGAAATTGCCACAGGTCGATCACTTTCAACCCCCATATCTCCCACACCCCCATAGCTACCGACATCTAACAACCATAGTGCAGTACATGAGATACGATTCTACTATCAAACACAAACACCAATGCTCTATGCTATGTAGTTGGGGCAGAAAAGTGACATATGCGGAGACGGTCGAAATACGAAAATATCCTTGGTCGGCCACTTACAACCACCATATCTACCACAGTACCTAAGTTTCTGAAATTCGGCCGCTGTTGTGATCGAAAGGTGACTCTGTGCTACTACTACACACAAACGCCAGTTATCTGTGATCTATAGTTTTCGCTGAAAAGTGATACACCATGACACTTTTGTCTTTGGCAGAAGTATGAAATTGCCAAAGGTCGATCACTTTCAGCCCCCATATCTCCCACACCCCCATAGCTACCGAAATCTAACAACCATAGTGCACTACATGAGGTACGATTCTACTACCAAACACAAACACCAATGCTCTATGCTATGTAGTTGTGGCAGAAAAGTGACATATGCGGAGACAGTCGAAATACGAAAATATCCTTGGTCGGCCACTTACAACCACAGTACCACAGTTTCTGAAATTCGGCCGCTGTTGTGATCGAAAGGTGACTCTGTGCTACTACTACACACAAACGCCAGTTATCTGTGATCTATAGTTTTCGCTGAAAAGTGATACACCATGACACTTTTGTCTTTGGCAGAAGTCGAAATTGCCACAGGTCGACCACTTTCAACCCCCATATCTCCCACATCCCCATAGCTACCGACATCTAACAACCATAGTGCACGACAGGAGAGACGATTCTACTACCACACACAAACACCAAAAGTCTATGTTATGTAGTTGTGGCAGGAAAGAGAAGTATACGGAGATACGAATTTTTGGTCGAAATATGTAAACGCCCTGCACTGGCCAACTTTAATCATTATATCTTCCACATCCCCACAGCTATCGGCATTCGGCCAACGTTGTGCACGACAGGAAACTCCATGCTACTTCCACCCACAAACATCAGTGATCTGTGCTAGGTAGTTGTGGCAGAATAGTGAAATATAGGAAAAAAACACGTCTATTTTTATATATATATGTATAGATATATAGGGATATGAGCCACCACTTTCCGTTAGATGATGTGCTAATGACCTCACTGTCGACTCGCCCTAAAGCCACATTAGACGATGGATATTGGGGCAAAAATACAAAAACACACATGATTCAGATGATACATAAAACAGGAATTTAGGAATCAAGTTCTAGACAATGACTATAATCTTGTTGCGTCCTGGTTGGCTTTTACTTCCGCGAGCGGTTCGGAAGATGAGAGCTTGATATTAGAATCAATTGCAACATGGGTATTCACTTCAGACTAGGGAACTCGGAGTGGAATAACTGGTAGAAATAAAACAAACACACACAAGAATTATCAGAGACAAGTTTGCAGCTCACGAAGACCGGCTTACATCTGTGAATCTAAGTTCCGTCGGTAAGACTTGCTAAGAAAATCGAAGTCTAAGGGAGTCAAAGTCTAAGGCTAAGGGTCTAAAGGAGGCGCGAGTTCTGAATTCTAATTTCAACTCCTACATTTGTTTAACCTAAGTCCCAGGGAGGTGCGTGGCTTCAAAGTACTATTCGACCATGTCTTTCCGTCAACTAAGTCCTATACTGGCATTAGAGCCTATGCCAGAACCTAAGTTCTGCTTCCTCATGAAGCCTGAAGGCGAGAGTTGAAGGCCTGCTAGTCTAGCTGCCGTGCCCCGCTCCGGTCAGCTTCCAACCCCACTCACTGGCGGCTGGTCCCTAACTAGCTCTGTTGCTTGCTGGCCCTACTCTGGCCTCCGTAGCCAAGCGACCCCCTTATATATCGCTTGATTGCGTCCTTAATCTGCCTTCTAGAAGCTTCTGTAGCTTCTGTCACGTACTCCTCCAGGTCACGTTGCAATACACATGCCTATTCACCTATTTCGGGCCCCTGGTGTCTGCTTCCTGGATACCTCTCTTGGCATCTTCCATACTTAATGATGTTGTTGATCTGTTTTCTGGAGACTTTCTAGTCGTTGCCTCACTAATGGCTCTTTCCTATACTTGCGGCTTCTCACGCAACTGAGTATTCCTAACTATTTTGTGCATATTTCACGATATTCGTGACACATTCGCGACACCTCCCCCCTCAGGGGAAAATTTTGCAATCTGTCTTGAGAGTGCAAAATTTTCTGTGCCTATGTCGGCTGTGTGAGCTGCCTTTTTATTTAATTCTTAGTTCATACATTTTAACAAATTTTCTTTTATCTTCATTTTCTTCAGAACCTGTACCTGCAATAGAAACATCTTTCATAACAACTTCTTGTGAAACAACAAAAATATATCATTTAATTATTTTTTCCACAATATTTCTGTCACCTTTGCAGAACATCTTATTTATAAAGACAATTATATAATGCAACTATTATTTCTTTATTTCCCTAACGTTTGTCTGTCTTTGACCAAAACGTTAGTAGTTTCCTGGGTTCGTATGCTACGTATCTTTCTGGTCGTCGCACACGCTCACTTAGCACTGTATCACTCAGCTCTTTTGTATATCTGCTTCTTACAGGTTCAAACGTGATTCGCTCACTTTCTTCACTGTTAATTTCAGCTGGATGGTACCTAACTACCCCTGTGTCAGGATATTGATTTACAATCTTATTTCTCACACAAATCTTTGTGCAACAGTCCTCACCCATAGCCTTACAAAAGAATCTGAAGCAATCTCTTCAACATTTACATTATCGACATATACAGCAAATTATTATCATTATTACAATCCTAGTTCCAGGCATAACCCCAAATGGGTATATTGTCTAATGAAAGTGAATCAAACACTGTTCTTTGTTGGTATGCGATTTCCTCTTCTAATTCATCCAATTTATGCCCTGCCGCTGTTAAATCATCTAGCTGGCGAACTTACTGGTTCGACTGGCAAGTATAGAGGTACTTCTGATATGTTTTTCTTTTTCATTATTTACAATGCAGCAATCTATATCTAGGCTTAAGCTCGGAACAATATCATTGATCGGTACTTTTGATCTAATGGTATGTTCGGATTGGATTATTATTTGTGCTCCGTAACCTTACTTTTACTTAAAAATTTAAGTTTTCCTGTTCCTTTAATAATTACAAAAAGTGCAAGGCAATGCGGATAAGTAACAAGAAGAATCAGTTTGTTCACGAGTAACAAAATAACAATTCACCTGTTGACATGGTTGATTCCGTGAAGTATCTGGGGGTGATAGTACAAAGCAACATGAAATGGGACCATGCACATAACTTTCCGTCGTAGGCAAGGCAAATTCTAAATTACGATTCATAGGTCATATTTTGAGGAATTGTAATGCTCAAACAAAGGAGATAGCGTATAAAACACTAGTGCGTACGCATCTGGATTACTGTTGTGGGGTTTGGGATCCGTATCGCAAGGTTCTGATTGACTCAGTTGAGAGGGTGCAGAGGAGAGCCGCTAGATTCGTGACTTGTTGTTACAGCCCTTATGAAAGCGTCACAGAATTGATACATAGATTGGGCTGGGTTAGTTTGAAGACAGACGACGTAGCTTTGCGTTCGAATTTATTGGAGAATATGCGAAAAAATTTAAATTTCGAGTTCAATGGAATACTTCTTCCACCAACCTATTTAGGTCGCAAGGACGGAGGGATAAGATTAGAGTAATAAGATGCCGTACTGATACTTTTATGTATTCCTTCTTTCCTCGAACCATTCGGGATTGGAATGGGCGGGTTTAGGATTGGTGCTTAGCACCCTCTGCCACCCACAATGTTTGTGATTTGCAGAGTATGAATGTACGTATGTACATGTACATCTGCTGGCTTATGGCCTTTACACAACACTGTAAGCCCTTCTTCTTTGGGTGCTACAAAAAGCCACTCATTTCCTCTAGTTTGGTCCACACACTTCATTTATGCGTGATGTATTTTTGTATGCAATCGTCTGGAATCTTTACTACAGGTTGAAGCATTCTAGCTTCGCATACCTCATGTCGTAAGTGGATAACAGGACAAAAGTTTGCTTACAAATGGTTATGAGTAGTTCTATCTTTTTTACATATTAATTGATCATCATCTAACTTAATATACTTCCATCTTTGCATCATCCATTAATAGAAACCTCTTTTTCTGGTGATATGTAAGTGAATAGTCGCTTATTTTGACTTACTTCGACTGGTAGAGGCCATAATTTATACATGTTATACCTTTCGCTGTCCACAAGCGGAATATTTAAAACATAACTCAGTATATTGCCTGAAATGAAAACATCCAAGTCAATTGCTCGCATTAATTGATACCCCTTGGCTTCGGTCAGTTCTATAGGGAATTGCTTATCCTTTATTTCTTCTTTAATTAACTGTAGGTATCTAACCACTTGTACAGGGTTGATCAAATGCGGTGCCAGAATACCTTTTTGCGCATTTACTATCGCGGTTACGAGTAGATCATACTCTCGCTCCACTTCATTGAATATCGTTATTAATTGTATCAACTGCTCATTCAACGTTATGGATATACCAAGTTGAAGTATCCTTTTGTCTGTACTAGCTTCGTAATTAAATACGTGCTCATTTAATTTCAATATTCCTGCCGTAATTAATCTCTCATTTCTCTCTATCGAATCAACCGTGTGGTTGAAACTAACTAATGTTGCCCTTACAATAGTAACTTGCTCTTTTGATAATTTTAATAATTGTTTCTGTTCCTGTTCTAACGAATTAATCTTCGATTTAAAGTAAGTGGCGTCATCTTCATCTAGCGTTCCAAACAAGACCTTACTGAGTTCACCCACAAAATTTAGTACTCCTCTCCTTGTTCTGGTCAGTTCATGTCTTGCTAGCTGTCCAATTAGGCCTTGAGAAACTTCTATTTTACTTACATGATAGTCTACTGCTGCTTCATGTTTGTACATCCCGCTACACTTGTATTTATTTGCTTAAGCCTTTGTTGACAATAATCTACTGCTTTCAATGCCGCGTCTCGAGTTGCTTCGAATTTATTCCTTAAATCTTCTATGTTAAAATAACTTACTATCTTCCATGTAACTGTATACAGATTTACGGTTCCTTTATGATCATAATATAGCCCAGGTGATGATTGGAATTTTGTTAATTGCAGATCTTGTTGTTGCATCGTCGATGTAGCGCCTACCATCATCATGGCCATAATTACTCTCCAGGTTGCTGCCATTGTCCCTGTAATTTCAAAAGAATTCTTTTAATCTATTGGCATGCACCTTTGTAAATTTATTTTTCTTTAATTGTATTACAACATTCGGTCCCTTGGTTTCAATTACCGTATACGGACCTCTCCACTGGCTGTCTAATTTCTTTGAGCGACCCCTTCTCACACTTTCGTCAAATAACAGGACTTTATCTCCCGGTTTGAATACTACTGGGTTTTGTGTTTTATCATAATTCTCTTTGCTTTTCTCTTTTGCTTGCGCCGTTGCTTCTCGTGCACATTGGTGCATGGCTCTCAACCTTTCCCTTAATTCTATTACATAATCATCATAGTTATATATCACATCATCCGGTTTCTTTTGCAGTGCCCCTGGTACGTTACAGATTCTTCCGAAAAACAACTCGTGAGGCGTATACCCTGTAGTACTGTGTGGTGTTGTGTTGAAGACAAACACCGCATATGGGATCCAGGTATCCCAGTCTGTTTGACCTCTGTTTACATAATGTCGTAACATTTCTGTCAAGGTGCGGTGCGTTCTTTCTAATGCACCGTTAGCCTGCGGGTGGTAACTTGTTGTGTGGATTTTTTCTATCCGCAATAATCTACATGTTCGCCTCATGACGTCACTCATAAAGTTACTCCCCATGTCGCTTAACAAAATCGACGGTATTCCAAACCGTAGGATTACTCGCTCTACCAGTACTCTTGCTACTGTATCCGCATCTTGTTGCTCTATTGGTTCCGCCACTAAAAACTTCGTTAGAGCATCCTGAAAGGTGAGTATGTATTTATTTCCTTTTCCGATCGTTGCAACGGGCCTACAATATCAATGTCACATCTCTCAAAAACATGTTCTGGGGTCTTCGTAATCTCCATCGGCATCTTTGTTTTGTTTTGGGTGATCTTATTTTTCTGGCAGCTTTCGCAATGGCGAATGTACTGCTCAATGTCGGCTTTCATACCTTCCCAACTACAATATTTCTTTATTCGCTCATAGGTCCTACCTATGCCTTGATGACAGCCTATTGGTGATTCATGGTACTGCCGCAATATCTTCTTTTTCTTCCTGAGTAAGATTTTCCCCATTATTGGCACTTGGTGGTACTGTTTCTTTTGTTGTATTCTCATTAACAGCTGTTTCAGTACTCTTTTCTTCCTCCTTACCGGCTATCTCGCTACCAGTTTCTCTAATATTCCGAATTCTTGAAAGAGCGTCCGCAGCTTGATTCCTTTTTCCGCTCTTATAAACGATTTCGTAATCGTATTCTTCTAGTTTAAGACGGAACTTCATTAATCTCGATGACGGATCTGAAATACTATTAATCCACGTCAACGGTTTATGGTCCGTACATACTGTAAATTTCCTTCCAAACAAATAAGGTCGAAATTGCTTAATCGCCCAACAAATAGCTAACATTTCCCTCTCTATTGTACTATAATTCCTTTCTGCCTTATTCAAAGTCCTGGACGCGTAGGCTACAGGCAAATCCTTGCCGATTTTCCCTTGGCTTAACACCGCTCCAATCGCATCTTGACTTGCGTCCGTAGTGACAATAAATTTTTCTTGAAGGGATACTGTAATATGGGAGGGCTCACAATTTTTCCTTCAATTGCTGAAATGCCTCTTCCTGTTTTTCTCCCCATGTATATGTAACTCCCTTTTGTAACAGTTCATACAAGGGCTTGGCAATTTTACTATAATTGCTTATAAATCTTCTATAGTATCCACTCAGACCTAAGAACGCCTTTAATTGTGTTGTATTGCTTGGTTGTGGGTACTGTTGTACGGCTTCTACCTTTTTCGGATCGGGCTTCAATCCCTCCTCGGTGAGTACGTGTCCCAAAAATGTAACTTCCTTGCGCAAAAACTCACATTTGTCCACTTGCAATTTGAGGTTATACTTCCGTAGTCTTTCGAAAACATCTTCTAACCTTGCATTGTGCTCTCCCAATGATGATCCGAAGACAATTACGTCATCTAAGTAGATGAACACTTTCTCACCCTGTAATCCTACCAGTACGGAATTCATTAGTTTTTGGAAGGTATTTGGTGCCGTTTTTAATCCCATAGGCATTCTTTTAAATTCATAGTGTCCATAGGGGTGCTGAAAGCCGTTTTCTCCTGGTCCTGTTCATCTATCAGTACCTGATAGTACCCTTTCGCTAAATCTAACGTTGAGAAATATTTTGCTTTACCGAGCCCATCTAGTATTTCATCAATCCTTGGTAATGGGAACACGTTATTTACTGTCAGATCATTTAACTTCCTGTAGTCTATCACTACGCGCCATTTCTGCTTCCCACTTGCATCCATTTTCTTTGGAATTATTAGTACCGGTGAATTCCATGCACTATCACTAGGTATCACTATGTCATCTTGTAGCAATTTTTCTATTTCGCCTTGCAGGATTTCTTTTTGAGCTTCCGGTATTCTGTACGATCTCAGACGAACTATCTTTCCCTCTGCCTCAGGGAGGAGCTTAATTTCATGTTTAATAGCCTCTGTGTAACCTAATGTATCTCCCGGCAAATGAAAGACATCATTATATGCTGCGCATAGTTCTAATAGAGCCTCTTGCTCTTCCTTATTTAAATGGTCTACTCGGAGGTTTTCCTTTAACTTGGTTAGTCGCGATTTATTCTCTGATCGCTCCTTCCTAATATGCCTTACGCATATTTCCTTGGACTCGGGCAGTTTTTCTGCTGTTATTAGGGGATTCTTTAACTTAACTTCTTTTTCCGTGGTATTTAACATACTCGTTATGCACATTCCGTTTCTTACGGACACTAAAGCTTCGGGCATATATAAACCTGGTTGCAACTCCTGTTTCGGGATGATCGCCTCAGATACATCCCTCAGTGCAATTCGCACCTTCACGATCTTCTCTTCGCGCGGGCCTATTATTATCTCAGAGCTTCGAGCCTTCCCGGCTTCCACTCTACACTTAGTTTCTTCCTTCGCGAACCTAGTCGCCTTCGGTTTCGTGGCTTTAACCACCTCTGCATAAGCGCGTTTCCTCGCCTTCTTATGCCACGCACCGAGCGTGGTGGTGTAACGGATAGCGTTCTGGCCTCGCATTCGGGAGGACGGCGGTTCGAATCCCCGTCCGGGCATCCAGATTTGGGTTTTCCATGGTTTCCCCAAATCACTCCAGGTGAATGCCGGGATGCTTCCTTCAAAAGGCCATGGCCGAATTCCTTCCTATTCCTTGCCCCCATCCTTTCCCGTCTCTAAAGACCACGTTGTTATAAAGGGACGTTAAACTGTTACAAAAAAAAAAAAAAAAAAAAAAAAAAAAAAAAAAAAAATTATGCCACGCAGTTTCTACTGCTAACGAATCGGTCTCTTCCGTCTTCGTTACATTTTGCGCCACCTCACAGGGCCTACCATCTTCGAGTCAGCACCTACTGCCCTCGAAAACCGTTCGTCGCGTCGCACAATTCCGTTAGTGGACCGACAAACATTACCACGCCCGTTCATAGAGCCTACCGTTTCCGATGCAGCTCCTACTGCCCTCGGAAATCTTCCGTCGCATCTCACAATTCCGTTAGTGAGCGGACAATCTCGCCTTTTCACGGGGCCTACCGTCTTCGAGGTAACACCCAGTGCCCTCGGGAAAATTCCGTCGCATCTCACAATTCCGTTAGTGAGCGGACAATCTCGCCTTTTCACGGGGCCTACCGTCTTCGAGGTAACACCCAGTGCCCTCGGGAAAATTCTGTCTCGACCCACAGGTCCGTTAGTGGGTGGACAAGTTTCTTTTCGTGTCGTAATCTTCACGACGCCTTTCTTGTCACGTCGCACAGATCCATTAGTGGACGGACAAATTTCACCTGATGTCGTAATCCCTACGACCTTCCTACTGTCACGTCGCACAGTTCCATTAGTGGACGGACAAACACTATTAGTGTCGCAATCCTTGCAAAACCTACACTCTTGTGGGTTGGTGAGGCAATCCAACGGCCACAAGCTTCACTACAACGCATCCCACGTTGCTTTAGATAGGGCCCTTCTTGCGCTGTTTGCAACCTAATTCGCCTCCCGCGAATTTCAATAGTCTTGTTCCCATAATCTATCACGGCCTTATTTCTTGCTAGGAAGTCCCTTCCCAACAGGCCCTCAAATGGCAAATCTATGTTTGCATCAATTATATGAAACTTCTGCTTTAGCGTCAAATCCTTCGCAGCTTGTAATTCTATTACCATAGATGCTTTGGTTTGTACAACATTGTTACTAATACCCTTAATTTTAACTTTTTCTTTACTATTACTTTTCACTGCCCTTGGTATGCTGTCCCTTTTTATTAAGCTCAATTGTGCCCCACTGTCCACCAAGAACTTCACCTGATTACGCTTAGCTCCCTCACATTGCATCACTACAAATTCATTCTTATTTGTGCAGTCTACTTTATATACTTTTTGGGGCCTGGCGCAATGTGACTGCCTCATTACGCCACTTAACAGTTTACCGGTCTATTATCCCTTTTTCTCACTACCCAGGTATTTTCCCGGCACTCTCGAGCATAGTGCCCTTTTTTGTTACACCTGAGACACGTAATTTCCTTTACGTATGGCACCTTTTTCTTGAAGGGTGTATCCTGCACTGTTCTTCCGTGTTTCTTCTGGCTTCTCGCCGCATTCCCGCCATCCTAACACTGTTTTCTCTCTCTAGTTTCTTCACTTTAGCGAGTAGGGCATTAATCCCCTGTTTATCCAATTCGTCGTCCTTTTCAATTACCCTTATGCGTCTTCGCGCATGACAATTCTTCGTTATATGACCGGATTTTCCGCAGTTAGAGCAAGTAACTTCCCTGTTTTTCTCTGCTCTCGGGATGGATATCGCGATATCAGCTTCTCCTTCGCCGATGCTATCGCGCTCTCTTCAGTAGATGCAATTTCAACTGCCTCTGATAGGGTTATGGTTCTCCCCTAGCTCTTACTATTGTTTTTATACGGTCATCATACAACCCCTGGATGAAGACGCCCTTCCTAACTTTAGCACAAGAGCTATACTAGCTGCTAGCTCGGTTTCTGCCATGACGTCTTTTATCGCCTCCCTGAACTGGTGTTGGAGGGCATCAATGCGCCGATCCCATTGTGCTATACTTTCCCAGATTCCTGCCTGCTGGCAAAAAACACACACAAGAATTATCAGAGACAAGTTTGCAGCTCACGAAGACCGGCTTACATCTGTGAACCTAAGTTCCGTCGGTAAGACTTGCTAAGAAAATCGAAGTCTAAGGGAGTCAAAGTCTAAGGCTAAGGGTCTAAAGGAGGCGCGAGTTCTGAATTCTAATTTCAACTCCTACATTTGTTTAACCTAAGTCCCAGGGAGGTGCGTGGCTTCAAAGTACTATTCGACCATGTCTTTCCGTCAACTAAGTCCTATACTGGCATTAGAGCCTATGCCAGAACCTAAGTTCTGCTTCCTCATGAAGCCTGAAGGCGAGAGTCGAAGGCCTGCTAGTCTAGCTGCCGTGCCCCGCTCCGGTCAGCTTCCAACCCCACTCACTGGCGGCTGGTCCCTAACTAGCTCTGTTGCTTGCTGGCCCTACTCTGGCCTCCGTAGCCAAGCGACCCCCTTATATATCACTTGATTGCGTCCTTAATCTGCCTTCTAGAAGCTTCTGTAGCTTCTGTCACGTACTCCTCCGGGTCACGTTGCAATACACATGCCTATTCACCTATTTCGGGCCCCTGGTGTCTGCTTCCCGGATACCTCTCTTGGCATCTTCCATACTTAATGATGTTGTTGATCTGTTTTCTGGAGACTTTCTAGTCGTTGCCTCACTAATGGCTCTTTCCTATACTTGCGGCTTCTCACGCAACTGAATATTCCTAACTATTTTGTGCATATTTCACGATATTCGTGACACATTCGCGACAATCTGACAGTTATGAAGAGCAGCCCGAAATTCAAGAGAATTTAGAATCAATACATGCAGAGCAGACTGGAAGTGAATAAATTGAAACGGTCTAACATGAGAGAAAAATTTTCTGAAATGGTAGAAGTTTGTCTGAGTAGCAACTCTGAAAGGAGCTAACCTGAGGATTAATTGAATACGTTAAAGAAAGAAATAATGAAAGCTGATTTAAAAAAAAAAAAAAAACCATGAGGTTTTATGGAACAAGCTGTCTGAAAACTTTAGATATCAGAAGAAATTTTGGAGTTGGTGGATCTTCATTTTGAATACTAGCTGGTACCCACGACTTCGTTCGTGTTTGTAAAGAATTTGGTTGACAGCTACCGACATCTAACCACCATAGTGCACGATGGGAGACTCAATGCTATTACCTCACACAAATTCAAGTCATCTGTGCTATGTACTTCAGGCAGCAAAGTGAAATATACTGACACACATATCTTTGCTTGAAATACTAAAATATCCATGATCAACCAATTTCAACCACCATATCACCCACGCTACCACAGTTACCGAAATTCGGCCAATGTTATTATCGACAGATGACCCTGTACTACTGCCACACACAAACACCAGTGATCTGCGCTAGATAGTTTTGGCTGAAAAGTGGTACACCATGGCGCATGCGTTTTTGGTAGAAATATGAAAGTGCCGCAGGTCGACCACTTTCAACCACCATATCTCCCACACCTCCATAGCTACCGACATCTAACCACCATAGTACACGATAGGAGGCATGATACCACTACAACACACAAACACCAATGGTCTAAGCTATGTAATTGTGGCAGCAGAGTCACATATACGGAGACACATGTCTTGGGTCGAAATACGAAAATATCCTTGATCGGCCAATTTCAACCACCATATCTCCCACTCTACCACAGTTACTGAAATTCGGCCAACGTTGTTATTGACAGGTGACCCTGTGCTACTACCACACACAAACACCAGTGCTCTGCGCTAGATAGTTTGGGCTGAAAAGTGATACACCATGGCACATGCGTTTTTGGTAGAATTATGAAAGTTCCGCAGGTCAACCACTTTCAACCATCATATCTCCCATACCCTCGTAGGTACCAACATCTAACCACCATAGTACACGATAGGAGACACGATACCACCACTACACACAAACACTATTGGTCTATGCTATTTAATTGTGGCAGCAGAGTGACACATACGGAGACACATGTCCTTCATCGACCACTTTTAACCATCATATCTCCCACATCCCCACAGCTATCGACATTCAGCCAATGTTGTTATCGACAGGTGACCCTGTGCTACTTCCACACACAACGACCAGTGATCTGTGCTAGGTAGTGGTGGCTGAAAAGTGAAATTTAGGTAAACACACATCTATTTTTTATATATATATATGAGAACCCACAATTTTAAATCCTGTCAAAATCAATTCAGTAGTTTTAAAGTAATGCTAGATTATTCACAAAATAAATGTGTGTCTTAATGTCTCTACATGTGTGTAATATTTTAACTTCGATCCTAAGTTTTCAAGATATGAAATTAAAAATCTGTATTTTCTGTGTGATGCCAGAACAAACTGATACATTACAGATACAAATATATGTGTATGGTATGTATTAATGCGTGGATGGTAAATGTTTTGATTATTGAGCAGCAACTTTAACATATGTTGTAATTAGGTTGAAATGCTGCCTGGATCTAACTGGAAACTAGAATTGTTCAGATATAACAATTTTTAGAGGTATCAATTAATAAAACTTGGTACCTACGCTTCATATCGGAAATGTAATAACTGTGTATGGGTAAATCAAACCCAATTAGATTGGGCAGCGCTTGTCCTAATATAAAATACAGTAAAAGGTTCCCATAAAATCACAGTTAATTACCACTGCACCTGTCACCTTCACTTGTTGGATAGTGAGATGAGAGGATGTATCAGAGAAGTAGGGGAACTGGATTACATAATATGGTGGTGTAGTATCGGACCCACATTTTGGACATCAAATACAAGAATGGGGGGGAGGGGTGTGAGAGTGGGGGGAAAGGTGCAGAGAAGGGCTGCTAGATTCATCACTAGAAATAATGAACACAATCACTAACTGATATGATAAAGGAGTTGGAATGGAATTCATTGGAATACAGGAGGAGGGTGAAGAGATTCATGGGAATCTACAAGGCATATATTGATGATGAGGCATGGAAAAATATTAGTGGGAGAATTGAGAGAGGTGCATAGAAATATAAAAATGACCATGACCACAAACTGGCAATCGGTTTAAGGCGTAAGGGTATAGAAAAATTTCCTTCTGTAGGGAAGGTTGTCAGGGATTAGAATGAATTATCAAAAGAAATGAAAAATAATTTACCAAAAATACTGAAAGAATTTAATGTTCAAATAATTAGAGAGCAAAAATAGTTGGGAGAAAAATTGGCATGTGAGGAAATTGCCACTGGAGCATGCGCTCAATGGCAATTATATTATTATTGTATACTACTCCTGTCAATATGTTATAAAACAGTACATTTTAAGTTTGAGCAGAGATTTCATAAAATTTTCATTGAAATCATCACTGCTTTTAATTACTGCTTCCATTGTACATCTGTCCACTCTAACCCACTGCTTACAAGTTACTTCCTCAATAACTTCATCCTCAGTTGCTTTAGTCAGAGCTCCTTTTAGCTTCTTTAGTGGCATTAGTCATGGTCACTCTTTACATGTATTTACAAAACAATTTGTTGTGGATGGATTGCACTTGAATTTGAAAATCATATGACCCTCAATCAACACTACATTTTGGAGTCCTGCACCATTTATTGAATGTTTCACTGCAAGCCTGCTGTTTTTGCCATGAACAAGTTGTACTTCTTAATTTTCATTTCGCAGAACTCTGAAGTCAATTTCTTTTTCAAAATTCATATTTGCAATATATTTTATTTTTATATGTAGTTATTGTCAGTGAAATTCTGCACACAAATGGTAAATTAATGTCTTAAAAATATATATTTTTGTCCTGTTATTTTGACAATTCTAATATTATTTTAGTTTTTTTCATTGCAAAAATTTATATCACATAGTCATGTTATGTATCATATAAACGCTCATTAAAAAAGAATGAAACTATACCAACTTCAGAGATATAGGCAAAATAGGTTTTGAGCTTCAATTGTTTAAAGATGTAAGGGCAATGTCGAATTTGTAGGATTATAGCTTATTTTGGAGTATATTGCTCAAACATTAACAGCGAAAAAAATAAGAATTTTTTCCCCCTCTTGATATATTAGCCTATTCAACCAAATGTCAACCCTCATTCACGTGGTGCACTCTGTTTGCATGGAGGAGGCTCTGGCAACTGAAACATTCCCAGTATAAGGAGTTACCCACTGCTTGCCAATGGCCTCCTAAAGGAGGGCGGAAGAGCAGAGAGTGGGTCCATGGCACCCTCTTGCCCTTGGGGTTGGCAACAGCCTCTAAAGGCAGATGAATCAAAAATGATCAACGGCATGGGGATGCAGAAATCAACGGGAAGCCACTTCATTAAAGACCTAAAGGGTATCCTGAGGACATGTAACCCTCTCAAATTACATATATTACGATGGCTTCTTCCTAGGTAAAATAGTCCACCAACTGGATCTCTGGGTGGGGACTACTCAGGGAGGAGTCATCAGAATGGATAGAAACATTCTACGAGTCGGGGTGTGGAATGTTATAAGTCTGAATAGGGCAGGTAGGTTAGAAAACTTAAAAAAGGAGATGGAATAACTTAAGTTATATGTTGTTGGGATTAGTAAAATTAAATGGAAGGATGCTCAGGATTTCTGGTCTGGGGAACACAGGATAATTAGCACACAAGTTGCCAATGGAGTCACTGGTGTAGGATTTGTAATGAATTAGAGAGTAAGGAAACATGTGAGTTATAACAACAGCTTATTGACAGGATTATTTTGATGAGGTTATAAACTAGGCCCACCCCTACCACATTAGTATAAGTGTATATGTCAACGTCGAAGGAGGATGATTAAGAAATAGAAAAAATTTATGCCGAAATCGAAGAAATAATCCAGTATGTGAAGGGGGAGGAAAATCTAATAATAATGGGTTATTGGAATGTAATAGTGGGAGAAGGAAAAGAGGGAAATACTGTAGGGTCTTTTGGTATAGGAGAAAGAAATGAGCGAGGAAGCAGGTTGTTAGAATTTTGTGACAGATATAAGCTAGTTGTGGCAAACACACTGTTTAATAACCATGCAAGATGGATATACACCTGGAAACATCCTGGGGATTCAGGCAGAAATCAGCTAGATTATATTATGACCAAACAGAGATTGAGGAATCAA
The DNA here is from genome assembly GCA_031002005.1 of Vandiemenella viatica. Classification (NCBI taxonomy): domain Eukaryota; kingdom Metazoa; phylum Arthropoda; class Insecta; order Orthoptera; family Morabidae; genus Vandiemenella; species Vandiemenella viatica. The sequence continues at coordinate 383,030,812 of JARYHS010008074.1, forward strand.
ATTCTAGACTGTAAAACGTACCCAGGAGCAGACATAGACTCTGACCATAATTTGATAGTAGTGAAGTGTAGGCTGATATTCAAGCGAATAAGGTAGCAAAGTAGGCCGAACAGACTAGAAGTGAATAAACTGAAACAATCTAGTATGAGAGAAAATTTTGCGGAAATGGTAGACTTAGGTCTAAGATGTAATTCGGAAAGTAGCTCTACCAAGGATGAATGAAATACATTAAAGACTGAAATAATGAAACCTGATAAAAAAAAAAAGTATGCTCTAGGTAATAAGCTGCCCGAAAACCTTGGATCACAGAGGAAATTTTGAAACTGATAGATCAGAGGACAAGTCACAAAAATGCTTAGGAAGAAGCAGGAAGGGAGCATTACAGGCAATTTAGGAATCAAATAAACAGGAAATGCAAAAAAGCAAAGGAAAAGTGGCTACAAGAAAAGTGTGAAGAAGTAGAAAAGGAAATGGTCATAGGTAAAATAGATGTTGCCTACAGAAAGATCAAACAGAATTTTGGAGAAATGAAGAAAAGAGGAAAGAACATTAAAGCTGCCGATGGGAAACCTCTTTTAAGGTCAGACAGTAGAGCTAACCAATGGAAGGAATATATTGAAAAACTTTATGATTGGGACGACTTGAACAATAATGTAATGGAAAAGGAAAGCGATGTTGACATTGATGATTTAGGAGATCATGTTTTGAGGACAGAATTTAATGGAGTTCCGAATGACTAGAAAGCAAGTAAGGCAGTTGGAATTGATGGTATCCCTGCAGAACTTCTTAAATCCATAGGAGAAGAAGGAATCGAAAGATTATTCAAGCTGATATCAAATAGTTAGGAAACAGGAGAAATTCCAACTGATTTTAATCAAAATATTATCTTAACACTTCTGAGGAAAGTACAAGCCGAAAAATGTGAGAATTATCACACCATTAGTCTAACATCACATGTTTCAAAATTACTGACCAGAATAATATACAGAAGAATCGAAAGGGTAGCAGAAGAGCAAGTAGGTGAAGATCAGTTTATGTTTAGGAACAATTGTGGTACCAGGGAAGCAATTCTGGCTTTAATATTAATACTTGAATGGTGGATCAAGAAAAACAAAGATACTTTTTTGACATTTGCTGATTTAGAAAAAGCTTTTGATAACACTATGTGGGTCAAGATGTTCAAAATTTTAAAGAAATTAGGTCTAAAATTTCGAGATAGAAGAATATTTTATAAACTATATAGGAATCAAGTAGCTATAATAAAAGTAGAGAATCATGAGAGACATGCATCAGTTAGAAAGGGTGTGAGACACGGTTGTAGTCTATCCCCGTTAATATTCAACTTGTATGTAAAAGAAGCAATAAAGGAAATAAAAGAAAAAATTTCATGTGGCATAAGTGTCCAGGGAGAAAAAATTAGTATGCTATGATTTGCTGGTGATATTGGCTTGGTAGCAGAACGAGCTGAGGGTATTGAGAAGTTACTGAGTATCATGAACACAATACTAAAGGATGATTTTGTACTGAATATAAATCAAAGCAAGACAAAAGTGATTAAATGTAGCAGAAATGATACCAATACTAGTAGATTGAATATAAAAATAGGATCGGATGCAATAGAAGAAGTAAGTGAATTCTGCTACTTGGGAAACAAAATTTCAAGTGATGTTCAATGCAAGAATGGTGTTGAAAGCAGAATAGCACTAGCAAAAAGAACCTTCATGAAAAATAGAAATCTTTTTAATTCAAAAATTGATCAAGGAATTAGAAAGAACTTTTTAAAACTCTATGTGTGAAGCACAGCACTTTATGGTAGCGAAACATAGACTTTAGGAACACTAGAAACAAAAAAAATTGAAGCATTTGATATGTGTCGCTACAGAAGAATGCTGAAAATTAAGTGGTCAGACAAAGTATGAAATGACGAGTTATGAAAATGATGGGTGAGGAAAGAAGTTTGTGGATGAAGCTTACAGAAAGAAGAGACAGATTGGTAGGTCATATTTTGAGACATGCTGCATTGGTTAATTTGTTAGTGGAGGGAACAGTCTAAGGTAAGAACTATAGAGGAAGACAGAGATTACAATATATGAAGCAGATAATTGAGACATGGGTTGTAAGGGATATGTAGAGATGAACAGGTAAGCACAAGATAGGAAAGACTGATGACACCAAAAAATAATGTAAAATTAATAAACAATATAAATGAATAAATCTGAATTACAAAATCTCAGATTTTCTTTCTGTCTTGGAATAATCCTCAGTGTTGTTACCCAGAAATAAATTTGAGACCCACTTTTTGCATCACATAAATGTACTAGAGTTAACTATGAAACACCAAGCATGGCCATACAAAACATTAGTTTTTAAATTTTTTATTCTGTGTCTGGGGGAAAAAATGGTGTTCAGTGGAGTAGAAACCGTTGGGATGAAAGGAAAAGGTACTTTCTGGGAATTCTTAAGACAGGAAGCAAAGATTAAGGGTAGGAAATGCAGTTTCAAAAGAGTTGAAAATTGGGGTGCTATGTGGTAGTATATTGGGACTATTGCTTTCCATTATTTTAATGAATGATTGTGTTAATAGTTTACTGTTAGGAATATGTTGTTTGCAGATGACATAATCATAGATAATAAGTGAACCATAACAACTGGATACATGGAGGGGGTATCTGACTGTGTAGGTCAACATGGAATAAAGATAAATGTCAAAGGAGGTAGTGAGTCAGATTCTTAGGTACACAGATAAAAAATATGAAAGGTTTTCTTTATGGTTTGAGGGGGAAGTGTGTCAAAGAGGAATTGTTTGTTGAAGCCCATATATGTAAAATATCTTACCATAACATTTATATTGTTGGTCACAAGTGATTTCAAAAAACTTCATTTATTGTAAATGATATTGAGTAAATGTGGCAAGCAATTGATCAAATAGACTATTTGACTGTAGTGAAAATATAATACAAATTGTTGTCATACTTATTAAATACCGTTCAAGAAATTCATTTTTTTTTTTAATTTTGAAGGGCAGTATATGTTACCTTTAATATAAACATAAAATTAAGTCCATTGATTTATTACCTATGGTCATGTCATAAAAACTCTATTATTGGTGGACACTTCAATGAAGTAAAACACCAGTAAACTTTATGACTGCATCTAGTTCGTTCCTTATTTTACAGGTTTTCTGTTATTTTAATTGTTGATTGCCTGTTGTTTATTATTATTAATTGGATTTCATACAAATTGTAGGAAATTTTTGTAGAAGCAGACAGCAAATGCTTAATTGGTTGGGACAATTTAATAAACAAATATTGAGTTTATGCTACAGAGATTAAGAATGATGAAAATGTAATTTAAGTATGATTTATATTTTAATTCCATCAGAAATTGTTGGTAAAAAAGACCAAAACTATAAATTGCATAGACAATAAAAAATAAAAATAAAGTAAAAAATGCAAACTGAAATAGTTGTAAGGCTGGTATAACGATTCTATCTATGCATTCGCAGATTAAATTATAAATATATAATAAATGATTTCTTTCAGTGCAACTCAATTTATTGTTCATTTGTTAATTTACAAAATGTGTTTCACTTAACTCTCAGAAACACCTTCAGTAATTATTTAGGTTGAATGTGTATACACGTGATTACATTTTTTAGTGCTACTCATTGAAATTATGGTAAAAATGTTATTCGGTGTAAAAATTATTTGGATTAATCACAATATTTTCAGGTTTCTGTGAGTGAGCTGCAGCAACTTTTTTTTTGAATGGCAGTTATTTTGGGAACACAGTTTTTTTTCTGTTGTTGAGTTTTTATTGTTGTGTTCTTACACTGGAGCACTATACATCACTTATAAAACATATTTTCATTAATTTTTACAAGTATTCAGGGACTTGTAATATGAGCATTTTTTAGTGCTGTGTGACATTTTATGAGTTGCAGTTCCTTGGTTAAACCCTCCCATAAGACAGCTGGTGAAGGTGCAAAAGAGGACAGCTTGATTTGTTTGTGAAAATTACCTTGAAACACGGTTACTGAAATCCAAAAGGAACTGGCTATGGAGTCATCGGAAGCCAAAAGGAAGAATAAGAGAGTTCTGGGTTTGTTTGCAACTGATTAGGCTGGGATGGATATTGGTAGAAAAATTAAGAAATGTAGATGCGAAAGAAAGAAAATGACATAAAATTTGATTTCTGGCATAAGAAAGTTGGATTTTTTTTTTCTCTCCTTTTGTAGGTAAGGAAGAAAGGGATTGGATAAATTTCCAAGGGAAGTGATGTGCAATTTACCAAAACACAAAAATAATTTAAAATTATAATTCATAAATTGGAAAGTAGGTGCTGGAAAAAAATTGTACTTAAAGAACTTAAATTTAAAAAGAAAAAAATGGGAATATTGTTGTATATGGAAATTACCAGTAGGGCATATGCTCCATTGCTGAACTGTAACAGAGACCTCGTGAAAGTTGGAAATTTTCTTTCTCAAGTTTTTTTAGTTTTACTATTTTTCAAATAACATATTATGATACATATCAAGAATAGATATGTGCTAGATTGTTTCATTTGATATAATAATTGCATTATATGTTTATTCTGCTGATGATATTAAAATCTTTGGAAATGATTCATGACTTGAATTGAGGAATTTAATTATATACTTTATAATAAAAGTCATTGTAGTATGTCAGGCGTAGATGTTAATGGGGGGTTAACACTTTCGCCTAAACTGTGAACAATTAACTTCTTGATCAGTGTAGCCTTCTGGTACCTATAATATTAAAAAAAAAGTGGGCCACCACGTATACGTATTATAACCCCAAATACGAAGGGTGATTGAAATAAGTTCACTTGACACAGCTTTGAAGAATCACATAATGCTTATATTCTTGAAATTAAGTTCACTTTTACAATATCGGTACCAGAAACGTAGATAAGACATCGATCAACAGTTTCATTTAAGATTACAGGTTAGGCACATTCATACGAGAAGACAAACTCACTAAGTCCCCCAACTTTAGTGAGTACCCGATTGTTATAGCATGTTGGAACTTGTCGCACTACTACTGCTCGGAACGGTTCGCCCCGCTAACTAGCACTCCGGCGAAAGAATGAGACAAATCATGGTGGCTGCAAGGCCTTTAATAAGGTTTGTCCGGCCTATGATGTCGGTAACTTTTTTTAAAAATAAACATCTCCCAAAGTACCAAATAGTGTAACTTGCTTCATATGATCACATTCTATCTGTTTTAATTTGATTTAGTATTCAAAAGGGTCTCCATAGGTTTTAAGTTAGAGTCTCCTATGTCACCAGCTTGGCGGACTTTCTCGAACCCCAACAACAATTAGTGACAATCAATATTTAAAGTCTTAATTATCTCACAATTGCTTCAACATTTTACCGAAACCATTATATGTATGTAATCATCTCAATTTAGGCTATCTGCTGATATAAATTTCTCAACTATATTCCTTTTAGTTAAAAAGTTCATTTTTTTCTCTTAGTTAAAACTGCTAATTAAACTTTGCCAAATTAGTAAATTTTACTATCAAAATGTTTGGAACAGTGCTGACTATAGCTGGTGATAAAATTTCAGCTGTAACTTTACTCAATTCAAAGTTATCTCGAATCTTAAATTTTTGCTTTTTTAATCGCGTGTCTCAAAACGTGAACAAACTAAACTATCTTTTAAAATAAATTTTTCCCAATATAATGAATACACTTTAAAATGATTCTTATGATGAGTTTTCACTGTAGAAATGAATGCAGGAAAATTCCTTCAAGTTGACAATTACTCTAATGGAAATTTCTAAGTCCAGCATAAGCGACTTCAAAATATTTTACTACTGGGGATGGCTGGTGGGAGTGCTTTTGGTGAACTAAAGGGTGCCTTACAAGTAACTGTTGAATAAATGTGAAAGACGTGAGATTTTTAGGTATGTTATTTCGGTAATTATTTACTGTACTTAAAAAATACATTACTTTATATTCACAATGATTACTACCTGTGAGCTATTAGAGATTCTCTCTCTCTCTCTCTCTCTCTCTGTTTGTGTGTCGGGTGAGGGGGGGGAGTGATGTTGTGTGTGCACACACATTCTCATGAACCATTCAGCAACTCTTTTAAATATCGATTTCTGTTCCAGTGTTGATGTGTACAGTTTCCTCACTCCTCCTGTTTCTTCGCTGACAATGACAGATAATATTATTGACATTATTCAAGAGAGTAAAGCAGATATAACATCCAGTGGAGTTCTGAATTATCAGTATGCAGCAAAGATTAGCTGTGTTCTGTCACAACAAGTTGACAGGTAAGTTTTTATTACATTTTGCATAAAAATTTTCTCATTCTTGTTCATTTTATTGGGAAAGCGCTGGCTAACAACAAACTTATACGAGGATCCAAAGGAGATATAAATTTGCATTTGATGTCTTCTTGGTACAAAATCATTTTGAGTTTTGCCATGCACAGTGAAGTGGTATAGAATAATAATTAATTTTATTAAAACGGACAATGTTCAGTTTATCTTGGAAGAAACACAATGTTGCTAAGTGTTATTATTGAATTTATCACTGAGGCACAAGGAATGCCAAAATATGCTGTAAGCCATGTAATTTCTAATGAAGAACTTTTTACTTAACTTCACAATATGGTGCAGCCTAGAGAGGTTATGTAGATATCAAAGAGAACTAAGCAGTCTACACTACTGCCAACCTCTGTGCATTGCACTAACAATCTCTACAATCTCCTCCTTGCAAGATCATTAACTTGTGGATAAGCATTCTGCACTTTAGAGATTATACCACCTGGATCCGCTCCACTAGTTGACTACGATGGGACTCGTGTAACCTGTGACAGAACGCATATACATGACATATTGTTCACTCTGGATATATCGAAGTTCCACTGCCCCCCCTTTTTTTTTCAGTGTGATGCCTGATTGCATAGTGCTTTGTTTTGGATATGTCAACACAATTTTTAGATTGTTAAATAGCTGCCCGACTATCACATCATATTGTAGTTGCACTGTCACTTATTTCTCAGAACTTTAAGGACTTTAAAGATTCTTTTGTCGTAAATACTTCTCTTGCATAAGCCACCAAGGCTTTATATTCTGTCTCCAATGTTATAATGCAATCACAGTCTGTTTTGAACTTTTGTGTATGATTCAAGCTTGGATAAGCACATATCCACTTCTGCTCTTGCAAGTGTTTGTACATCTAAATTAATCTGTTTCAGCATATGATACAATATTCTCATTAGTTGTATAATATTTAATTCTATAGTCTTGTGTTTCTTTTAAATATCTCAGTATCCTTTTTACTGCATTCAAGTGACACTGTTGAATTCCGAACAATATAGAGATTACTTGCCTACTGAGAAGAAAATGTCAGCAAGTACTCTGTGACAAATGTGACAGTCCACCGATGAGTTCTTTGCAAAAATTGTCACATTTTTTAAAAAGATAAAACACTTACATTCGTAATTTATGCCTTCACATATTCCTTTTTTACAGTGTTTTTTATCTTCGTTTCTAGATCTAATGAACGTAGTTTTCTTTGGGTTTTGCATGTTCACTTTCTTGACGAATAATCAGACTATTTCGTGCCTTCATTTTCTTGTCACCTTGAATCTTCATCAAGAGGACACCTTTTCGCTGTAGCACATGTAACCTTGCATTCCGTTAAAGTATACAAAGCTGTCCCATTTCTTGGACAAGCCGCACAAAATTTTCATAGCTAAACCTGCATGTTGAGATGGAAAGTTAGTGCAAGACAGGAAGGGATGGAGGATTGCATCAAACCAGTTGTGAGACTGATGACAGCAAAAAAAATCTGCATCTTCTTTAGCATTACCAATGCTAGCAAGCTCTGCTACAGTTCTGTTTATTTGTCCTAAATATAATTCTATTGAATTATAATCAGTCAGTTTCAGCAAATACAGTTTCCACCTGAGCTGCACAATATGAAATTTACTGTCATGTGTTGCATATAACTGTTCCAGCTCACTCCATGCTTCTTTTGCGTTTGATAATTATTGAATATGTTTAGCTTTTCATCGCAAATGACAAGTGTGATCCTTGCATAAGCTTTATTTTGTCTTAATTGCATTCTCAAGGTGGATCTGCATGGGTGGTTGGTCCTTCTTCACCTGGTTCCACAACAGCCCATAAATCACTTTAAATTTTTGCTATTTTCATTTGGTAACTCTATGATGGGTAATTTCTGCCATTTAACTTTAAACAACTTGTATCTGCTGTAACTTTAATGTTAAGATCCCTTAACCAACTTTTAAAGCAACAACTGTTTACGACAGTCCATTGAATTTTACAATTTATAGACAATTGTACTGTATCTGGCTCCATAACCATTGTTATTATTAAGTTTAGCACTTAAGTTGGTTGAATTTGAAACTAACTGTAACCAACAAATAAATTTTAATGAAGAACATTTTATTAAACCTCACACACTCAGTGCACAATACAACTTAGCACAGCCCAAAGAGTACTTCACAGTCTACACCACTGCCAACTTCTGTGCACTGCACTAATAATCTCTACACGAAGTTAAAAACAGCTATTAAGGTTGGGACTTGGGATTTATTAAAATTCATAGCAAAACATACAGTATTGGGGAAGTGCAAACCCTGGAGGTGAGTGGTTCAGTTGTTGTGATTTGGAGAGATATAGGGAATGAAGACCCAACACACTTCTATAGCTGCCCATTACCTTGAGATCATTCATGACACTTTCAGTCTTTCCTAACTCACCTTGAAATTGTACAATCACTAACAGATCTGTTATTGCTAACACAATTGAAGCATTTCAGATCCCAATAATCTGAGAAAATTAATCTGTCAAAAACATTTGTTCATTGATATTCTTGATATAAGAAATAATAATGGAAATAAAAGACAATTTGAATTAACCAAACTCCTTAAATTCTTTCCCATAAGTAATGTTTCAACATAAGTTACCTCCTATAACTAATGTTTTGGCATTTGATAATGATGACAATAATGTTGCAACAGATGGAAATCTTAATTATATTTTTCTTATTCACTTTTTCAATGCTGATGAAGTAATTTTTAAAAATAGCCATTTCTCTCTAATTGCTGCATTGTTATCTTTGGATATACTTCTACAGGTTATTTGATGACGCAGCCCTGAAACTAAATCTAAAAGCTCTCTGCAGCTTTTTGAGGGCCCTGTGTGCTGCTTCACAGAAGCAGTTATTTTCACAGCGCACTACCAATTCCAAAGATATGACACTTGCAGGGAAGCTTTGGTGGCGCAAAACTCAACCTTGTTCTTCTCTAGACAATCACCATTTGCTTCTACTTCACCGTGTTGGTGATGTAACTCTCAAGTGCATCCGCAGTGGGAGACCTCTTATACATATCATGCAAGTGTGGTCAATTGTTGGGCCACATCTTATGGAGGTATGAATAAAGTTTTTGATGTTTGTGTAAGCTGTAATTTCTTAGACTAGTGACATATCACAGGCCTAAACTGGAATTGATTAGATTTGGTATTCCTGCCTTTGATTATAGTTTTTTGTATTTCATATATGTGTAAGTTTAGTTCTAACATTCTGTTTAACAGATTAGACAAAATCTGTTTAACTTACTTGAATTCTGATGGTAATGTATGGCCTATGACATAAGTATGTAAAATTGGTTAATTTAGGTAAATTAGGATATCCATGTCAACATATGTTTATATCCAAGCATTTTAATGGCTGGTACTGTGTGGATTGTCAGATTGTGAACCAGAAGACGTCATTCTTTTCTAAATTTCATGTGACAAACTTTTTTTCGAGGTTCCAGTTTAAATCATTATCACAATGAATATTATAAAACCAACAAATAAGATTCTTAACTACAGCAGTTTTATTGTTATTATTGTAAGCCAAATACTAAAAATGATAATCAGATAACTATATCTATGGATTCAAACCATCTTCAGGCAGCTGTTCCAGCTTGATGCAGTGCGAGCAGGCCTCCAGGTAGTCTCCTTGCTGGACAGTCGATCACAATGTTGTCAGCAGTTTGGATAGCACCACAATAACACAGTGCATCTTCACAGATACCCCACTTAAATGCTATTGCATTGCACACTCCGTGTCCTGTGCAAAATCTATTCAGTTGACACCAAAGACGCCTAGGCAAGTCAAACCTTTAAATAAACTCGTCTGATCTTTTAAAAGGCTACAATTGTGTGGGCAGTTGGCTTCCCATTCCTTTTTCCACTTTTGATACAAGTTAAAGTTGTTATTTCTAATTTGGCTGCTTTCATGTAGCCAGGTCTAATCGTGTGTGAGGTAGGTGAAGAAGGTCACTATGCAAAGGAATTGTATTCTTCAAAACTTCAATCTGAGGAAGCAAAAGTGAAGATTTTAATGTATTATTCTGTTCTTTTTGCAACATTTTGCATTGTTCAGGTGCTAGCTCCAATTCACTATCCCCCTCTCCCTGTCCTCTGTTTGAATTTACCCACACCATACATGTTGTTGACTAACAGTCATTCTGTGAGACGTTCTTCTTCAGCACCCACCCTCCATATTGTTCTCCTGTTGACAAAGGCCCAAGACCAGGAAATAATCAATGTTATTCATGTTCTTTATGTTTTCACACCATGTAACCATCATTTGAGGTAAGTTCTGGTTCATTTCACTATCCTATTTTGTATTTCCTATATTGGTTTTAAGGAGACTGTCACACAGAACATGGTGTCAGGAACATGGTGGGGGTATATTCAAATAGAGGACAGAGAGAGGGTGTAGTGAATTGGTGCTAGTACCCGAGCAATACAAAATGCTGCAAAAAGAACAGCATAATACATTAAAATCTTCAAAACATAAATCAAAGCAAAAGTAAATAAGTAAACAAAATAAAATTGAATAATAATAATAATAATAATAGAACGTATGCAGTTAAACGCCATATATATATATATATATTTATATTTATTCACTGATCACCATGAAAGTTGGTACATACTTGTATTTTTACATGGAGAAAATTTCTGCCCATTTTTTTTTTTTTTTTTTTTTTTTAAGAAACCATCACTTTGTCTTATTTACAACCCGTAATTATTATACATATCTACATTTTTTTTAAAAATCTGATTTAGATGGGACTTTGAACATGTATACTTCAAAACAAAGAGAAAAAGACTGTCATCATTTGGTTTAAAAAAAACCAGCCCCTCTTCCCCTTCCCACCCTCTTCATTTTTATCATTCTTTTTGCAAAGCTATAGTCGACAATGTTTAACCAGTCACCTTGAAAGTTAGCAGATGTATGTATTTTATCATGGAGAAGCTTTATCACTAAATAAAATCCAAAAACAAGACCCTCACTCCCTTTATACACACTTAATTTTTATACAAATCCACATATTTTATCTGATTTTGATGGAACATTGTACATTTATAGTTTTTTTTTTAAAAAAAGAGAAAAACATCTCCCCATTTCCACCCCCTTAATTTTTATCAATGTTCATTACACAAAACTACAGTCGACAATGTTTGACCAATCACCTTGAAAGTCGACACACACACACACACACACACACACACACACACACCAACTCACACACATAGAATAAATAATTTTCTAGCCTATGGCCCTGTTTCAGTAGTGGTGAGATGGCTGCATGTTAGAGGCTGGCAGATATATATATAATAACAAGAGTGAGCAGGAAATTTAAGGCATTAAAACTAATGAAGGATAGGGAAATACGACCCAACACTTACCACAGATGAAGGCGGCTGAGAATGATGAACATAAAAAAGAACAAACACAAGAAAGACACAATATTTTGGCAGTTAGCCTTATTCTTGCAAAAGTGAAACACCAGGCAGAGCCAGACTTGCACACGATGACGGCTGCCTGGTGAATGGCATGGCCGGCATAGATCTACATCTACGTCCATACTCTGCAATTCACGGACATTGTGGGGGGCAGAGGGTGCTAAGCACCAATCTTAATTCTGTGTGTTCCAATCCCAAATAGCACAAGGAAAGAAAGAATTGATAAAAGCATCAGTAGGGCATCTTATTTCTCAAATCTTATCCCTCCAGTCATTGCCACCTAAATAGGTTGGTGGAAGAAGTATTTCATTGCACTCATAAGTCAAAGAATTTCACATATTCTCCAATATATTCAAATGTAAAAAAGTCATCTGTCTTCCAAATGATCCCAGCCCGATCTATGTATCAATTCTGTGACAGCTTTCATAAGAGCTGTAGCAACTAGTCACGAATCGAGCGGCTCTTTTCTGTAACCTTTCCAATGTGTCAATCAAGCCCTTGTGATACGGATCCCAAACTACTCGATAGTAATCCAGATGCAGACACATTAGTTAGGTGTCAAGTTGTCAAGTTAAACCAAGAACATAAGGTTTGAGATTCCTAGCAATGTCAGCAATTGCAGGGGAGTAGAGAATAATTTTTATACTGATCTTGAATCTGGGAGAATTTCCTAACCAAAGTTACTGCACTTTAAAGAATCTTAATATTTATATTCTGAAAACAAGAAAATTTTATAGCAGAGAAAAATTGTTATTCCATGGGGATAAATTTTGAGATTTAAAAGGTTTTATCTAAAAGTAAAGTTAACGTTAAAAGGAAGAACACAATTATTATGGGCAAACAGTAGATTAGCAGTTAAATAATGTTTTAAAAGTGACATAGAAGGTTCGGTGAAATTATTAACACAAAAAGACAGTTGAACTTTAAGAATTTATAACAGTAAAATGAAAGAATATTCTGGGAAGTTGTCTTGACAAAAAGTATCTGAAATTTTCAGGACTACAACATATAAAAATAAGACAAAAATTAATGTTTTTTGAGAAATCTAAAAAGAAGTTGATAACAGATTTGTCTGAGAAAGACACAGGTAGTATAGGAGATGGGGAGAAGTGCAAATACCAAATTAATAATTGATAATGCTGAAGGTATATTACCATTGAAAGTGGTAGATCAACATAACTGAGTGACTGTATACATATAAATCATATTTTGAAAAACTATAAGTAGGAAAATAAGCAATATAAATAGTAGTGATAATAAGTGCTGGGAAGGATTTATTGGAGATTGAGGCCTGGAGGATGTCTGATGGCCAGAATATTCTCTTCCTTTCCACCCTGTTAATTTTTGTCAATGTTCTTTGTACAACGCAGTAGTCAAAACCGTTTGACCGATCACCATATTTGTATTTTTTATTGACAAGGTTTCTTACTAAACAAAAAATTAACTCTTCTCCTTGGCACCCCTTAATTTTTATAGAAACTTTAACAGATGTTATGATTAGATTGAAATGCAGCCTGGACCAAAATGTAAACTGACATTATGTATCCTAGCATCTGGGAATTTTTCAGGTATATCAATGTTTAGTTTACTTCTGAAAAGCTGGTGCCAAATTAATTAAACTTGGTACATGTGATTCAAATCGGAAATATAAAAATACTGTGTGTGTCAAGCAATCGCAATTAGACCAGTCATCGCTGGGTACTCTGCTGGAATAAGTAGGTATATATATCAGTAATAATGAAGTAATAGGAACTAATTAGTGAAAGGAATTACTTAACTTACAAGATAGTTATATGGCCTGAACGCACAAAACGGACCAAAACAGAAATGAAATAGAAATATTTTGGTTTTAGCTCTTTGTCAACAACAGAACATTGTGGAGACTGCCTCAGAGATTGACTGTTAGCCAGGAACATTGTCAGCATAAACTCAATCAGAACTCAGGGGAAGGGATGGTTGTAATGTGGCTCCTGAAAGTTGTTTGTAAACCATAGCTGAAGGGTAGTTGCAGGATATTGATGGTTTTGAGATTTTTTTTTAAAAAAATACTATTCAAACCACTGTGCATACATTATCTGTAGACAGTTTCCTAGTGTCCTGTCAGGTTTTGTCTCGTTCAGAATGTCTAAGAAATCCAGTTGGCGTTCCTCTTCCACCTTCATAGTGAACTTGATATGTTTGTCGATGCTTTCCAGGTGATTGAGAAAACTTTCACGTCGTCCTCGCCATTGGGGCAAATAAAAAAAAAAAAGAGTAATCCAGGTATCGGTAAAAGTGCTGGACTTCAGGAGAACACTGTTCACTCTTTACATTCAAAGTCTGCCATCAAGAAATTTACGATCACTGGTGTTAAAGGACTGCCCATGGTCGTTGCATCAACCTGTTCATAGTCTTTTCTGTCATACAGGAACTATAATGATTTGAGTGTGTGCTAGAACAGCTCAACTAACCTGGTGAAGTTCTCTAACAAATCTTAATGGCTTATACAAAGTTCTTGGTGGTGTCAATAAACCTTGTGCAGTTTTTCCTATGGTGAGAGTACACACTCCAATCATCATACTTCCTATGTGACGGGGAATACTATGAACACATTGATAGAGTGGCCATGAGCACCACCTTTATTCCAATTGAACATAAATTTTTTCGTGGAGGACATTGAAGATAAATCATTAGCAAGTGCCCTGATGAAGCCCAGCACTTTTTACCAATAAGTGAATGACACCTTTATTGTTTGGTCAAATGGCAGGTACATCCTGGAAGGTTTTCTCCATGTCATGAATGGCATCAACAAAATCATCAACTTCACTATTGAGGTGGAAGAGAAAGGCCAGCTACTTTTCATAAACATTCTGATAGAGAGAAAACCTGTTGAGACAGGAGGAAGTTCTGTGTACAGAAAACCTATGCACACAGACACTTTACTCTGAAGGGTGTAATCATCACCATTCAGCACAGAACACAAGATGGTGCTCACCACGTTATTACACACAGGGCGCAAGTGTTGGGTGATGCCAGCAGTCTCTCGGGTGAAGTTAATCATCTGTGTTGACATTTGGGAACAATGTGTATACAGAACTTCAGATTAGATTGGGATTCTGAGATCTGAAACGCAGGCTTAATATCATCTATAATGAGCCACAGGATTGCTTATCCTCCTGGCTGTACTATGGTGCTACAACATCAAGGATTGGCAGGGTTTTGGCTGAACATGGGATTAAGAGCATCTTGCTACCACCACCGAAACTGAAGAACATAAGGTTCCCAAGTATGACCTTGAGCTTCAGATGGCAGGGATTTATAGTATTCCTTGTAAATGCAAGAAAAGGTAAATCAGCCAGACAATAGGTTGTATTGACCAGCAATGTTGGGAACATACACAACATGCTTGTCTTGGGCACAGGAAATAATGTGAAGTGGTGCAACACAGTCTGAACAGAGTCATAGCTTCATTTTTTAAAACACAGTGGTACTTGCATATATTAGAAGTTTCTGATATATTCTCACTGAATCAGATGAAATTCACCTCATGTCGTCTCATTAACCGGGAGTGTGGATACCAACTAAGTGTGACCTGTACATTATGAGTGTTCCAAGATATGCACAACACTGTGCGTCTAGACCAATGGTGCCACCTCCACTTTTAATCCCCAAGATCCATATTAAAGGTACCCAGTTGCAGGCAAAAGGGAATACCATCAGATCAGCTACTTACTTTCTGGTACGATACTTAACAGGGCTGCTGACCACACTTTTGAAAAGCTTAGCTCATCACATGACAAACTCCACAACTGCTGTTTGTGTGTGGAAGTAGCACAGATCCACCGGTCATGTACAATGTTGGCCAAATTTTGGGTGTGGGAGATATGGTTGTTGAAAGTAGTCGATCAGGGACATTTTCATATTTCGACTAAACACGTGTGTCTGTATATTTCACTTTGCTGCCACAGCTACATAGTGCAGACCACTGGTGTTTGTGTGTGTGGTACTACCATCAAGACTCCTATCATGCAAATGAAGGTTAAAAGTGTTCGACCGAGGGCATTTTATATTTTGACCAAATATATGTGTGTCTCTATATTTAACTGTGCAGTCACTTGTGTTTGTGTGTGGTATGAACTTCAAATCTTCCATCATGTACTTAGGTGGTTGTTTGTCAGTAGCTATCAATCAAAATTCTTTACAAACACAAACGAAGCCATGGGCACCATCTAATAACACCAATAATGAGCAACATGATTGCCTAGCCTTCTTGCCATACTCTGGTGCTACAATGTGGAGGATTGGTAGGGCTCTGGTTAAAAACGGGATCAGAAGCATCTTTCTACCACCACCAAAACTGTAGAACATTATGCACTCTCCCAAGTATGATCATGCCCTATTAACACCTGGGGCTTCTTGTATTCCTTGTGAAAGGAAGAAGAGACATTGGCTAGATGATATGGTGTATTAACCAGGAATGTCTGGAACATGCCAAACACAATCGTCTAAGACAGAAGGAGAAATTTGCAGCATAGGACAGGATCATGGGTGTGATTATGAAAAACTATGGCACTGTTGCATACTAGAAGCTTCCAAAGCAGTTGAAATTTGCCTCACATCCAGTCTCATCATCCATGACTCTTGGCACCAACTGAGTGAGGCTTGGATGCCAGTGATCAATGCTGTATGTCGCCAGCATGCTGAAATGCACACGTCACTGCACACCAACTGAGCTAACACTAGGTGCCCTCCAGTGCACAAGTATTGCTCAAGTTAGACAATCATCAGTGTGCATGTCATCCTCATGCACTCTCAGCTATCTTGCAGTATATAAAGATCCCGGCCATACACCACATCTGGCACCTCACCAGAATATGTCAAAAGTGGTTTCATTTGTCAAAGTATTAGGTGAAAAAACCTCATTAAGTCTGCTAGTCACCCGAGAACATTGTATTAATATATGTAGCTGCAATAAAGCCTGTATTGACAATAGTGCATAAACCAGAGCTCACACTATGAAAATGGTAGCATTGTTAGAAGAGAATGAGGCGAAAATGTTATTAGCTGTAAGAAAAAGATAGGAATGGAAAAAGTTATAAGCTCTATTTAAAATGCAAAAACAGGCTAACTAGTAAAAGATAGAAGGAAATATTGGTATGAACACACAGAGTATATGAAAAAATAATTTTTAAAAAGCAAGAGACAACTTACACATTACGGGAAAAAAGAAAGGGGAAGGCCGTTACGACACTGGCAGATATGTTTTTCAAAGATTTGAGAAGGTAAATAAATTAGTGGCAGAAAGAAAACTAAGTGAAGGGGAGGTGAATAAGTTGTATGCGAATATATGTAATGCTGAAACCAAAATGTTATATGTATGAGGTAATTTTAATCACTTGCTATCATCTTATAGTATTTCTTGTTTTTTTATTGATTCTTTGAGCATTGTTTCTGATTGATGATGCAAGTTAATTTAAAAATTATGAAAACTTGATGAAGTTCGATAATGTTGAATATATACATATAATCATTGCTACTATTGTAAAGTTGTTAATAAGCCAGAGTTAAAAAGAAAATTTAATTGAAATGTGTTTGTGTATACTGACTAATTGTGCTACATTTTTCATTTAACTGAAATAATAATATTCTTCACTAAATGAATGATATGAAGCAGGAATTGGAAATGGATCTTCCTGATTAGGAGCAGATGCTCTGAGAAAGCTACAAATGGCCATTTTCTTGTCTCAACTCCATTAATTTTCTTGAAGAAGTGTAATAATAGGATCACTATTCTTAAAAATAAAATTATATTTTTCGGTGTCTTTTGATCTATTTCACTCTGCTTCTATTTACCTGATTGTTTTGTATCCTTTAGTTATTAATAATTCATAGAAAACTTTTTTTCTCTTAAAATGCAGGCTGCTTGTCATAAGGAAAGAACAATTTCAAAAAAAGCTGTTACATACATTCATGATACTGTGAATGCATTGTTGAATGAACAGATGGAGCTGCCACATTTTCATTTCAATGAAGCTCTTTTCAAACCTTTTGAAAATTTGTTGTGTCTTGAACTGTGTGATGCTGATGTACAAGATCAGGTAAAGTACTTTCAGTTACTTTATTGAATGGGTCAGTAGTGTATCTCTATTTTATTATTATCTAAAATTGATGTAAATGTAGCGTTTTGAAATATTTTCCAGATCGTAAGCTGCATCTGTGAATTTGTAGAAGCAAACCGCACGGAGATACGTTCTGGTTGGCGGCCCCTCTTTGGAGCGCTGAGGGTTGTCAAACTTCCGACATATCAGGGATCGGGAGATAATCTTCAGAGCCATCTCAGAGCCTTATTTGATGTCTTTGAAGTTTTTTTGCATACTGATAATCCATTAGTTTTTTCAAATGCAGCAGTTGACTGTATTTTGTGTTTGCTAAAATATGTTAGATGTCCAAGTAAGTTAAAAGTGATATTTCTTTTTGATGTGTTTCATTATTCTTTAACTGTAATTTTACCTCATAATTTTTCATAAAATTATTAGGATTGTACCATAAAAGTGAACTTTTTCCTTTCGATCAGGTGAATTAGAAGAAATGTCTGCACAAGAAGAAAGTGATAATCTTCAGTTACATCCTTCAATGGAATTATGTTTAGCTGCACTTAAATACCTGCAGAAATGCACAGTCATATTAACTTCAATGTATAATATGCCTGCTTGTCCAATCTTTCATTCTGCCCACAGGTACATGTATTAAGATTTGTTACAATCAAAATAAGTCTACAAGGGAGTACTGGGAATAATCTTAATCTTTGGTACTAGATTGGCTCCTTTTGGTATCTATTAAGAATGGTATGGAAATTTCTGGGCCTCTGGTATAGATGAAAATATTATGATCAGGATACAAAACATGAAGTTTCACTAATTTGATTATTTTAACTTGCTGCAAACAAATATACCTTTTTTTTTCAGAAGTACTTAATTTTACCTGTCATTTAAATTATAGTATAAAGTATAAAATATTCTGCGGTCAATAAATTTTTTTTAGGACAATCCTTGTGTGTGTGTATTTAAATATGAAACTAAGGAAGGATATGCAAATAAGATTCACCAGGTAGACTTGAGTGTGTGCGCATTTAAATCTGCCTAGTGTCTCACCTACTTACAAGAATGTTAAACATCAAAATATTGTGTTACTTGTATTTGTCGTTCCCAATTGCCATCATCTGCGTTGGGTCTTATTTCCCTACCTTTCTATACTTTCATTGCCTAGAGCATTTTCCTACTCATTAATATATATATATATATATATATTAATAAAAATGGATAGTGAAATGAATCACCACTTACCTTAGATGATGGTATCATGGGGTGAACACATAAATAAGCACAAAACACAGGAAAAACAATTAATATTTCGAGACTTGGCTCTTCGTCAACAGGAGAAAATCAAGGAGGGAGGAGGGCATCAAAACATGGACAGACACATCACTGCTGAATGTGTGTCCTTGTTTCAGTGCCATCCTGGCTTCAGCTATGGTAAGTGGTGAATATTCTCGTATTCGAATGTTTAGTTATCCCATTGATTTTTCTTTTTTTGCTACCATTCAGCTTAGGTGAATGGTTGGTATAGTTTATCTTTCCTTTCCATATACACATACATGTTTTCATCTAGTAGGAAGTGTGGACAATAGTATTGATAGGAATACAAGTTATAGTATAGAGAGTGACCTGAGCAAGGTGATGAAGGAGGTGCAGCATACCAGGGTGGGCCTCATGCAGTTTCTAAGTCACCATGATTGGCCAGAGTTGAACCACACTGTGAGGTGGGTAGATGTGAAAAAAGAGGTGCTACTTGGAAGAGGCATTCATTCTGTTTTGGCGGTTGTGCCTGTGAACACCATTGGTAGGTGGGGTTTTACTATGCATGGCCTACACCTAGATAAAAGGGGGACTACTTTCTGGTTTGTCAGCTAAAGCTGTAAGGGAGCCCACTTTCAGTTATGATGGGGTCAGCTCTGTGCCTTTTTTAGGTTAGGGGCTGCTGATGAGGGTATAATAATAGTGATCAAAGGGATACTGATTGTACATACAATATGGGTAAAGACCCAAATGCTAAAGGAACAGATGAAATCTATTGAAATTATAACAGAATTGGTACAATTGAAAAGACAACGGTTAATGGTGAAAATATCAAGCCAAAAGTAAGGGTGAACTATAAAAGTATAATGAACAAAGTGATAGAATTTGCAAACTTAATAGAGATACATGAACAAGTGATTATAGAGGTAGAGACTTGGTTAAAAGGAGGAGTACTAGACAATGAGATTTTCCCTGAAGGTTACAAAGTGTAACACAGAGACAGGGGAACAGTTGGTGGAGGGGTATTCATACTGGTTAGCATATATTACTATAGTTCTCTAGTGTTCATAGATCATGACTTTGAGTTCCTAGGGTTACATTTTTGGGTGATAAAAAAGAAAAAAATCAGAGTATTAGCTGCTCACCATAATGAAAGATCAAATGATGGATATGAAATTGTTGGAGAGAAACTAAATTCGCAGTTCAGAGGTGAGTGTAGAATGGCTATTATTGGAGGGGATTTAAATTTACCAGGTGTCTGCTGGATAGTAAATAAGATTAATAACACAAGGGAAAAAAGATTTGCAAATACCTTAGTAAGAGAAGAAGGTTTTACATAAGTGGTAGAGCAAAATATAAGGGCCCAAACATGTTGGATAACTTTTTAACATAGCCTGAAGAAAATCATGTGGGGTGTCAAGTAACTGAAGGAATAAGCAATCACAATGCAGTACTGATGGATATTAGGGGATTTAGTAAACCAGTGACCAAAATAAAAGAGATAAATAGGTATAATTATAAAAAAAAGCACAGACTTTAGAATTGAAGAAATATTTCAGGTAAAGGTTCAGCAAATGGAAGGATGGCACAATTACAGTGGAAGTAAAGTGGGAAGAGATTAAGGAGACTAAAAAGGGTGAGGGAATGTTTATTCTAAAGCAGAAACTTTGTTTCTTAATTCATTTATCTTATGGTCATAGCACATAATCAATAATACAATTATATACAATTGTTTCTCACTAATAAAATTTTACATTAAATTATAGTTAAAATCGACATAGCACAGCCAATGTAATGCTTTATTTGAAATATCTACAAAGTTTTTCGGTGATCCTCTGAAGGCACAAAGTGGGCAATTGAAGGTCATGTGATGGGTGGGTTGTTCTACCACACCACAGTCACAATTCAGTGAATCACTCATTCCCCATGTGTAATGATATGAAGTAGATCTGCCATGGCCAGACCTATGTAACTCTGTTGAGAGCTGCCTGGATCTTACAAGAGAGGTCAAGTCACTCTAGTGCCTGTTGATTCTCAAAACAAGAAGTGCCATTCTGGTGGGGCTGAGGCTATCCACTCTGATCTCCACACTTCTCTCCCATTAAAATTGTTAGATGTAAGTTGTTTTGCAGTTTTTACGCATTTTTATTCAATTTATGCCTCTGGAATTAGGGTTCCATGTCATCATGGATGGGGAGGCCTATTTATGACTGATCTTATTATATTGGGCAATTAGGTCAACATGCCGTCTTATTGTAGGCAGTTTGGTGTTGTTAAAAATGGGAAACCAGCACAGTGGAGGGGACTTGATACATCCACAAATTATTCACATTGTCTGGTTCAAAACTATGTCATTCTTTTTGGTGCGGGTGGTATTCATCCAGACAGATGAACAGTACTCAGCTGCACAATACACAAGGATCAGTGCTGGGATACAAAGTGTGAAGGTGGTTGCTCCTCAGGAGGTGCAAGTTAGCTTCTGCAGAATATTGTTTCTATTTCTTAGTTTTGCTGCAAGGTTATTCAGATGTTTATTTTATGACAGTGTGTGATCTATAATGACTCCCGAATATTTTGGAAAAGGGTTTGTGTCAGGGGAGTGCCATCAAGAAGAATGTTAAGCAAGAGATTCGCCACCTGACTGTTAAGATGAATGACACTAGTTCCCATCTCATTGGAACTGGGTATGAGACGCCATTTATTAAAATAGTTACTCAGGGTTTTGAGGTCTGCTGTTACACTATTTTCATTTTGCTCAATGTTGTAGGATTTTTGTACGAGTGCCAGATCATCAGCATAGGAGCATTGTCTGGATTCTGTTTGAGGAATGTTAGGATTGGTTGAATATGGAGGTGTAGTATGGGACCAACATTTTGGGTATCAAATACAGGAGTTGGAGGGGTTGCAAAAAGTACTGCTACATTTGTCTCTGGAAATTACCGTAGAACACAACCAGTGACCAATATAAAAAAGGAGCTGGAATGGGATTTATTGGAAGATAGGAAAAGGAAGAAGAAAGTCGTGGGAATGTACAAGGCATATATTGGTGATGATGCATGGAAATATATTGGTGTAAGAATTAAATGCAATGCATAGAAAGGAAGAGATGACCATGAGCACTAGCTGGCCTCCATTTCAGACACAGGGGTGTGAGAATATTTTCTTTTTCAGGTAAGGGGGTAAGGGAATGGAATAAGTTACCAAGAGAATTAATGAATAAGTTACCAAAAATAGTGAAAGAATTTATAGTTGAAATTTGTTGAGGGAAAAAGTAGGTGGGTACATGAAAGGAGGGATAATGGGTGTGTTGGGAAATTGCTCCCAGAGCATGTGCACCATCACAGTTAAATTAAATCATTTGGCTCTCATAAAAACCATCTGAATTTTATTTCTAATTCTATAGGCTGGTTTAGTCATGTTATAGATATTACGTGTAGATTATTTGTTTTGCTTCCAACATAACTCATACAATGTTGAAGGTTGTGTACAAATCATAGCAACCAGTTCCTGACTTTATCATTTTCGAACCACAGACCCCTGAGATGTACCTTCACTTAGAAAATGATGTTAAATCATACAAGTTTGTAGGTGCAGCGAATATGAGAAAGAAAAATTCATCATTTTGATTGGTCCTCTGTTAATAGTGGGCACAAAACATCATCATGTAGCACCAAAATTTTTCTGTTTTCTAAATGAGTAGCATACTTTTTTAGTTGCTTAAAACAATTTAGTATGATAAAATAGAGTAAACGAATTTCGGAAAATTCACTGTAATTAACCTCTTTATGCACTCTTATGAGCATTTTTGCTCCAACCAACTGCAACGTGTTTAATATGAATCAGTTTCAGTAATGAACAATGCAAATTCATAACTGAAAGTCAAAAAATTTCCAAATCTCTTTAGTGAGAAAAGAGAGTGAATGATCGTGTCCAATACGTTGTATTTTCAAGGATGAATGTCTATGAGCAACATACAGTGAAAAATGTAATGCGGGGAGAACTGGTTACATGCTGACATAATATACCAATGAACTTCCCTATTCTCTAGTATCATCACAGTTTATTTGTATATAGACAAAAGTAGATAAATTAAATTAATAGGTTACACTTTAAAACACTAAATTTGAAAAAAAAAATTATCCTATTTGTTTCCAGGATTCAGTTAAACAACAGCCCACAGGTCATTGATTCAATAATACCTAATGTGGAAGTGACACAGTTTGATGCAGATGGTTCCAGTAGTACTAGTATCTTGGACACTGGTGTCTCGTATGAAGTATTGGGTACTGGTGGAGAATTTGTTTCTCTTGAAATGATGGACAAACCTAGTGGAGTTCTTCGTGTCTGGTTCATTCTACTTGAGGGCCTGGCAAGTGCTACCATGACATGCCCGCGATGCTATCAGCCACAGGCACTTGATGTTTTATTCCAGCTGCTGAGAGATCTCCTTGTCCTACCTGGTTAGTTTTCATTTTGAATTTTTTATTTTTTAGATATTAGAAAATATGTAAAAAGCTAATAAATAACAGTGAACCATGCTTAATTAAAATTTCTTTGATTTTAATAGTAATGTGGTTCTTGTTTCTATACTCTTAAATTAACTAAGAAGTTGCTTGGTTAATGTTTTTTCCTCGTTAATACAGGTTCTATCACAAGAAAATGGTTGCTTGCACTTTTCAGTGAAATATTGCAGACCTCAAAGTTGCTTCCTGCCTTTAGAAAAGCTAAGGTGATTGACATTGTAAAAGTGGGTAAGAAGGAACTGCACCACAACACTATAGGCCAATTTCTCTCCTCAGCACAGCTATAAGCTGCTCAGATTCACAATGCCATTAATGAAGTCATTCCCCCAGAACAGGCTGGATTCAGACCAAAGCGTAGCTGTGCCGAGCAGGTTCTGACTCTTGTGACCCACGTCGAGACTGGATTCCTAAAGAAACTTAAAATGAGCTATGTTCGTAAATCTATCAGCAGCCTATGATACTGTCTGGCATGAGGGTCTCCTCCTCAAATTCGTAAATGTTGTATTGTGTAAAAAATATGGCTGAACTCTTGAACAACATGCTGAGTAATCGCAAAATCCAAGTCCACTGCGGGGTCCAAAAGAATCACTGGTGTGTTCTCAACAATGGACTGACTCAGGATTCCGTGCTTGTGCCTGTGCTTTTTAATTTATATATTGCGGACATACCTCAACTAAATTGCAGGAAATTTCAGTATGCCGATGATCTGCCTATTACTTTCCAGGATAGAAACTTCCAGATTTGTGAAGATAGACTCCTCTCTGTGAGTCTTAACCAGCTCTACACATTCTTATCTAAGTGTAGACTAAAACCTGATCTGACAAAGATAGAGGCTTGTTGCTTCCACCTTTCAAACCATCTTCCTTACGTCAGAATAAGACCAACCTTCGGACCCTTTGGAAGAGTAGAACACAAACACCACCCCAAATATTTGGGAGTTGCCTTGAATCGAGACCTCATTTTTCATCAGCATTTATCTAACACTGCACAGAAAGTGTAGACCCATTTGAACCTTGTTAAGAAACTTGGTGGTATGTCATGGGGCACAGGCGCCAAAGTTCTACAAGGAGCAGCCCTTGGCTTGGCACTCTCCACAGCAGAATACTGTTGCTCTACATGGCCTGCTTGGTAGTGCACATACTGCCAAAGTTGACACCCAGCTTAATGCTGCTATGAGAACAGTCAGTGGTGTCATTAGGTATGTCCCAGTATCCTGGCTGCCTGTACTTTCCAACATTACTGCACCACATTTGAGGAGAAAATCAATATTGCGTAGAGAATTGGAAGGAGTGAAAGAAAACAACATGATTCCTCTGCAAGGTGACCTCCTTCAGCTGTGAAGCCGAGAAAATCGATATTGCATAGAGAATTGGAAGGCGTGGAGGAAAACAACATGATTCCTCTGCATAGTTACCTTCTTTAGCTGCCTCGCACAGCACTAAAATCGAAGAGAACTGCCTACATGGAAGTGGCCAATATCAGACATAACAATTTTAACTTGTATGAAGAGTGGAGAAAGGAGTGGGAAGCCAACTCCCCACACAACTGTGGGCTTATAAAAGATCCTATAACCTGTGTCCAAGGATTTGACTTGCCTAGGCATCTTTGGTGTCAATTGAACAGATTTCTACAAGTCACGGAGTATGAAATGCAACTAAGCATAAGTGAGGTCTCTGTGAAGATGCATTGTGTGACTGTGGTAGTATGCAAACTGCAGACCACATTGTGATGGACTGTCCAGCAAGAAGATTATCTGGAGGCCTTCTGGACCAGCTGCCAGAAGATGGCTTGAATCTATAGATTTAGTTATCTGATTGACATGTCTTTTGTTGTACTTGGCATACGATAATAATAATAATAATTTTTGAGTAGAAACATCTGTATCAACATTAAAAAATTTCTTGGTTTAGGAAGTGTAGGACATTGATGCAAATATTGTCATAAAAATGTGAATCAGGTGTAATAAATTGAAATTAACTTTAAGGAAATTAATTAAATTTAATCAATCAAATCTTCAATACAGGGTATTGTTATCAGAAGTTGGATACATATAGCTTTGAAATTATTTGAATACCTCTTAAAAATGTCAAATCTATGCAAGTTTTTATCTGTCATTTCTTTACAGAATTTTTTGCTCTATATGCATGCCTAGTAATTCTGGTTCTACTTTGCAATGTTCTTACATTTTAAGAAAATTGGAAATTTTTTAAACTTTTCCACATTAATTTTTAAGATACAGCCTTTGAGTCCAGAAAGAGTTGTAACACATATATACCTCTTCAGAAATTACTTAGTCCACTTGAATTGTATAATTACTTTCTGTGATATAATCTTGTTAATGTACACATCTAGGAAGTCCAAAATTGTAGGTTCACTTTGCACGCCCGGTTGGTGAAGTCTAGACTCCACACTTTCATCCATCCTTTTTAGTACAAGACAGATATAGCAGCAGTACAATTGTTTTTAGCTATATTATTAATCTTAGAAATAACTTCAAAAGAAACTCACTGATTTAGGCACAATCACCTCCATACACTTGGAATTGTTTTTAAAGTATTTTCAAAGTCAAAATTTTATAGCATTTAATGATATAAATGAAATTTTATTAGGTAAGACATGACTCAAATGATAACTATAAATGTAGCTATAAGTAACTATAAATAATATTTACAGCTAATTCTAAATTATGAAATTCTTTAATAATAGTTGGTGGTGAGTAAAATGTAGTTTGTGAAAAAAATTACCATTCCTGGCATTTTCTTTTTTGAAAACTCATTGTCTTTTGAAAGAAGCGGTTCAATTTCTTTGAATCCTTGAAATCTGCACCACTATTATCATTATGTTCATTATTTATTGTGATGCTTCCTCTTAATGTAAAATGATATATTCTTAAATGATTTATTAGAAAACACATCACTGTTAACTCTTACTTTCTTTCTATGTAATAAAGCAGAGAAAGTGTCATAGCGATGGAGGGTGAGCAGTAATGTTCTGTCCTATCATTCAGGAGAACACAGAGTAAAATCTTCATCTTGCCATCTAGATTTCGGTTTTCAAAGGTTTCCCAAAATCACTCCAGGTGAATAACAGGATAGTCCCTTCAAAAGGCTATCATCAAATGCCTTCCCATTCCTTGCTCTCAGTCCTTTCCCACATCTTATGACCTCAATGTAGACAAGGTGTGGAGTTATAAGCAAAAAGATACAAAATTTTGATTGTAGATATTTTGCAGATTTGGTGTTTTCGTTAAATGTTTATGGTTATTTTTCACATTAGCCCTGCGTGTCTTCTGTGTAATTTTACTTAAACATGAGCAATATTACCTGCAGGTGTGCAGTTATGACATTCTAGACTGATTGAAAAACACAACAAAAATTAACTCTTCAAATTTCTATGATTCATTACATATAATTTATGAATCAATTTAGGATTGTATGAGATTGGCTCCTAATTTTATGTTACTGATGTATATGTAGAAGTACTGATAAAATTTAACATTTTAACTCTGCTTGTATATTAAAATGCTCATATATTTCATGCATTTATACATCATGTGACCTTGGCTCCCTTCACGTCCCTTATCATGTGCAATAGGCAATATTTTTAGTGTTCCAGGCAGGCCATAGCACAGTGCCAGATCTGGGGGGGGAGGGGTCAAACTGGGATTCTTGCACCATGCGGCAACCTCAGAGGGTGACGACATTTTTTAAGGGGGTGGTAAATGACAAATTCCTGAGGTGGTGACCTCTTTTCTAACTTGACTCCTCGAACAACACCCTTCACACAGATGGCAAAATCAAAGAATAGTTCTATACTGCCCTGGGCGGTATATTCATGTTTGAAGGAGCAGCAATCTCAATTTTTAGATCCGGCTCAGAAAATCTGCCACTGCCATAGTATCTTTACAATTGGTTGCATGCACTTACATCTCGTGGAATGGTAATTTGTGTTTATTATCGTAAAAAAGTTAAATCTTGTTTGTGATTTTAGAATTATGAAAAATAACATATTCTAGTAATGTCAGTGACAGTGACACATTTTCTTTAACACAAATCTATAAATTGTAGATTCAGTGCTCGGGGGTATTGTGTACACCTGGAAGTATTGTCAAATATCTAATTTTTTTTATAGCATTACTAAATAGGATTATAAGATCTTTTAAAATTCATTAGTTTTATTTTGTATTAATTTTTCAAGTATTTTTTATGTTAGTGGATCTTTTTATTTAATAAAGATCAATAAATGATAAACTGATTTTTTTCAAAAATAATAATTTCTTTTGTGTTGTTATTTCATTTTTAAGTGTTGATAGATGACCCATGCAAAAATTTCACTGATATGATGAAAAGTGAGGTTGTTGGTTTGTAATAGGATGAAGACTCTCCTCATTTGTGGCTATTATTTATTCATTTAGTGCAATAGCTATGTAACAAAATATTACGAAATAAGGAAAAACGTTTAGACCTGAACAACATACACACAGCATATCAATATTTCTGTCATCAGTGTTGTTACGATCATAGTCCATAAATAAAATTTTTACTTAGGAATTGTATATCAAAACAAAAATGTTCCCATAACAGAAAAAAAATCTGAAAAATTACTTACTGTACAAAGGTCACCCAGTGACTCAAGTCACTGGGTGACATTCGTTGTGTACACATGTACGGAGCCTAATGGCCTGTTTATCTACCACTGATGAAGGCAGACGCTGAAATATTGTGTATTTGTTTGTCAGCATAAGTGTTCCCTCTCAACGCAGCCGTCCACTTTGGTATGTGGTGGGTTTCCCTGTCCTTCATTATTTATATCACCTAGAAGTCGCTTCCATTTTCCTAAGGGTCATTACTGTACAAAAATCACACAGTTTATTGGTACCTTTGTGGTGGGTATTGCTGCTATCTATCAGTAACATAAACAGTCCTTCTCAGTGCCATTGAAGTAGTTTATTAATATCTCTATGATATGTGCTGCTACTCTCTAGCAACCTGACTCTGAACTGTCTCATTTGTGTGCTGTTCATAGTTGTTACTTTTGCTCTTTAAGGGTCAAATTTCTTTCCTAATTTATGATGTTACCTAAGTGGAGAAAAAATGTTTTAGAAATAATAGTACTTTTTCCCTTTAAAATGATACCTCATTTTTCAATTTAAATTAGGTATGAAGGAACATAATGGCTTTTGACAAAAAAAATTTTTTTTGGAAATAATATATATGATATTTAAGTCATATTTGTGAAGGTTACTTATGATTTTAACATAGTTAGTTGAAACCTTTTGCTTTTCTCGGGAAACTGGTACACAAGTAGCTAATTCAAAAATAAATTAACTAAAGTTCTTTATGCCTTAAATTCTTAAATGGACAGTAACTGTGGTAAATGCTGGATATTAGTAAAGCAAGGAGTTATATGACAGGACTGTGGACAGAGGATTCACTGAGGGTGCAGCGATGTTGCTAACAGTGACTCCTCTTTTTCATTGCCTGGAACTGTCACCTCTGCATAATAAATGATCAGGAGCAGTGGATTCTGAAATTCCCATCAGATTAGCATCTACGGAAAGGAATTTAAAGACTTTAAAAGCAGAAAACTCTGTTGTTAAGCTTAGTCAGAGCAGTGAATGGAAAGAAGTCACCTCTGGCAGGAAGAGTAAAAGACTCCGTCTGTTGGATGGTTTCCAGCTGGAGACTTCCAATGTGTTTTGGCCATGGGAAAATCTGGATGGGAGCTCTGAGGACTGTCAAGTTCAACAGAACAATTTGGCCTCTAGTTATCTAAAAAGGAGAACTTTCCAGAGGGTGTCTAAAAGTAAATGCAGGAAAGTACTGTTACTTAGAAGCATGGTTCAGTCTGACTTGGATTAGGAAATGTGCAGTATAGTGAAACATAATGTAGATCTCGGTAGTTTAGTAGTAAATATGAATGATCTAGGGAAGACTTCTCAAAAATGAAGATCATATTACAATTGTGACGGGGAAGGGGGAGGGGGGGGGTGTGGATAAAGAAACAGTCTTGGTTATGACTTCAGTTACTTGTGGGTATGCTTGGCATTATGATAAACCCTGGATGTTGCATCATATTAATCATACACATACATAGTTAGAAAAAGTTCTCTGGCAGCCTGCATATTCACATATTGATGTAATTGATATGGCCTGCATTTTGAAGAACAGTTATACTCATTATGGAATCAATTTGAATTTCAGAGGCAAAAGGAAAGTGGTGTTAATTTGTGGCCTTTTTTTACAATAAATAAAATAAATTTATCAAGAAGATTTTCTTTTTTAGGTAAGGGTGTCAGGGATTGGAATGAGTTACCAAGGGGAATGATGAATAACCTACCGAAAACGTTAAAAGAATTTAAAGTTAAAATTTGTAGAGGGCAAGTATAGGTGAGTGTAGGATATGGGGAAGTTGGGTGTGTAGGGAAATTGCCACCGGAGCGTGTGCTCCATTGCAATTAAATTTAATTAAAGATATCTAAAGTAAATTAAACTCCCTGCTGATCACAATTTATTTAAATTAGATTTACTAATTGACATGTCAGCATACATTTGTAAAGTAAACAACTTCAAATAATTGAATCAAGATATTCAGACCACCATTCTTGGAAGTGGGCTCCCTTACAGCTTAGCTAACAACTCAGAAAGTACACCCTTCTCCCTTATATTTAGGTGTAGACCATGCCTAGTGAAATCCTACCTTACAGGCACAACCACCATTACAGAACTAGTGCCTCTACCAAGGAGCATCTCTTCTTCCACCTTTACCCACCTCATAGTCCAGTTACACGGTCATAAAAAGGGGGTCTCACAAACATTATATCATTGAGATTTTTTTTTTTCATTTCTCGAATATATTGATGAGAGGATACAGAAACCAAGTTTTTCGACCTCCCACATTCTTGGCACAATTTTCTGTGGCCAAAAAAGTAAACATTTTTGGTACCTTTTTCAGTTTTTTGTCTATAGCTCCTTCCTGATGATTGCTAGCAAGAAATACTTCATTTCCAACTTCAAAGAGGACAAAATTTCCTGCAACTTTTGTGTTACAAATGTTTTTCTAAACTCAAAACTAAGTGAGCTGCAGTTCTTCAAAAATCAGCAAAAATTCATACGTCCTATAAGTTGGGTTTCCACTTACTTTGCCACTTTAAATGACCTGGAACC
This sequence comes from Vandiemenella viatica, assembly GCA_031002005.1. Classification (NCBI taxonomy): domain Eukaryota; kingdom Metazoa; phylum Arthropoda; class Insecta; order Orthoptera; family Morabidae; genus Vandiemenella; species Vandiemenella viatica. Next base: position 383,061,649 of record JARYHS010008074.1, read on the forward strand.
CCTGCACATATAATTGATATATTTCTCTATGAGATCATGTTCTGTACTTCAATTATTAATGGTAAATTCAATAATCATATTGCACTGTTGGCCTGGATATTCCGAAGGATTGTTCTGCCACCAGGTAATTCTGAAGGATTGTTTGCCCACTAGGTGACAGTGTTTTTGATTCGCCATGCAATGCGCCTCTTTGTGGCTATCTAACCTAACCAGATAATCATACCTGTTATAAGGAATCCCCTTCTTTGGTAAGCAGTGGTTTTTTATCCTATCCTAATGTTCAATATATCCCCTTTTAGCGCCTTTGTTTCCTAACAATATATATATTGGAAACGGCTATGACGATTTGGATGAAATTTAATATTTAGATAAAGTTTTGACTTTTAAGATTACCTGAATAGTTGTCTTCCCTACAAAAAAGTGAGTTTACAAAGTACGAACAGTTTTTTCATTTGGTATCTTGAAAATGGCACTACACCATCTCATAGACAATTCAGGTACCAGAAAGCCTACAAATAATTTCTCTTTGATTTCAAAGAATATTTAAACAAACAGTTCTTTTATACTGGCTGATCCGTGGAAATATTAGCACTGCAAATTCAATTGTAAAACATTTAAAAAGGAAGATAATTAAAAATTTATCATTGGTTTTGTCAGAGGTAATACTTTACTGAAACTTCTTTGAAAATAATATTACCACTACCAGTTACAAAGTAATCATCATTTACTTTTTGACCTTAAAAAGTGGTTGTTAGCTTGTCATTAAATACTACCATGTGAGGTATGAGCATAGTTTTATCGGAGTGCATGAATTTAGCACTGATGATGTTCTATCATTACCGTGATGTCACAATCTGATGATGAATTCTGATAGAACTCGACGAAACATATCGAAAATAAAGAATAAATGTTCTTAAATCAGTTATAGGTATAGTTCCTTATGCTTTTGGTGACGTTTCTTCTGGTCCAGGCCATATTTCAACCTAACAACAACCATTAGGAACAATATAAAACATTGAAAGTACATTTCCACCGTATAGACATAATGGTTTTGATGTTTTTTTCTGGTCCAGGCCGATCTAATCCTAACCTCTTTATTTAAGATATTCTTTATTTTCGATTTGTCTTGACGAATTTCATACGAATTCATCAAACTTGGCTATAGCGAAATTTATCTTCTGGTCCAGGTTCAGGTCGCATTTCTACCCAACATGTCAAATTTTGAGTTACGATATCTCGAGAACTAAGGGAGATATATATATATATATATAAAATTACTTTCAATTTTTCTCGTCGAGTTACATAAGAATCCATCATCAAGGGTTATTGTAGAATCCCCTGAATTACCACAAATCATGCACCATTAATTAATCCCTAATATTAGCATTTCTCTTTGAAAGCAATTTATGAGGCGGTCTCACAAATAGATCTAGCGATTTGGATGAATTTTCTTATCTAGATAACGTTTTGCTTTTCAATTTTTTCACACAGTTTTAATTTTTTAAGAGCAATTTTTGTATTTGGTTTCTCGAAAACAGCTCTAACCTCATTAGGTAGAAGGTTCAGGTACCAGTAAGCCTACTGATGTTAGTTAAGCTTCTCTTTGGTTAACTGTGCACCTTAAAACACCTTCAAGCCTTTTACTTCAATCAAACTTTACTCGAAATCTTGGATATTTAACAGAAAACAATAGATGCCAATCGAAGATCAATCACCCAGGTACTATCGATTATATATACAGGTGTTTCAAGTCATTCAGAGCGACAAAGTAGGCAAAAACACAACTTTTAAGAAAATGTTAAATTTTGATGATTTCCAAAAAAACTGCAGATCACTTAGTATTGAGTTAGAAAAAAAATTGCACTACAAAAGTTGTATGGTATTGTTTCCTATTTCAAATTGAAAATAAAGTATTTCTTGCTAGGACACATAAGGAAGGAGTTGAAGATGAAAAGTTGAAAAAAGTACCATAGTTTTGATCCCCCCCCCCCCCCCCCCACACACACACACACAGAAAATTATGCCAAGGGTATGAGAGGTCAAAAACTTGGTTTCTCCATACTCTAATCAATATACACAAGGTGACAAATATGCAGGCTGTATGTTACATTTGTAGAATGGTAGTAATCCATAAGTTGATTGCAAATACTACTAGTAGCTACAGGCTTCCTTAAGCGATCTAAAGTTGAAGCAGCTTTTGAAATACAGAGTCTGTTTCATGACATATATTCAAATTTAGGTATATCTAAAGTCTGGTTGTTTATTCAACATTATTTATTTTAAACTGTAATTTCTCACTTGATCTCTTTCAGCAAACAGCTGCCTAATTTATCTCAGGATGTGAAGTGGTGTATCATGCAACTGCTTTACAGTTAACTTCCAGATGGGCAGTGGAGTAGCGACTTCCTGCTTCACACTTAATTTCTGTAAGAATGAGAATACTTTAACGGCTTTGCAATGCTCTTCTCTGTATAGTTTAGCATAGCGGTTTACTGTTTCAAGTCCCTTTACACGGTTTTCTTCGCAGTAATTGGCTGAAGTCTACTGGAGTTTCCTTCGATCATGAATTTGAAGAAGGTTGTTGTACCACTGTAGAAAGGGAAACGGAAGATTTTAGCATGCGGGAATTACAATTGGCAGTGAAAGAAATGACAAATGGGAATCGTCAGGACTATATGAACTGACAGCAGAAATGGTAAAAGCAGCAAGCAGCAGGAGCAATGGAAATGCAACGGTTGTATAGAGTCATACGGAGAGTCTGCAAAGAAAGGAAAATATCAAAGCATTAGAGGAAGGGAGTCATAGTGCCTATTCATAACGAAATGCGAGAACTTCAGGGGTATTACATTGCTGAGCTATGGTGTGAAAATATATGAAAACGAGGGTGAGTCAAATGAAAACCTTAAATTTGTAATACAAAATCGAATTTTTGCGCCATTATCCTGTAAGTTGGTAAGCGTGCTACAAGCAGCATGCAGAATGGCCTGTAGGTGGCAGCATAGTGCAGATGCACAAATACCGTTGCAGTATCAGTATAAAGATGGCTGCCCCACTTGAGACTTGCACCAGGGAAGAACAGCGTTCTGTTATTCGGTTTTTGAGTAGTGAAGGTGTGAAACCTATTGAAATTCATCGAAGAATGAAGGTTCAGTACGGTGATGCATGTTTGTCACAGCAGCAAGTCTACGAATGGAGTAGGAAGTTTGCAAATGGTGTGACTTCAGTGGAAGATGCTCCTCATCCAGGTCAGGCACAACGAGTTCGGGCTCCACAGAATGTTGCAGCAGTTGAAGCCAAAGTGATGGAAAACTGCCGAGTGACACTGAATGACAGTGCAGCATGTTTTAAGATTAGTCATGGTTCAGTGCACCACATTGTGCATGATGTGCTCCAGTTTCACAAAGTGTTTGCAAGATGGGTGCCACCACATAGCAACACGCTTTGTATTCTGTCGCTCAAAAAAACGTTATATTCATTCGATTATTCTCGTTTTAGTGAGTGAAATAGTTTACTACTGTGTATAGACTGACTTTTTAAAGCTTTTGAGTAATTATTTAACTACCAGTGCAACAGCGACAATCTAAGTTCTACAGATAACCTAATCTCCACCATGTTTGGTGGAGATTATGGACAAGGTGGCCCAATCGGCCTCCATGTCGGTAGTGCAGTTCACGAGAATGGTATAGGTTCCAACATAGGAGAGGTAGTCGGTGAAGCTTTGAATACAGTGTTAAACTTAGACAACTCCACAAAAGTTCTACCATCATCAGAAGAAGAAATGCCTCTACAAAAGCAGCCCAACAAGCGCCTGCTCCGAGACATCGACAACACAACAGCAGTCGACAGCTCTGAAAAACTTCCAAGGGTGGAAGTTGGCAGAAACCAACATCAGCATCTCATCGCAGCAACACCGGCAGTAGGAAGCAACACTACCCCAGTACCGACTTCGGTAAGTGATCAACGACCAAGCACTGGCCCAGTGGTTAAAATAGCGAACAAATATGAATGGTATGACGGTGGCCCATATATTATTTTTGTAGAAAGCAAAGTGAGTAATGTTGGTAGACTACATCCCACTGGCAGTCGGCAAGCTGATCCACCAAGAAGGCGAATTAGTAACCAAAAACATAGTGAACATTACTAAGTCAGGCAGAAATCGTATTAGAATCGAGACAATTTCTGGTCCGAGTGCTAACGCCCTAGCCCAAAGCAAAATTTTCCCTATGCACAACATGGAAGCTTACATCCCCATTTCCTTAACAACCCGCCAAGGCATTGTAAGAAATGTAGACATTTCACTAACGGAAGAGGAGATAATGGAAGTGATAAGATGTGACGTTCAAGTAGTACGAATAAGGCGATTCACCAAAAATACAAGTGATACCGATAGAGACCAGAGAAGACCCATCCCAGTTTGTGCAATTACTTTCAAAGCGCAACGCCGTCCAGAATACGTGATAATCCATGGAGTGAGATGCCCGGTAGAACCGTACATCCCTTCGGTCCTTCAATGTTACCAATGTTTGAGGTACGGTCATAATAGTAAACAATGTCGGAGTCAACCTAGATGTAGCCATTGTTCTGGAAACCACCATTTCAAAGAATGTAAAAATTCAGGACCACCTACTTGTGCCCATTGTAACGGGCCCCATCTATCCACGGATCGCAACTGCCCTCAGTACCAAAAACAACTACAGATAAATAGGAAAAGAGCTTACGAGGGAATATCTTACCAGGAGGCGCTAGCAAGCATCGAACAAAATACTTATGCCACAATAACAGCCGAACATTTGACACAGAATAGAGAGAGAACATTTTATAATCAAGCAACCAATCCTTCTATGATTAGAGCTACAAACAAAGTTATAAAAGTTCCAACCACAGTTCAGAATACCTTGAATCCACCACCAACAGCCCCTCTAAAGATACAAAGTCGATCAGAAGGCCCGCCACCACACCAACAGAAACCAACGGTCAGAATAGAGAGCAAGGGTAAAGATCATAACTGGACACCTAGGGACACACAACGAACTACGCACAGAAATGCTTCCCAGGTACCGCCAGAACTTCTTATGAGGGCACCAAACCAACCAGCATTCCCAATTACTAATAATCCCTATAGCCAAAACGTCCAAACAGCAAACGAATATCTAGTAGAAAAGATACAAAACTTGATCACAGTGATCTTACAAATGGCATTCTCCGGTAACTTACCACATAACATCAGAGACCTTATTGCCACTACGTTAATGGACTTCCCTCAGGGCCCTCCAATATCTCAGGAACAACATATAATAGAAGCTCAATCCCATCCTGGAACAACTCAACCTAACAACTAAAACAAAAGGAGACCTTTAACATAATAATAAGAAAGTAACCAAAGAAGTAATAACAATGGATAAGAAAAATAACAACTCCACGGTATCCCAATATCTAAGTATCTTACAATGGAACGGAAGATCAGTTTGGGCGAACAGAGAAAGCCTAATTTCAGCACTCACTCAAAACAATATCGACATAGCCATATTGTCAGAAACATGGTTCAAACCAAATAGGGAGGTCAGTTTCAAATCCTACAAGGTGTACAGGAATGACAGACTGGATGGTAGAGGAGGAGTGGCGATATTGGTGCAACAGAATATTCCACACGAACCGATTAATCTCAATTTGAGCAAATTACCCTTTCAAGCAGTAGCAATACGGATACGAACCACCCAGTCAACAGTCAACATCATTTCCATTTACTGCTGCCCAAAAACAAAAATCACTCCAAACGACTGGACAAATCTTATCGGCCAAATAAACTCACCAATGATTCTGGCCGGCGATTTTAACGCACATAATCAGAGCTGGGGCTGTCACTACAATGACCTGAGAGGATCGACAAATAAGGATATGGCAGAAGACAACAATCTGGTAATAGTAAATGACGGCAGCCCAACAATGGTCCCATCACCAAGAAGACTCAACTCGGCGGTGGACCTAACTCTCTGCTCTCCCAACCTGGCAACCATAGCGACATGGAGAGTGCTCAATGATTCATTGGGATCGGACCACTATCCGATACTTTTAAATATCGGATGCCTACTAATCAAAGAAACTGCAGCTCATCCAACAATCAGATGGAACGTCAATAGAGCCGACTGGTCCCAATACAGGGGACGAATTGAACAAAATTCCAAGGATATCACAGAACAATCTACGGGAAACGAGAGCTATAAAAAACTGACAAATGTGATTTCAGAGGCAGCAGACAAATCTATTCAATGAAAGGACTATCAAAACGCCAAGAAAAGTCGCCCACCAATATGGTGGAACCCAACATGTTCGAAAGCAATAGCCCAAAGAAGACTCGCTCTTAACTTATACAGAAAGAACCCCGACCTCCAACACTATATGTCTTATTTACAAATTAACGCACGAACAAAAAGAACGCTCAAAACGCAAAAGCGTCAGAATTGGATCCAATTCTGTGAAACATTGGGGAAGGATTCGAATATCTCTTCTGTTTGGTCTACGATTAGGAAGTTTAAAAATAATGGTTTCAACAGCGAAACCCCTAAAATTAGTACCACAACCCTTGAAGACATTGCAGACAAAATCGCTCCTTCCACAGTCCAGGAGGAGGACTCCAACTTCGCGCTAAACCCGCAAGAAGCATCGGACCACCAACTATGCAAGCCATTTACCATGACAGAACTACAACAAGCTTTAAAGCGATCCTCCTACTCTTCGCCTGGAATAGATGGAATCCATTACGCAATGTTAACAAACATGCCTCCAGCTGGCTTGCAGAGACTTCTAAACATCTTTAACAAGATTTGGATGAAAGAACCTATTCCAGCGGAATGGAGAACCCAGGTTATCATTCCAATATTAAAACAAGGAAAAGACCCCACCAAAGCGACTTCGTACAGGACCGATATCATTAATGTCATGTGTAGGAAAAACACTAGAACGTCTCATCAAGAACAGATTAGAATGGTGGGTGGAGGCGAACAACCTGATTCCAAACTCACAATCCGGATTTCGTAAGGGAAAAAGCACACTAGACAACCTAGCGATCTTGACGTCGGACATTTACCTCTCATTCTGCAACAAGCAATATTTGGGTGCGGTTTTCCTAGACATCCAATCAGCTTACGACAACGTCAGAATCCCTCATTTGATGCACAAACTGGAGACATTAGGGGTACCGATGAAACTTGTGAAAGGACTCTACTCCCTATTATCGGAGAGGATAATCTATGTCAGCTCAAAGAAAAATCGAGTAGGGCCGCGTATTGTTAATCAAGGGTTACCACAAGGAGCAATCCTCAGCCCACTCCTATTTTTACTATACATAAGTGATATAATCCAATCCATCCCAACGAAGATTATCTCACTCCAATTTGCAGACGACGTGGTTATATATGCCAACGATGTGTCACAACAGGAAGTCCATAACCTATTGAACAAGGCAATTACAGCTCTCATCAAATGGCTACACACCAATGGTTTTGAACTTTCACTGGAAAAATCATCAGTAGTCTACTTTTCAAAGAGAAAAATCACCCATGACTCGGACAGTATCCAAATAGGTCCTTATAAACTGGCACTTAAGAAACAAGCACGGTTCTTGGGAATGTTGCTGGACAGCCGCCTTAGCTGGTCCCAACATATCGATCAGCTGATAGCAAAATCGAATTCCCGACTAAATATAATAAGAATGGTGTCAGGTACTTGGTGGGGCTCCCACCCAAAAACGCTCCTACTACTTTACCGAACACTAATTAGATCGCTATTAGAGTACGGTTCCATGTTTTACCAATATGCTAGAAAGGACGCTCTCAAAAAACTAGATAGACTTCAAGCAGCTTGCCTAAGAGCTTGTGTCGGGGCAATACGCTCAACCCCAATTAACGCCCTATTAGTGGAGGCAGGAGAACCTCCCCTTCATATACGACGATCATATCTTGAGGAAAAATTCATAATGGAAAAATTGGTACTTAATACCCACCCGCTCCACCATCGATTTGAAAGGATGCAAGCATTAGCGAACAAAGGAAAAAGCCAACTCAAGCTCCCGCTTCTAAATGCTTACAAACTTTGGTCTAAATATAAAGATAAAGTAGCTTCTTACGACATACACCCCATCTTTCAAGAACCATACGAACTCCGACTAGAAGAAATCCACATACACTTTCTGGAAGGAGACATAAATCCCACCTTAAACCAGAAACTAAATAGACTCCTCGCAGAGATAGGGAAAAACACAGTTAAAATATATACAGACGGCTCAAAGAATTCCGAGGAAAACAGAGTAGGAGCAGCTTTCTTCTGTCCCAACACTAATCATTCAGCTCAATTCTCGCTACATGAAGAAACATCTATTTTCACAGCTGAAGCGAAAGCCATACTGGAGGCGGTTAAGTATAGCCAAATGATCCAAGCGGACAAAAGCATCATATTAACGGACTCCATGAGTGTCTTAAAACGGCTACATAACAACACGTGGAATTATCACCTCCCGATGACGATCTTAGAAATTAGGAAACAAATAAAAAGCAGTAAAGAACGGGGAATCACTACCTACCTGCTATGGGTTCCAGCTCACAAAGGTATAAAATACAATGAACAAGTGGATACTTTAGCAAAACAGGCCATCCTCAACGGATTTAAAGATGGTATGAACCTTCCGACGTCAGATATAATTCACACAATCAAAAAACGAGCCAAAGAAAAATGGCAAGAAGAATGGAGAACATCTCTAACCACCAAAGCATCGCACTATGGAAGCATCCAACCAACTATTCCACCTCAACCTTGGTTTTATAAATGGATCACAAGCAGACGACTAACAACAATGATTTCCAGGCTGCGGTTCAACCACGGAAGATTCCCCAGCCACCTCTATCGACTAGGTCTGAGAGAATCTCCTCTCTGTGATTGTTCAGAACAGACTATAGGAGACACCAACCACATTATATTTTCCTGTAGAAAATTTAAACGGGCTCAGGATACCATGATCAATGATTTAGTCAACATAGGAATCCCTCTTCCTACCAACCTAATCCTACTCCTAGTTAGCGATGACAAAGCAGTGTACAACAGCCTTATTAGATTCCTAAAAAATGGAAATATAGAAATCTAAGACCTCATCATCAAAAATAAAAATGTCAATAAGCATAAAATGAATTGTATAAACGACTACAACGATTCTGTTTTATTCCTTAAAGATTACGAGTAGAAAAGTATGACTTAAAATTGTCATCAGTATAATAAAAATTGTAAGTAGCCTAAGTACAACTATAATAAGCATAAGCAAGATTGTAAATAGTATAATCAAACCTGTCAATAATTAAGCATAATGAATTATCTTACAATTCACGGATGTATGGTCATATAACCGAATGTGAACTAAAGAAAATAATAATTTAGACGCATGAATACCAATGTCGGTATTGCCTCACGTATACCTGCAATATGACTTGAAAACGAATTGTATCAACTGCTACTGCGATTCGGCTTTATACCTGAAAGACTTTAATTACGTTTAGATAAATTCTATTTGAAATTGTTACCAATATAATCAAAATTGTAAGTAGCATAAGTATAACGATAATTAACAGATGCAATATAATAATGAGTATAATCAAACATGTTATTAGTTAACGATAATGAATCATGTTACAAGTGATGGCTGTATGGTTACATAACCGAATGTCAATAAATAAATAAATAAAATAAAAAGATGGGTGCCACAGCAGCTGACTCCTGAAATGAGAGAACGACGTGTTGATGCTTGTGAAGAACTTCTTCGGCACTTTGAACTAGAAGGTGATGGCTTCCTTACAAGAATCGTTCACTTCCAACAACCTGAAACGAAGAGAGTGAGCAAGTAATGGTGCCATTCCTCATCACCAAAACAAAAGAAGTTTCTAACAGAACCATCAGCAGGGAAGGTTATTCTGACTCTCTTTTGGGGCGAAAAAGGCATCATTTTGGAGCATTACATGCCTAGAGGGACCACTGTCACCCGTGCATCATACACAGATCTCCTAAAAAATCATCTTTGGCATGCAATCAAATCAAAACGACGTGGATTGCTGTCATCAGGTGTCCTTTTTCAACATGACAATGCAAGGCCCCACACTGCCAGTACAACAGTTGCAACAATCACAGACCTGAGTGTCTTCGTCATCCACCATACTCACCAGACCTTGCCCCAAGTGATTTCCATATGTTTGGACCACTCGAAGAAGCAATGAGAGGAAAGAAGTTCCGTTCTGATGAAGAGGTACGCCACGTGGTGCATGAGCGGTTGCGCGGACTACCAAAAGAATTTTTTTCTAAAGGAATTTATGCACTTTGTAAGCGCTGGAGGACTTCCATTGAGCGTGGGGGAGATTATGTTGAAAAGTGATACAGCTTTGTACCACTTATGCACAATAAATAATATTTAAAAAAATATTTAAGGTTTTCATTTGACTCGCCCTCATAAATAAAATCAAGCAAAGGCTAGAGAATATTGGTAGAGAGGAGCAGTTTGGTTTCAGGCAAGGAAGATCTACTGTGGACGCTATTTTCATACTCAGGCAAATCATAGAGAAAGGTGGGAATTTGCCAAAGACACAGTAATAACTTTCATTGATATCAGAAAGGCCTATGACAAAGTAAGGCTAAGTTTAAAAAAGAGAGGAATAGATGAAATGATTGTGTAATTAATAAAGAATATCTATGAGAAGTGTTAGAATTGTGTGCGCATAGACAGTAAACATTTAGAATGATTTCACATGGAAAGAGGAGTAAGACAAGGAAGTGTGATGTCACCTGTCCTATTTAATGTAATACTGAGATGTAATAATAGTTGAAGCCAGGACACAGAGATCCAACAGAGCTGAAGGTGATACCATATGCTGATGACATCATAATATGGGAGGAGACAGAACAGGATCTGGAAAGAGAATTACATTAAATGGTGGTCTGCAATGGGGAAACATGACTGGAGATTAATGCGGAAAAAACCAAAATAATGAAGATAACAATAAACTCTGGCCATTCGAAGGACATGTTAGTCGACGGCAAGAAATTGGAATGGGTAGAATCATTTGTGTATCTGGGAAACAAGGTAACTACCAATGGAAAGATGGAGCAAGAAATCTTCATCCATCTACATCTTCATGCATACTCTGTAAATCACAAACATTGTGGGTGGCAGAGGGTGCTAAACATCAATCATAAACCAGCACATTCCAATCCCGAATAGCATGAGGAGAGAAGGAATACATGAAGAGCATCAGTACGGCATCTTATTTCTTGAATCTTATCCGTCCGGTCATTGCGACTTAAATAGGTTGGCGGAAGAAGTATTTCATTGCACTCGTAATTTAAAGATTTTCGCATATTCTCCAATAAATTCAAACACAAACTGCATTTTCTGTCTTCCAAACTATCCCAGCCCAATCTATGTATCAATTCTGTGAAGCTTTCATAAGGGCTGTAGCAACCAGTCATGAATCGAGCGGCTCTCCTCTGCACCCTCTCCACTGAGTAGATCTGGCCCTTGCAATACAGATCCCAAACTCCACAACAGTAATCTAGATGCGGACACACTTGTGTTTTATACACTATCTCCTTTGTACAGTGTGCGGCAGCATTACTTCCTTTTTTAGAATGCACGCCATTCAGTCATTGCATATCGTAGCGCAGCGCTAGTGGTCTCGTTCGAGAGGTGAGACTATAAAGTTTTGTGCCGACACAGTTCAGTCGCCATCATGCATTGGAACAGTGAGGAGCGTGCGTTTGCCATTGAGGACTACTTTTCGATGGGTTGTTCTGTGATCGCAACCCAGCGTGCTTTTCGGAATCGCTTTAATTTAGCCTCGTTGGCCCCTGTCCAGGACCGGAAATCAACTGTTACTTGGGACACTACATTCAGACAAACTGCAAGTGCAACAAGACAAAGAACTGGAGGCACCCAGCCCATTAGATCACCTGAAAACATTGAGGTAGTGAGAGCTTCAATGTTGCGAACACCACAGCATTCTAGCGTGCAAACATGCTTCTGCCCTTGGAATGTCTGGTCATTCTGTGAGGAGAATTCTCCATGATAATCTCCATTTCCATCCATACAAGATGGCGATTGTGCAGGAACTTTCTGAATGTGACTTCAATTCTCGGAGGAATGCATGTGATGTAATTCTGGAAGACGTTCCTGAGGACGCTATTTTTTTTTTAGTGATGAAGCCTATTTTCATTTGTCTGGATTAATCAACAAACAAAACATGCGCTACTGGGTTGACACCAATCCTCGACAATTGCATCAAAGGCCTTTGCATTCACCTAAAGTCATAGTGTGGTGTGCAATTTCCTCAGGTGGAATTATTGGTCCCTGGTTCTTTGAGGAAAATGAAGTCACAATAACAGTGAATTCGGACAGGTATGTAATTTACATAGATGAGTTGGACTTTGGGGACACTTGGTTCCAACAAGACAGTGCAACAGCACACACTTCAAGAGCTTCGATGGCTGTTTTGAGGGAACACTTCCAGAGCGCCTCATCTCAATTAGGAGCGATTTGGATTGGCGTGCCCGCTCTCCTGATTTGACCCCTTGTGATTTTTTTTCCATGTGATTTTTTGAAATCCCGTGTTTATGTGAACCGTCCAAGGACCCTAATGCTGGCAGGAGTCATGACAAACACCAGAAATCGGTTTACTCAGTGTGTGCAGAATGGGGGACGTCACCTACCTGATTTGATCTTCAAAAATAAGTGAATCAAAACTTTATGTATGTGCCTACATTATATATATATATATATATATATATTTTAAAAAAATTATTCATACGATGGGTTTTATTAAGTTTTGAAAAATGGAAGTTATGCAGCCACACCCTGTACGAGCATTACAGTTCCTCAAAATACAACCTATGAATCACAATTTAGAATTAGCTTTGCCTACGACGGAAGTTATGTGCAAGTCCCATTTCATGTTGCTTTTTACTATTACCCCTAGATACGTCAGGGAATCAAAATCAACCGTGTCAACAGCTGAATTGTTTATTTTGTACTCGTGAGCAAACTGATTCTTTTTATTACTTATTCGCATTGCCTTGCACTTTTTACAATTAAGTGTAAGCTGCCATTTACGGCACCAATCGGAAATAGCATCCAAATCATGCTGAACTTCTAAGCAATCGCTGGAGCATCTTATTTCCTTATAGATAACGGCATCATAGGCAAACAATCGCAACCAGCATCTGACGTGGTCACCAAGATTGTTTATAAATATTAAGAAAAGAAATGGTCCTATAACACTTCCTTGAGGAACCCCTGAATTAACATCTGTCTTAGAAGAGTCTTTCCCTTCAACAATGATATACTGAGATCGACCAGTTAGAAAATCAGGTATCCATTCCCAAATCTGCTCCAGTTTCCCGTATGCTCGAATCTTTGCTAAAAGTCAGTTGTGTCCTACAGAATCTAAAGCTTTCTGAAAATCCAAGAAAATTGCATCAGCTTGTGAACCTGCATCAATAACTTTCATTACGTCATATGAAAATAAGACCAGTTGTGTTTCACACGATCTCTTTTTCCAAAATCCATGTTGACACGGTGTAAGTAACTTGTTCTCATCTATAAACTTCATAATGTTAGAGCATATAACATGCTCCAAAATTCTACTGCAGACATATGTTAGAGATATGGGTTGATAGTTCCTAGGATCACTTTTATCTCCTTTCTTGAAAACGGGAATTACCTGGGCTATTTTCCAGCTAGAAGGTACTTTTTTCTCTTCTAAAGATTTACGGAATACATCAGACAGAAATGGTTCAATTTCCTCTGCGTATTCCGAAAATACTCTTACCGGTATATTATCGGGACCCAGCGCTTTACCCCACTTAAGGAGCTTTAATTGTTTTACAATACCTACCCTATCAATCTCTATCGTATCCATCTCTAAATCCACACGATGGGGTAAAGTGAGTATGTTTTCCTTGTTTTCGCGCGTGAATTAATTTTTCAATTTGGTGTTAAATATGGTAGCCTTGTTGCGGCTGTCTTGAAATTCCCGTCCATCTTTTATTAGAACTGTATATTGTTTCCACTACAACTAACTTTTTTTACGTAAGACGAAATTTTTTAGGGTTTTCGGTGTGGCTCTTAGAGATTGAATTGCAACAAAAGTCATTAAAGGCCTCACGCATCACATTCTTAATATGTCCCCTTATTTCCTCTAACTTATCTAAATCAGTCCAATGCATCGTCCTTTGTGATCATGCATGTATTTTCCATTGCTTTTTGAGTAACCTTTTAACATCCCGGGTATACCATGGAGGATCACTTCCATTTCGGTATATGCAAGTCCCTGACTATACATATGAATCAATGCCACCTTTCTTCAATGGTGTCTCTTGCTACTATGAAGGTATGATAATTATTTCTCAAATACGTTCTGAAACAGTGTTTTGAAGCCTTTTCGAATCTGTAAACGATCCTTTCTTTTCTCATTTTGCGGGCGGTTGTTAATTTAAGTGTAGCAATTACAGCTTTGTGATCACGTATTCCTGCGGTGATAGATTTTTTTTTTTTGCTTTCGTCAGTCTTTCGATTGGTTTGATGCAATCCTCCATCATTTCCTATCCTGTGCTAACCTCTTCATTTCTACATACCCCTTACAGTCCACGTCCTCAATAATCTGTTTCATATATTCTAATCTCTGTCTTCCTCTACAGTTCTTACCTTCGACTGTTCCCTCCACTAACAACTTAACCAATCCAGAATGTCTCAAAATATGACCTACCAGCCTATCTCTTCTTTCTGTAAGCTTCTTCCACAAACTTCTTTTCTCACCAATCATTTCCAAAACTCGTTCATTTCTTACTTTGTCTGTCCACTTAATTTTCAGCATTCTTCTGTAGCACCACATTTCAAATGCTTCAATTTTCTTTCTTTCCGGTATTCCTAAAGTTCATGTTTCGCTACCATAAAGTGCTGTGCTCCACACAAAGAGTTTGAAAAAGTTCTTTCTAATTCCTAGATCAATATTTGAAACTAAAAGGTTTCTCTTTTACATGAAGGCTCTTTTTTTATGAACCATGAATAATTCAGGCCTATTTGTGAAGAGAGTGTCTAAAATATTTTCGTTACCGTTGAGGCATCACGTTGGTTCATTTACGAGCTGCTCAAAATTGTGATCTGAGAAAAGGTCTAGAATGATTTCGCAAGCTGCTTTATCCCTGCCCCCAGTAACGTGAATGTAATTAGTCCAGTCGATATATGGCAGGTTAAAGTCACCACCTAGCATTATTGTATGGTCTGTAAATTGCCGAGCTATATTATTTACAATATTCCTTAAGGCCTCGGCAATAGTTACGCTTGCATGTGGTGGACGATAGAAGGAGCCTATCACTAGTTTCATCCTAGCTATGTTGAGCTTCATCCATAAAATCTTGCAGACAATATCGACATCTATTTTGTTACATGGGAGGTACCTTCTAACAGCTATAAATACACCACCTCCTTGGGAATGCAACCTATCCTTACAGAAAATGTTCATACTACTATTAAAGATTTAAGCAGAACTTATATCTGGTTTTAACCAAATTTCTGTGCCTATTACGATATCAGCATCTGTACTACGTATAACGATTTCAAGTTCAGGCTATCTATTACAAACACTTCTGCAGTTAACTACTAGAACTTTCAAAGATTTTTTTTTTTTAAGCTACCCCTAACACGCAATGCAGAATTTATCTGGCTGTCCATAACTGAATTTCCTTTTCGGGGTCATCCTCCCTCATCCTAAAAAACCGCCCTGTGCACTCCACATGGCCCCTGCCACCCGTGTAGCCAATTCCCATGTGTTGTGCACCCCTGATCTATCCAAGGGAGCCCTACAAGGCTCAACCCCATGGTGAAGATCGAGGAATCTGCAGTCATGACAATCACAGAAACACCATAGTCTTTGGTTCAGCCCCTCGACACGACTATGAACCAGAGGTCCACAGTCAATTCTATCGACAATGCTGCAGATGGTTAGCTCAGTAGAAATCTTGCAGCCAGTGGTCACAGAGTTCACCCTTTCTGCAAGTCGCCCAAAGGAAGAAAGGATAAACCTCCGGCCCTAGGTAGCAAGCATCATTGGTGCCAACATGAGCCACAATCCGCAACTGGCTACACCTTTTCCATTCAGTGGCATCCATGATGGCCTGTTCCACATCTCGGATCAGACCCCCCGGAATACACAATGAATGGATACTGGATTTCATCCCCGACCTATTCACCATTTCCCTAAGGGGCTCAGTAAACCACCTAACATTTGAGCTACCGACCATGAAAATCCCCTTCTGCAGTTGTCCAGACTTAGCGGGCTGTGGGGCTGTCAATTGCAGGACTGAATCAGCTCCAGACAATGCATCAAACCGGTTAGACAGTGATACAAGCTCGCCTTCCTGGGAATCAGCCTTGCACGACTGCCCCCACATGCGGCGTCGACATCCAGAAACCACACGCCAGCCACCACCAGGCGATGGCCACACAGATTCCAATGTCTCAGCCTGGACTGCAGGTATGATGACAGGTAGGGGAGAACCTGCAAGCCACTTAGCTTCTACAGGGACACGAATACCACATCTATTGCAATCACTTGTGGCAGCTTCCAGTTGTGTAACTTTCGTTAACAAAGCTGCAATCTGAGTGCGCAGTTCAGCCATCTCAGTCTGCATCTGCACACAACAACCACAGTCCCTACACATAATACCTTTAGCATCAGAAAGGATAAACTACGGAGTAAACGAAAAAACAGACTCACTAAGCGTTCTTGAAGGAGGCTTTTTGGCAATAATTGAATATTCAAAGGCGAAGCTTAAGCTAACTACACATTTTAAAATTAAATTTACACATAAGGTAGTAATTCACGTAACGATTGCCAATGAACGATTACTGCTGCTGTTAAATATGCAAAGATGAAGCTATAACTAACTACACACTTTAAATTAAATTAACACTGGAGAAAGTGCTGCACATAATGATTGCCAAAGAACGACTGCTGCTGCTACTACTGATAAATAAATATGCAAAGATGAAGCTACTACTAACTACACACTTTAAATTAAATTAACACTGGCGGATGTACTGCACGTAACAGTTACCGAAGAATGACTGCTGCTGCTGCTACTACTGATACATAAATATGCAAAGATGAAGCTACTAGTAAATACACACTTTAAATTAAATTAACACTGGAGGGAGTACTGAGCTGAAGAACGAATAAGCCAGGGAGTAAGGAAGAGCGGACATTTGTATGAGCAGATGAAGGATATAGTCTGGAGGTGGAATATAGGGAAGGATGCCAAAATTCTTCTCTATTAAGTATATTACCAGCCAATACTGACTTATGGTTCTGAAACATGGACTTGGACAAAAACAGATATTAGCAGATTGCAGGTGGCAGAGATGAGATTTCTGTGAGAGATAGAGAAATCACAAGGAAAGACAAAATTAGAAATGAAAACGTCAGGGAGAGACTCTGAATTTGGATAAGTCATTCCATGTTCATCACAACTGTAGACTTCCATCTTATTCCAGTGATTTACAACATATGAAACAATGTCGGACCTGACACTGAAAGCCTATGAGGAGTCAGTTTTACCATACATAGAATACACTAATGATAGAGGCAACGGTACCAATTGGTGTTGTATTACCCTAATGCCACTCAGATGTAATAGTTCTGTTTAAAAATCCATGGAGGAAGACATTTCGACTTCAAAATTTAAATACAATTAAAATTTATGCCTTATGGAAATATGTGATGGATTTGTCAATGACATCTGTACTCACGTGTCTGCCCACATTCACTTTGCGCTCTCTGCTATATTAAAATTCAAGCCTTATGAAAATATCTGTCATATTTGTAGATTATGTCTGTACTCGAGCATCTGCACACATTCAGGGTTCACTCTGCATTAAGATAGGGACACACTTGACTCTCAGTGGGCCAATACATCACTTCAACAACAATCAACCGAGTGATGGATTGTCCCCTCTCGTGTTAATACTTGTCTGTAGCTCATCCATGTGATGGATGTGTTCCTGCTCAGTTTTGTCTCCTTGAAAATTTTTACTAGTTGTTTTGCAGAATCAGTGCTTAAAAATTTCTGTATAATTGAGAGGAGGAAAAGGGGGAGGGGAGGGGGGAAGGTCACAGGCTAAGGTTGCCAGCCATAGTCTATAACAGAGATTGTACTTTATTTTGGGTAGGTGTTCTTTATAATGTACAAAGGTAATAACAGAAATTAAAAAACATTTTTTTTTTACCTGACTCACTTTATCACCTCACTGGTTGTTCTACGTACAAAAACAGTGTCCCAATGCAGTCTTAACAAACTATCATTAAAAATCGTTAGAATACTGTGTGGCAGTTATGTATCCTTGTTAAGGGCATAGGCGGTGATCACCCAGGGTGGCAGGTTCAATAAGGGGTGGCCATGAGCTATCCCTTTGGGATTTGGATGCATCCCCAATCATCTCGACAGATGCCCTTGTATCATACAAAGGAATATTTTTTAGTAATAAAATCACACTGCATATTTATCATAAATCATTATGTAATTTTCAGATAATTGTATGTTGGATGGTACGGGGTACTGATTAGGTATGGTCTGCTCATTGGAATGGCAATGTACATGGATGGGGACATCCCAACGGAGAGTGGAGTGAGGGAGAGCATGCATGAGTCTGTTGCCGTGCACATCGCGCATCTCTATCTGATGCATTGTTTTGACTGGATTTACTTTATTTGTTATGAGTACTGCTGCCAAGAGAAAATGTTTCAGTGGTCATGCTTATTCAAAGAAAGCTGAAAAAATCATAAAATATATACATTTTTAATTAAAAATTATTACTTTGCTACAAGTAGATTATTACAGATCACAAAGATGGTGATCAAAATCTCTTTAGAGTGTTTTTAATCTCTATTTTATTTATTATATATTATGTTGAATTACCAAAGGTGATACAATATATCATGTGAGACCCTACTTTTGACCTTTTAAAAGTGGCAACCGCATGAAACATTGACTCATCAAATCGTCGGACGTTCCATGAAGAAATATTCAGCCATGCTTCCTTTACAACTGTGCATAATTGTGAAAGCATTGCTGGTGCAGGATATTGTGCATGAACTGTCATTTCAATCAAGTTCCAGTTATGTTCAATTTGATACATGTTTGGTGATCTAGGCAGCCCAATTGTTTTTGGAATTATCCAGAATGTTCCTCAAATGAACTATGAATGATTCTGGCCCTGTGACAAGGCACTTTGTCATCCTGGAATACTCCATTATTGTTTGGGAGCATGAATGGCAGCAAATATTCTTACAGTCAATGGAAGTCACATTTCTTGCCATATTAACGCAGCCCATACCAGGATGGCGGAACCTCCAATTTTCATAGTACCTTCCCGACAACCTGGGTTCATGACCTCGTGGGGTCTGCTTCACACTCAAATTGTACCATCAGCTCTTGCAAACTGCAATTATGGCTCATGTGGGCACACAAACTTTTTCCTGTCATCCGATATATTCACATGCCCAGGAGAAGCACTGCATCCAATGGTGTTTAGTTACCGTCACTCTTCTGCTATCATATCAAAGCAATGCCAAATTTCACTGCACTGTCTGTAAGGACACGTCTGTCATATGTCCCCATTGAATGTTGCTGTTCTTTGATGAAGTGATGCCTGTCTGATGACACTGATACCTGGAAGTTGGCGTGTACTCAAAATATCAAAACGAAAAATCAAGGTGGTGTTGTTAAGTGATAAATTTAAAATAGTGAATGTGTTCAAGAGCAGGAAATCACAAAATTAAATACTGTCAGTTTGGTTTACCTTTTAGAGAATTATAAAATCTCAGTCTCAGTGCTCTGTCAGACATGAAATATTAAGAGGAATCGACTTTATGGATTTCCCAACATTGAAAGGTGCCTTTTAGAATGGATAAAACAAACCCTCGATAAGAACTTTCCCACAGATAGATCCTGTTGAATGAAAAATATGAAAGACTTTGTTACAAAACTGGGAATACAGAACTTTTTAGCTCATAACAACTGGTTAAAGGGTTTTAAAAAGCGGCATGATATACCTTTCAAAAAGCAGCCAGGAAAGTAAATCTGTGGACCAAGGCTTGTGTAACCAATGGGAAGATATGCCAAGTCTGTTAGAAGAGCATAATCCAAATGATATTTACTGCATTGCTCTTCAAGTGCATTCCAAATAAAACATTTACATTTAAAGGCAAAAAATGCCGCAGTGAAAAACACAGTAAAGAATGCCTTCACTGTGTAAACATGACTTTTACAGACATCATTAGGAAATCGAAACAACATAGGTGTTTTAAAGGTGTCAAGACTCTACCTGTTGGTTATGCCAGTAATACAAAGGTTTGGATGGCAAAGATATTATTTAAAGATTGGTTAAAAAAAGTTTAAAAGGAAAAGAAGATAAAGCAGAAAAAATAATGCTCTTTTTACTGACAACTGTGCTGCCCATATGGACTTACCAACACTTGCAATACCACCTTAAACTTCAACCATTAGATCAAGGTCCCACGAACACAATCAAACACTTTTATCGAAGAGAAGTCGTTAAACATGCTCTCATGTGTCTGGAAAAAGAAAGTAGCCCTGAGATTAATGTACTTCTAGCCATAAAATTCTCAAGGAGAGCATGGTGCACAGTAATTGATGTTACTGTCAAAAACTGCTTCAAGAAAGCTGGGTTTTGGATCAGTACAAATAAAGAAGATATCCTGCCAAAGGAAAATGAGGTTGATGAGGTTGAAGTTGGACCTATCAATGAGGAATGGACCAAGCTTGTGTTTCACGAAACAATATGTTAACGCGAAGCTTTGATGACTTTGTACTGATTAATGATGACATGGCTACCACCAGAGAACACACTGATTATGATGATATTAAGAATTATGTGAGCTCATGTACTAACAGAAATGACAGAAAAGTTGAAGCTGACTGATCGCAGGTTTTGTGTACAGAAGTAAATAATATTCCAAACAAGCAAGAAGCTTTTAAATGAACTGGAGAATCTCCACCAGTTTTTTGCATACTCAGCAGTTGTTGATAAACAATATTTCATAAGATTTATGAACTAGAAAAACATGTACAAAATGCACAAACAGGAATGCTGTAGAAAGTAATGGATTTCTTCAAGCAAATATTATTGTAAGATTTTGTTTGTTTGCTTTTTGTAAGCATCTATCTCAAATTCTAATGAATAATACCTCCACAATACATTAGTATTTATCACTACATATTTGCTGAATTTCTCTATAAGTGAGAAAAGCCACCCCTGTACCTCTAAAAGTGAAAAACCTCCATAAGCGAAAAAGAGATTACAGACTCCTTGAACTCTCATTTATCCGAGTTAGACTCTATTCATTCGTTTTGAATCGAGGAATGTTGAATTCAAGGACAATGTCCAGAATAGGCATTCCGTATGAACCATGGCCCAAGTACCACTCTGCTCAAAGTTATTATTAGGGTATTTAATTATAGAGAAAAATCTAAACTTAAACTAAAAGAGATAAAAGCAAGAAATTAATATCAGAGGATAGCTCAAATTATGATGGTTAGATGTGTGTGTGTGTGTGTGTGTTCATAGAAGTAGTTTAAAGTATCTGTAAGATAAATGAGATTTTCAAAATGGATTTTCATTATTGTTAAGAATTGCGCATTGATTGATGCTACTTTACAACTTTTCATATGATATATATTATATAGTTGTTGTATATAGTAAATAGCCAATGCACAATAAAAGCAAACAAATTATATCCTAAACATTACAGTGAAATTTCTAGAAATTATTCTGCTCTAATTTTAATTCCAAGTTTGAAATAGTAAAATGTTCCTGGTTGCATTCTAAATTAGCTGAAGAATTTTTGGTATCTTGGATTGATTGGGGAAAAGTAACATGAATTCTTCTTGAGTGTCCCCATTAGAATCAGTATCCCTAATACAACATTCTTATTTGTTTTGCAACAAGAAAGTTTTAGTACAGAATTATATAGAAATAATTGATAACCTTGCCATTTGTAACTGAAGTGAACAAGTAACTGTGAATTACTTTGGCCAACAATGGGACAATTTGGCAAGAGTAGTAAGTCTTCCACTGTGACTGCACCCTAAGAGATTTATCTTTTTATTTTGTATGGCACAAGGATACAAAGATACTGACTACATTTGTTCACAATATATAGAAACGAACATGGGTGTTACTATAGACTGATGTCTAACATGCGCAGCCATTCGAATTGCTGTTTGGCTGCTTCATGAACCTAATGCCTTGTACCACTGAATCTCCTAAGAGGGCATTCCAAGACGATGTGGTGAATGGTTTGCTGATGCTTACTGCAGTCACAAGAAGGATCCTCTATCATTCCCCACTTGTACATTCAGTAGTTGCATCTAATGTGGACTGTTCTCACTTGACTCACTGTTGTCCAGGTTTTCCTAGGTAGGGTTGAATCCAGGAGGCTGTCTTGTAGCATCTTGGATTTAATTTAATTTAATTTAATTGCAATGGAGCACAGGCTCCGGTGGCAATTTCCCTACACACCCATTCTCCCCCTATCCTGCACCCACCTAAATTTGCCCTCTACAAATTTTATCTTTAAATTCCTTCAAAGTTTACGGTAAATTATTCATCATTTCTGTTGGTAACTCATTCCAATCCCTGACACCCTTACCTAAAAAAGAGAATCTTTCCACACCCTTGTGCCTGAAATCGAGTGCCAGCTTGTGGTCATGGTCATCTTTTCCCTTCCATGCACTACATTTCATACCTATTGCAATATCTTTCCATGCCTCATCAACCAGTATATGCCCTCTACACTCCCATGACCCTCCTCATCCTCCTCCTGTCTTGCAATGAATCCCATTCCAGCTCCTTTATCATATCCGTCACTGATTGCATTCTGCGATAATTTCCAGAAACAAATCTAGCAGCCCTTTTTTGCACCCTCTCCAACTCCTGTATTTGATACGTAAAATGAGGGTCCCATACTACACTACCATATTCGAGCAATGGTCTGACCAAAGTTTTGTAACCCAATTCCTTTACTTCTCCCGTACATCCCCTCATCACTCTCTCCAACAAATGCAGAACTTTGAAACCTTTTCAAACCACCTGTCCAATGTGTCCTACCCAGTTAAGCTTGTTATCAAAAGTAATGCCAAGATATTTACATTTCAAGTCTTCAGCAAGCAATTCTTTCCCCACCTTATATTCATAATTAACCTTTTGTTTTTTATTTGTGTATTTAATAAGCTGACTCTTCTTTGCATTTATCTTCATTCCATGTTTACCAACCCAACTAGATATCCTGTCCAGATCACCCTGCAACTGTTTACGATCCTCTATCGTTTTGATTCTTTTATACAGCATTATGTCATCTGCAAACAATCTAATTTCAGATAGTAAACAATCAACACAATTATTCATTAGAATAATGAATAGCAATGGTCCCAATATGCTACCCTGTGGCACACCCATTTTTACTTCCACTTCTTTTGATACTACATTTTCTACCCTAATTTTCTGTTTTCTACCTTTTAAAAATTCTTCTACCCAGCAAATGACTTTCTTATCCACTCCAATGGTTTTTACCTTATTTACTACCATTTTATGGCTTACTCTGTCAAACGCCTTAGACAGATCTAGTGCTACACTATCAATTTGGCCTCCCTTGTCCATTCATCTGAAATATCTTGCATATATCCCACCAACTGAGATTCGCATGAATATCCTTGCCTGAAACCATGTTGCCTGCTTGAAAACCAATTACGTTCCTCACATATATTTCTGATGTGGTTGCATATCAATCTTTCCATTAATTTACCTACCACTGATGTCAAACTGATTGGCTTGTAATTCTCAACTCTATTTCTCACCCCTCCCTTATGTACCGGTACTACTATTGCACTTTTCCAGTCCTGTGGTAAGCAGCAAGTGTCTAGACTCAATTTAAATAATATTTCAAGATAAGGTACATTGTCACATCCGGCTATCTTCAAGATATCTCTAGTAATATTATCTTCACCAGCCCCTTTATGTTTTTTCAGCTTTCTTATTTCCTTCATGATTTCCTCAGGATTGATATCAAATTTTTTACTATCGTCATTTCTAATTGTGTTGTTAAGCTCGTTCTCCGAATTAGACCCTCCTGTTTCTGATTCATTGTCCCTAATGCTTCACTGAACCAGTTACTTAAAATCTCTGCCTTTTTCAAATCGGCAGTAACTTCTTCTCCATCCTTATCTATAAGTGTCTCTACATCCTCCCTTCCCTCAGTTTCCTGATATAGCCATAGAAATTTCTAGATGCATCAGTCAATGGTCCCCCTGCACTGACAATACTCTTCATAAACCCATCTTTAGCCATTTTCTTTGCTGTTATTAAGTCCTTGTTTAGTTGTTTTAAATATTCCCTACTACCCTGCTGTCTCTTAACTCTGTTATGTTCTTTTCTTACCAACCTCTTTAACCTCCTCACTTCCCTATTATAGTACATAGGTTCTCTACTTCTCTTTATTTTTGCTTTGGAATAAATTTTTCTTCCCCTTTCTTATTATCTCTTGAACTCTTTCCCACCTTGACTCTACTGTACCTGAGCCTTCCTTCCATTTGCTGAATTGTTCTCTGAAATATCTCCTCAAATTTGAAACCTGTGCCTTTTTTATAATTGTACCTATTTCCCCCTTCAATTTTGGCTGCTGGTTTACTGAATCCTCTATTATCCATCAGAACTGCTTCATGATCACTTATTCCTTCAGTTACTTGATACCTCAAAAGGTTTTCATCGGGCTTAATTAGAAATATATCCAAAATATTTTGTCCCCTAGTGTTTTGCTCAACCACTTGTGTAAATCCTCCTTCCCTTATTAAGATATTTGCATAATCTTTGTTCCCTTGTGTTATTATCTTATTCCCTTCCCAGTTTACACCTGGTAAATTTAAATCCCCGCCGATGATGATCATTCTATTCTCACCTCTGAAATCTGAGTATGAATTTAATTTCTCCCCAAGAGCCTCATCCTCTTCTGTCATTCTTCCACTGCGGTAAACAGCCAACACTCTGATTTTTTCTTTTTTATTACCCCAGAAATCTACCCCAAGTAACTCATGGTCTTGATCTATGAATGCCAGTGAACTGTGGTAGTTTTTGCTAACTAGTATGAAGACTCCTCCACCAATTGCTCCTCTATCTCTGCGGTACACTCTGTAACCATCAGGAAAAACCTCACTGTCTAGTACTTCTTCTTTTAACCAACTCTCTACCCCAATTATTACTTGTGGTTCAGTGCATCTCTATTAAGTTTGCAAATGAGGGATGTTCCACGGAAATGACAGTACTGGAATACAAAAACTCCTTCAGACCATTTCTTGAATAAGGTTCCCCACTGTTTGGTTATCAAAAATAGATTTTGGAAGGGTGCTAAAGAGGCAGCCAGATTTTTCCATATGAAATATCTCAGTAGCTAATGCGATTTTAAATGATACACCATATCCCTTATAGTTCAGAGAAACGGAGTAATATTTCTGTGCGGTGAGATTGTTGGCTTGCAAAACAACTGTCAGAATATTTAAGGTGGACGTTAGTTACCATCAATCAAATTACTCCAAAAATAATGCGCCAAGAAAACACTTGCTGGTGAATATCCAACGCAACGAAGAAAACGAATACTGTAACAACAATCCCCTGTGCCGCGGTATTTAATTTAAAAGTTCTCCGAAATTAGTGTTAACGCCCGAAGAAACTGACTTTGAGGTATTTTTAAAAGTGCGCATACACCAGTAAAAAGCTTCTGAGAAGCGTGTTTTATGAGTTACACAAGACGCTTATCTGATGAATCACGTGAGGTGTAGCTATCCATCAAACTGTAATCTTGGCGTGGCATGTGCTGATATCGTCAGCCGATATCAGGCAAACCTGATACGTGTTCCACGCAGTTATTTGCACACACTAAGGAACGTCTATAACTCTGCATGTTTATTTTCTCCCCATCAGTATCGGAAATTCGAGCATTCACGTTATTTATCCAACTAAGCGGGAACGAGACCTAATCAGAAAGAAGAAACGCAGAACATAACTGAAGTTTCCATCTGAAAACCCTAGAAATATATATATATAAGATAAGTTGTTCGTCTTATTTATTCGAATTGCCAAAAAAGTTACATATCACTGAAAATCAACTTTCAAAAATCTTACAGAATATAAGTTGGTATAATCCTTTAATATACACTACAGTCAATGAAGATGGTATAAATGCATGTTTACAATGTTTTTCCCATCTTCATGACTGCACGATGTGTAATTAAATTATGACTTTTCTCCAAGATACCAGGTGCAGAAGCATGTAGGTCCAGTAGAATTAAATATCCCCAATAAGGTAAGGCGGTATTAACACTTCTAGACTGTGTTGATCCTAACAGATCAAACTAAGAAATGTGTCACATCAGGTAACAGATCATTTTTCCTTAAAAATGCTCCAGCTTTATTATTGCCAATGTGTTGACTGGTTGTGCAAAGGTTGAGATTATGTTTGTTCCGCGCATAATCCTCTGAACACAGGGAAGAGGTGGGCGATCTTTCCTTTGAAATGGAAAGGAAGGGATTCCCTGTCATGATTGTATTTCCCGTGACTTAACAAGTTTCAAGCGCGGGGCTTGTACAAAGTAGGCACGTACCTACATGAATGTGTCTGCCAATTGAGGAAATTTTTTAGACTCGTTATTATTCAAAAAAATACCGTCCAAAGCCAGTCTACACTTACTCTACAGAGTATTAAAAAGTTTAAAATATTTTTTAGGAGATGATAGCATGTATCAAAATAGACAAAAATATCTAATTAACATTCGGTCGCAAACACGCATAGTTTCCAGTTTATAGTAGGTCCGCAATATGACGCCCGTATACGTTTTAGAAACTTTCTGATGTATGTGATGACATGCATTGAAGACGTACAGGACCAACCAAGACAGTTTCAAAGAGTGCGTAATTCCTTATACCGAAGGGCTTAGGCATGCATTGCCGTGGACGGGCGTCACATTGAGCACATGTTAGTAACTCCCAAAGAATGTGTTTGCGACCAATACAGGTGTTTCAAAAAGAATATACGTATTTCGAATGCATATATTTATTAAACTGTAAGACATACGAATATGAAAATTTACACACATATTTACGAACTCTTAAGTTCAGATTACAGATGTTCAATATGTCCTCCATCAGCCACACGAACAATATCACATCGATACTCAAATTCCTCCCATACTCGGGCAAGCATGTCCTTCGTCACTGATGTTACGGCAGTACGGATCCGGTTCCTCAAGGTTCTGTGGGAGTGGTGGTACATAAACGTTTGTCATTAATGAAACCCCACAGGAAGAAGTCACAGGGTGTCAAATCCGGTGACCGTGGAGCCCAGCTGATGCATGCTAAGTCGCCAGCTCCTTGACGACCAATCCAACGGGTCGGTAGAGTTTCATCAGATAATTCACGCACTTGGCGACTCCAGTGTTGAAAAATGAAGTTGTCTTCCTGAAGCCTCGGAAACAAGCAGTTTTGTAACATAGCGAGATACTGCTGACCGTTAACCGTGTTTCCATAAAAAGAATGGGCAGTAAACAGATGATCGGGATATCGCACAAAACACATTGACTTTAGGCGAATCTCGTACATGTTCAATGACTGCATGTGGGTTCTGTAGACCCCCAAATTCGAACATTGTGTTTGTTTACCTGACCACTAACATGGAAAGTCGTTTCATCACTGAAAACGATGCGTTGTGCGAAAGTGTTATCATTGTCAATAGCATCATTAATCTCGTTACAAAATGCCACACGTTTCCGTTTGTCATCAGGACGCAGAGCTTGTAACAACTGTAACTTGTACGGCTTCATAACCAACCGACTTCTCAAAGCACACCAAATTGTTGTTGTAGGTAGTTGTAACTCCCGACTGGCACGACGAGTTGATTTTGAAGGACTACGTTGGAAATCAGTTTGAATTCGTGCAACATGTGCCTCAGAAACACGAGGGCGGCCAGGACTCTTCCTTTACATACACATCCGGTATCTACAAACTGTCGATACCATCTACGAATGTTCCACCCATTCGGAGGATGCATTTGGTACCTCAACCTGAAACGTCTTTGCACTGTAATCACGGAATTGCACTTCGCAAACTCGATAACACAAAATGATTTCTGCTGTGGAGTAGCCATTTTAAAGATTGACGGTTACCAGAATAACACAAGACGACTGACATCTAGCGGCTATTAAATAAACTAGACTATGTATTCGTTCTCCAATAGCCGAGCCGGGGGCAGCGATCGATAGTTTGGACAAAAGAATACTTAGATAGATAGATAGATAGATATGTTCACTTTGATCCCATGTGAGAATAATCTCGGGGATGTGGAACAGTACATACACTTATTAGTAATGTCAACATTACTATATAATTGATAATATTATATATTGACAAGAAGTTAGTTACGACCCATTAGTTAACCAATATTTCCTGTAATCTACAAATACAATCCCGAGTTAGTTAATACTTATTATGTGGAAGAGTGTATAAACTTGTTACCATCTAACAACCAGTTTATTTTCTTACCAACCAGTTACCACAACTATAAGCAGTCAATTACTTAAAAACCTGTTTAGTATCATAATATTTTACAGCAGTTTTTAAGTGTATGCTATCCCATGATAGTACTATATATGAGTGAAATTTTCTAAACAGTGTAATCACCTCATTTGTCAAAAGTTTTAACAGAAAGAAAAACCATATATCATTTTAGTAATTGTGGACAACTTTGTCACCTTTCCCTTCCATACACCATATATACTATTTTATCAGTCATTCTTAGTTACCAAATTCCAAGAAGAATTCTTTCACAGAGTAAAATGGATTCTGAAGCAGAAACTCTTTCAGTTTGGACTTAAAGTAGTTGGGTTTTTGTAGATAACATTTAATTTCTGTTGGTAAGACATTGAATAAGGAAGCTCCAGTAAATGTTAACCCTTTCTGTACAATTGACAGTGATTTGTAATCCTTGTGAATATTATATTTATTCCTAGTATTATGGCTATGTATGTCAGCATTAAGATTGAAGTGTTCAGGATTTTCCACTACAAATAATAGTACGGAGTATACATACTGTGCTGGCATTGTTAATACACCAGGTTTTTAAATAGATTTCTGCACGACGTCTGTGGGCTTGCTCCACAAATAGTTCTTATAGCACGTTTTTTGCAATTTAAATACCCCCTGTGCTTGTGACGAGTTTCCCCAGAATGAGATGCCTTAAGTGAGCAGGGAATGAAAATATGCAAAATATACTACTATATTCCTTTGAAACACCCTGTATTTACTAGCATTTTTTTCTTATTTTGATGTATAATATCACCTCCTAAAATATTTCATACTTTTAAACATCCTTTATATATATAACTCACTCATCAAAGTTCAGTTTACTGTTACGAAAGATGTTTCATCAGAGTCTACAACTTATGCTTTCATAGAGAACATATTTAAGCAATGGATAAAAAACTAAATTCGCTAGGAATCTTCTGTCATCTACCAAAGGCCAGAATTATAACACTATGGTGTTAGTCGTAGGCCACAACTTGGTTTAATTAAAAAGTATTGCGCACCCATGAAGGTTGTAAATATGGGAGTCTGTATACTGACATTGCACTACGGCTTGGAATCTTGTTCATCACGAACTTATGGATAAAAAAGTGTCATGTAACACTACACTGTTAATCACTTATACGCTAAAAACCTTGGCTGTTTTGCGTAAATAAATAGCCCATAACTCTCATACTATTACATGTAAAACTTTCAATTTTTAATCTTTTAATACTCTTCGTATGGGGATACTTGGGGCTAAATTTCATTCATTTATCACAACTCCGTCTGGATGTTGCATTTAATTTCCACCAGTGTAATATTTAAAGAAATCAATATTTACGATGAAAAGGTGGATGTGTTTGTTATGGAACTCGCAAAAACTGTCGAAAAGTTTCACAGACTGTAATCTTAGGATCTAGCTTAAAATCTGAGGTTTGTGTCGTGACTCTACGTGCCCGGTCACCGAGAGGAAAAATTAAAATTTGTTCTTAACCTCAAAATATAGTCACCAAATATTCTTGATACAATCCCAGCCAGAGACTGCCACTCCATCAAAGGTAAACAGTTTAATGAGCTTAACACTTCGGGACAACATTATTCAACGGTTCTGGCTCTCTATTTCATGTTTGTTGTATTTCAGATTTATTTTAACAAAAACTTGTCTGTAAGATCGAAGTTTTTCAAGGCGATGTAAATAAATAAACAGTTCTCGGCCATCCAGCCGCGGAAAAAGTCACACTTGTCAGACGTTTCGAAGGCGTTTATCTCAGCCCTCATTTCAACCATAGGTGTCACTGAATACCTATTTGTTTACTCTCTGCCGCGGAAACGGTGGAAGACAAGCCAAGCCAGTGTGATGACGTCATCCACTCTTCTGCTCAACACTGAGCCTAATAACAATATTTATTTGAAGAAAGACGAAATTATTGTTATTTTGCAGCAGAAAGGGTAACCGCACGGTGGTTTTAAGCAAGTTGACTATCATAGTAAAATAATGCAGCTTTTGCAGGACCAGCATACAAGAAGATTAACCAAGACCCTACGTCTAAGCTGACCAACATGTCCGAAGCTGATTCGCTCCATAGTACTACCGGAAGATGTGGAGAGACGACTCGAACTCCGTGCTCCTGTTCCTCTTAGGTTGTACGGTTTACCAAAATTACATAAAGGAGGAGTACCATTGCGACCTTTATGAGTGCAATTGATAGCCCTACGTACTTCTGGCTAAATTCCACAAAGTTATTCTTAACCCATTAGTGGGAAGGGTCGTCGCCAAATTCGAAACTCCAGTGAGTTTGTGGAAAGTTAGATCCGGGTGAGAATTGATGTGGTGTCTCTTTTTACTCGTGTTCCCTTGGTCGATTCCTTAGAATTTTAAGGGGGCATTTTGATCAGAAAATGTGATCTGTTCAACCATGTGTTGACAACCACTGTTTTTCAGTTTGAAGGAGAATATTACGAGCAAGTTGGTGGTGTAGCAATGGGCTCGCCCTTTGTCTCTGGTCATTACAAATTTCTTCATGGAATTTTTTGAAGAAGGGGCACTTAACAATGCGCTGCTGCAGCCTAAATGTTTTTACACGTATGTTGATGATACGTTTGTGATTTTACCACATGGTAGAAAAGCCTTGAGCAATTCCTGGTTCATTTGAATTCTATTCATGAAAATATTCATTTTCACCATGAAATTTGAGGAGGACGGTTTGCCTGCCGCTTCTACGTGTTCGTTATAAAACGTGCCAAACTTTTCACTTGTTTATCGGAAGCCATTTAAACACCACAGCAGTCACCATCCAC